>OY776676.1:71170200-71631641 GCA_963675555.1 Leptura quadrifasciata
GGCTTAGTATGTTTTAAACATTTTTCACAGTTTTTTATTTTTTCTTCAATCTGATTTTTAATATTTGGCCACCATATTGTCTCCTTTGCTCTCTGAGAACATCTTACGATCCCAAAGTGTCCCGCATGTATATTTTTAATACAGTTTTTCCTCCACTTTTGAGGAATTACAATCCTATCTTTGTATGTTAGAATATTATTGTGCAAGGATATATCATTCTTATATTTTATGTATGGTTGAAGTTCATTAGAGCAACTTTTCTTATTTGGCCATCCCTGAATCACAAATTCTTTAATCCTATTAAGGATTTCGTCCTGTTTTTGTGCATTTTTCATTTCTTCGGTTGAAAAATTTGAAACGCTTTCGATGGAATTAATTGAACTAATTTTTTCTGATAAAATATGTCTTTATCCTGCTGGCCTGTGCACAATGGTTTTCTTGATAAGGCATCTGGGCAATAGAATTCCTTTCCTGGTACAAACTCTATCTTATAAGAAAATTTCATCAAGCGCATTCTAAATCGCTGCAACCTAGCTGTCAATTGATCTATCGGTTTATCTCCTAAGATCCTTAAAAGTGGTTTATGGTCTGTTCTCATTATGAACTTTTGTCCAATTAAAAATTGTTGTAGACGTTCGGCTACCCATGTTAAGGCAAGCGCCTCTTTCTCGATCTGTGCGTATCGTTTTTCAGCATCACTTAACGATTTTAAACAAAAATCGATAGGTCTCCACGTACCATCATCTTGAAGCTGTTCTAATACTCCTCCGATTCCAAATGAGCTAGAATCTGCTCCTATTCTGGTTTGACGATTTGTCTGATAATTTGCTAGAACAGGTGCTCTAGAAATCTCTTGTTTTAGATTATCGAAACATATTTGATGACTATCTGTCCAAAAAAATTCATTTTTTTCATGAAGCAAATCTCTTATTGTCTGTGATTTAGTTGCAGCATTTTCTATAAATTTAGAGAAATATGTGTACATACCAAGAAATTTTCTTACTTCTGTTTTTGAAGTAGGTGCAGGATACTGTAGCACTGCTGCAATACCATCTGGATCAGGTCTGATTCCTGCTTGGCTTACGTATACTCCCAAATACTTCAGTTCTGTTAATCCAATTTGACATTTATCGAAATTGAGTGTAAGTCCGTGTTTGTTGAGTGCTGTCAAAACTTTCATCAAATTGTCGTTATGCTCTTTTATATTAGCACCTTTGATAAGTATGTCGTCTGCATGCACAATTACCTCTGATAGACCTTCTTTCCACATTACATTTTTCAACACTTTTTGAAAAACTTCCGGACCACTCGAAATCCCAAAGGGCAGTCTTTTATACATAAATCTGCCAAAGGGTGTTACAAAGGTTGTATATTTTTGACACTGTTTGCCTAATTTAAGTTGCCAGAAACCCTTTGAACAATCCAATTTTGAAAAATATTTAGCCTTTTGTAATTTCCCACAGGTTTCCTCTACTGTTGGCAATTGGTATATTTCTCTGATTACATATTTATTCAATTCAATGAAGTCTGTGCATATACGTATACCCTTCGGTTTTTGTACTACCACCAATGGTGAGCACCATTCTGTTGCTTTATTCACTTCCATAATTACATCCTTTTGTATCATATCTTTTAATTCTTTTCTAACATCTTCTAAAAGTGGCAACGGTACCCTTCGAGGTGTTTGCAATGATACTGGTTCAATATTCTCCTTTAGCTTTATATGGTACTCAAAGTCCTTTAATTCACCTAATCCCTCGAACAAGGCTGGAAATTTGTGCTTAACATCCGCCTTTGTCAGTAATTTTACACTACTGTCATTGTTCGCTGCACTCACCTCACTCACCTGTTTTGGCCACTTGATCATGTCGAAGGCTTCTAATGCGGGACGTCCCAGTAAATTTTCGTGAGTTTTCACAACAAACAGTTTGACTTTCTTCTCTTTCCCTTGCCAAGTCACTCGTAATTTAACTGTTCCTTTTACTTTTAGTTCTGAATGTTTATTATCCCCCGGGCCGACAAGTTTGGTCTTGGTTGCCTTTAACTTTATTCCATTATTTTTAGCAAGTTCTTTGAATGTTTTTTTTGTTATTATCGATTCGTCTGCACCTGAGTCCACTTTAAATGTCACTTTTGAGTTTAGGATATTAACACTGACGATCCATGGTTTACATACGCGGCTTATGTTTTTGACTTCCGATACTTCATTGGTTGAAGTTGAATCGCTGCTGTTGCTGCTATCTGTGTCCCCGCTTGTAACGTCTACACTGTCCACTATTTGGGTCTTGCACATCTTGGCAAAATGTCCCCTTATTTTCCACCTTGAGCATTTTTCCTTGATCGCCGGACAATCTCTGAACCGATGGGTTGGTTTTTTTTCCACATCTGAGGCACTGTAACTCTCCATATTTTCGTTGCGTTGTTTCCTTATCTACTTTCTTATATTTCTTTTTGAACTTTTTCCCAGTTACTTTATCTATTTTTATAATGTTTTCACGTAACTCCTTATTTTGTTCACGAATTTTCTCTGCTTGCGTTACTTTTTCAATTGCTTTTTCTAACGTGAGTTTCTCATCTAATTGCAACTGCTCTGATAGTTTGTGATCTCGGATGCCTACTACTATTCTATCTCTCATTAGCTCATCATTTAACTGACCATATTCACATGTTCTTATCAACTTGTTTAAAGCATCTAGATATTCTTTCACACTTTCGCCTTCCTGTTGATTTCTTAAATTGAATTTGGCCCTCTCATATATTATATTTTTCTTTTCTTCATAGTAATCACTGAATAATTTCTTAGCTTCCTCATAATATATTAGATCTGTTTCCTGCTTCTTCAATTTTTCCAATATTGAATCCACTTCCGGGCCCATATGCAGCAGAAGATTTGTCACTTGCAACTTGTGATCCATCTTATCTAGCTTTGTAATTAGCCTAAAACGTTCGTAATGGGATATCCAAGACACCCAATTATTTTTTTCAAAGCTAAATTTCTCGACCGTTGGGATTGAGTGCATGCTGCTGCTGCTTGTGCCTTGCTGTTGTATTTCCGGTGTATGGATTTGTAAGGCTGTTACAATTTGTCTCAACTCTTGTAGTTCCTCGTTTAGTTTTTGTACTTGTTCTGGATTCATTTTAGTTTGGGTTCTATTACCTGCAAGTTTCCAGCTGTTTGCTGAATTTTGTTTATTTCGTCACTCGCTTCTAACCTGACACCATGTATTATGTTATATAATACAAATATAGTATTATTAAATGCTCATTTAATTAATCACTTTATTGTTCCAAGTAAAGTACAAAGTCATTGACATCTAATCTCTGACCTCTCATCCCTGTCATCTTATTCAGCCTACTCTACAATAAGGGTTATTATTATTATCAAATATTTAAAAATGTGATCTAAAATTTGCCGCCCCTACTTTTTGCCGCCCTGGGCTACAACCTACTCAGCCTATGCATAAATCCATCCCTGCTTGTCATATGTAAGATAATTTAGTAATTTATGAGAAATTATCACATGTAACACTGAATTATCCTAGAAGTTGAAATACTACCAATTCACATCAATACACTCACATGGGAATGTGCTATTTGGCAAGTCTATACATAGTGTCAATGTCACATCAAATAATGAACTGCTTTAATTATGACATGATTTTTGTTTTTAAGGTCTATAAAGTAAAACATAAATTGGATGGTACAGAATACGCAATCAAGAAAATTCCTATTCGCTCGGAAGGAATAGACTCAGTAAGAAATTACTTATCTGAAGTTAAAACATTTGCGAGTATGAATCATTCCAATATAGTACAGTACAAAGCTGCTTGGCTTGAAATAGGAGCCCCTTCGACAAATAAAGCAATAATTGGTAACCAGACTGAGAGTCTTTATGAAACTAAGAGTATTTCAGAACCAAATAGAGATCTCACTGACTTTATTTACCACAAAGACAGCACTGAATCATTTAGCAATGGAGTTTACGAAGATAGTACTGATTTCGAAATAGATTTTGAACATAGTGTGACTGGGGGAAGTACTACTAAGTCGTATTTAACTAATTCCAAATCGCGGAAAAAGAGGCAAAGTGTTTCTGAAGGTGGAAGAACTGTTTTTAAATTGGATTTAGAGGAAATAGAAAAAATCAAGTTGTCTAACAAAACAAAGGTTAAGTGGGCTACACTGTATATTCAAATGGCTTTGTGCCACTCAACATTGAAGCAGTGGCTAGAAAAAAGGAATTCCGTTTCTAATCCTGACAAGGCCATAGTACACATAAATGAACAGATGATCAGAACTAATACTATAAATGAAATACTAATTCAGTTACTAAAAGGTATTTATGTACACTATATATTTCTATAGGCCAGGCGTCAGGTAGATTAAATCAGACAAAAGATTTTATTGTTGGGACCAGTTCATTATAGGCCTCTTTTAGACATACTAATTTTCCCCCACGCCCGCCCTCCGGAATACCCCCAACTTTGGGGCAGTATCTCTCAAAAATCATTGTTTTGCCAATATCTCAGTTCTGAACGGTCCCACAAAAAAAAGATGGTTATCAAAGTTATAGATAAATAAATTCTCTATCGAAATGGTTCAGACACATTTTTATGTAATATTAATATTATTCAGCGTGCCCAACAACCTGGAAAATACGGAAAACCTGGAAAAGTCAGGGAATTAGAAACCGTCAGGGAAATCACAAACAATCACCAAATGTCAGGGAATTTTTCAATACATTTTTTGAATTTGTTCGATGATAGGAAATATAAAGGAAAGAAGTTAAGATATAAATGGTATTTTTCGTTATTACTTGATCTTTTTTCATCACTTTAATTAAATCGATTTTTGCTCCTAAATTCGCAACTTATTCAAAAACAATGAGTTCTACATCAAGGATATTCTATAAAGTTATATAGTTGCCTAAGATTTGAGCCCTGTTACTTCCCTTTTCGGTATAAACATTATCATAAAAACCCAATGTTAAGGAAGGTACTCATTTTTAATGAATCAAGTAAAAAAAAATAGAATTCTTCTAGGTGATGCCTGCAGCATTCTCTCAATCCATCTCATCTCAATATCAATTGTGGAGAAAGCCATTTGAATATATGTGATTCTTTAAAAAAAAAATTGAAAAGTGTGCCATACAAAGTTATATTATGATATTTCAGGTATATTATATGAGCCTGAAAGGATTTTTCCCTGTACCCTGAGAAATATGTATTTGAAATTAACCTTATCATCATAAGTCTACGGCTCTTTGTGAACTGTGACTTCCTGCAAATTCCTCTGCCATTCTGTTTTATTTTGTGCTGATGCTTTCCAATTCGATTATAACGATTATATTGAGCATCTTGAGTAACTCTGAGGTGCGTCCTTCCTTTTTACCTACTTCCCAATGGTTCTTTTTCCTTGACCGTATTATTGTTCTTCACCCTCAATCACATGATCAACCTATCGGAATCTTCCCACTTTTATTATCATTGTTATTTGTACCTGCGTCGCTATATGTCATTATCATTTATTGCACCAAAGATTTTCTTTAAAATTTTCCTTTCAATTTCTTTGACTAGTTGCTCGTCTTTTTTAAATACAGGCACAACAAGGGTTTTCGATCCTTATTTTGCGGTTTTTTGATATTTTCCTATTTCTAAAGTATTTGCAGCCAAAGTGGCACCTATTTTTTAATAGCTTTTATAAAACTTGCAATAGTTGGTTTAGGTCAAATTTTGCAATCAAAATTTCGATTAGTTCTAATTAAGTTAGAGCTTCGAAATTTTGCACATGTGTATAAGTCCGGCGACAATACACTTTAGCATTTTCATATAAGAAAAGAACAAGATGGCGGACGACTTTACCTTTATGATCCGATTCAACTCAAAATCGATATCTGGGGGTATTCTAAGTCGCGGATTATGAATTTTTAGTCAAAATGGCGGCGCCAATATGGCTGACGAGTTTTGTCATTTAGGTCCGAATCGATCAATATCGATATCTGGGGGTTTTCAGTTTCACGGATTACGAATTTCTAGTCAAAAATTTAGTTCAAGATGGCGGACGACATTATCGTTTATGATCCGATTCGTCTCAAAATCGATATCTGGGGATTACAGCATGTCAAAAGACTAAAAAGTAAATGCTCTAAAAAGTAGAAAATAAACTTTGAAGTAAATCAAACCCATCATTTTGTTACATTATATAATTTTTTTTATGATTTAAAAGCTTGTCGCAAGCAATCTCCTTTACACAGGAAAATCTCACGACAAGCTTTTATATCATAAACAAAAGTATATAATGTAAAAAAATAATGGGTTTGATTTACTTCAAATATTTTCTACTTTTCAGAGCATTTAAATAAAAGCTTTTTTAAAATATTTTTTATATAATTTTATTTATAATTCTCAAGTAAACGCAACTAGTATAAATTAGAACTGATAAAATTGCATTTCATTTAGTTTTCTTATTTATAACGATTTGTGATGGAAATTAAAAACAGTAGCAGTAATAGTTTACATTTTACATATTTTTAAAAAATTTAATTTGAACTCCCAGAAAAAAATTCTTATACAGAAAAATGAGCTTATACCATCTTAAAGCTGAAAAAATCATTACTAGAAATTGTCCTTTAGCTTGAATATTCACACAAAAACAGAAAAAAATAATAGTTTTACAGAATCAACATTGTTGTTGTAATATATTGGAGTTAAAGAGGTCATTTGAATAATACTTTGAATTTTTTCGATATTTTTGCAGAAAATAAATGCAGTTAATATTTTTTATGGAAGGAGGTACATATTTTACATAAGAAAATTACTATTTTGTCATTTTCCAAAACTACACATACCATTAAATTCTTTATTATTGAGAGGATATGATACCTGGGTATTAATAGAAATACTTGTATAAATGTGTAACTTTATAGAGTATATTTGATGTAGGACACATTGTTTTGAGTAAATTCTGAAAATAGAGCATACAAATTCGATTTCTTTAAAGTAGAGGAAAAATCCATCACTTGGAAAATGCTGTAGCCAGCCAATTACTATCCAAAATGAATGTGAGAAGTATAAAAGTAATGGAAATCTAATAAAGGTTGATGGCTTTCTCAGTTTAGAGTAATGTTAAAATTTTAATTTATTTACAATCTCATCTCATGATTGCAATATTTAGAAACATCTGGATTTTATTTGAAATAATCCTGGAAAACCTAGAAAAGTCAGGAAATTTGACAATTGAAAATTGCTGGATACCCAGTTATTGGAGTTATAGGCGAGGGAAGTCAAGCATCGTATCACATATTCTCTCTGTATATCAACACTTTTCTATATTTTCGCGCTTTCTACTTACTATTACATTTAATTTTTATCTTTGAAATTTAAGTAAAACATTTATTATCAATTTTGATATTTTGAATGTGTCAATATACAGCGGGGATGTGATAAGATATTTGACTTCCTCCGTCTATAACTACAATAATATATTAACGCTATGTAAAAATGTGTCTGAACCATTTCGATAGAAAATGTACTTATCTTTAACTTTGATAGCCATGTTTATTTTCGTAGGACCGTTCAGAACCGAGATATTGGCAAAAAAATTATTTTTGAGCGATATGGCCCCAAAGTTGACGGTGTTCCGGGGGGCGGGCGAGGTGGAAAAGATGCCTATAATGAACTGGTTTCGATAGTAAAATCTTTTGTCCAATTTAAAACGGTATTTAGACATTCTGGAATCCCTGACGACTGGCCTACTAAAGTAATAACATAGTCTAAGAAATAATACTGAAGAGTATAATAATATATTAAAAAAAGGTAAAATGTTAACGGACTAGTTAGTTTAAAGAAAAAAGCTTTTTCAAATGGTCAATGTTTCACCAAGATTTATTGGAAATATAAAACTTTTCATGTTGGTCACTCAACTGATATAGTATTGTAAATTTATCAGGCTAAAATAACCAATTTCCTTAACGTACAGTTGTATGAAAGTAAAATAGTTGAAACCAAATGAATATGGAATAAATATTCACTTTTGAGTGAACATCTCTCTACTTCTATTTCAAAATATCCATTTAAACCAGTATGTGGTAATCCATATTATTTGATAATTCGGATTACCTTGGTTTTAATTAGTCCGGATTATCGAGCCATCTCTGTATTGTGTATAGCTCATTAGAGATGTTCCATATTTTTGATTAAAATAAGAAAATAGTGATTGCTTCATCTACAATGGAAATTATAGACCATTCACCATATGCATCTTAGATTTTTAATAAAGACAGTGTTTCAGTTGATTGTTAGACACATCACTGGTAGCAGCTTTTAAATTCTAAGGCAAGGCGAGAGTAGGAGCTACTCGAGTTATTATTTTTGAGCTTATTGCTCAACTCTTAGTTTTTGAATATGCATTTTTTAATCCATAAGATATGTTAATTTTAGCGTAGCGTAATTACCTGTGGTGTTATATCCTAATCGTGCCTTGCCAGATAGGCGATTCTTTTCCACTATTCATCGCTGTCTTTGTGAAACTGGCAGTTTCTAAAAAGTTAGACCTCGAACTGTCAGAACACCCAAAATTGAGGAAGCGGTGCTGCAGAAATCAACGTAATCCTGTAATGAGTACAAGGAAGATCATTAGAGCTCTGAATATTTGTCATCAAATTGTTTGGTGATGTTGGTTGATTTTTTGTTGTATCCGTACCATATTCTAAAATTACAAGCATTACTTCCCAGAGATTTTTCACAGCCTGTGAACTTCTGTCACTGATACCTTCAGAATGTTACACTAAATCCGCAGTTTGAGTTACAGATTATGTTCACAGACGAAGCAAATTTTTCTAGGAATGCTATTCAAAATTTCCATAATAATCATGTGTGGGTACGAAAATCCCCATGCCATAACGGAAACCCATTCCCAAGAGCAATTTTCGGTTAATGTATGGGTAGGATTTATTGGTAATAATCTTATAGGTCCTTTTTTTCTGCCAAGATGCCTTAATGGACAATCTTACCTGCATTTTAGTAATAAAATTTCAGACCTCATTATTTTCACATATTTACATATTTTTTTGTGAGACAAGTGCAACTTCTTGGTTTTTACACTGACGGGCTGATTTTTACACTATTGTTTAATTAATATTTTTGAAATCGAATGGTCAAATTGTCCTACAAATTTTCTGGCAGATTCTCCAGTCCTACGCCATGAAAGTGTCAGTTCCAATATCAACATGTTTAGCAGCTGCGTAGAACTAGAACTTCATTTAGCTCTACCGAGGGAAAAATTGGAAGACTCGTCAAAACGAAGCCACACACGAAAATTCAGCCTGTTAGTAATCACTTTAAAAAGGGTGCGTCGGACCCCAGACTAACTCTATAATTATTGCCAAGCTCCTCATTTTTTATCCTTACTGTTATTCGTGAATTGCTGAATATTGTAGGGTTAATTTTGGCATTGCCCGTAAAAGAATTTTTTTTTTCAACCCCTATATTTAACAATTTGCTGGACGGACAAATATAGGTACAGAATTACATTTTGCTTAGATATATTTAGTTAACCTTGAGATAAAATATGAACTTTTGTGATACAATATACATTTTGTCATAAAACTCAGTGATACAGGAATAACAACCTCCCGACTGGGATCTAAATTCCTAACTTTTTTGGACATTGAGGGAATGTTGACAATACCTTCTTCAAATCCATCTGTACCACGGCTGCCTATCATGGCTTCAAGGATACCATTATTAGAAGAATGAAGGCCTTGTTAGCAGAAAGGCAAATTATAGCAAAGACCTTGCAGTGAAGGTATCGGTAAGGAAAGGCTACCCATAAGGAGGCAACCGTTCCCCTTTTTTATAGGACCTCATTATTAATGGCTTTCTCAAGGAACTTGCGGAAGAAGGTCTTTTTTCACAAGACTATACCGATGACTTAGCTACTGTGATCTCGAAAAAAATTTCCAAATGTGTTTAGCAGGCTCCCTGCAAAGGGTCCTTGCAGATGGTGCAATGACCAGGTCCATAGAGTAACCCCTTCTAAAGTAGAACTGGTTATTGTTACTAAGAGATGCATATTAGATGATTTTGTCAAGCCCGTACTCTGCAATACCACTCTTAAGGATATCTAGGACGGCGAAGTATCTAGGTGTCATCCTGGAGTTTAAACTGACGTGGAAAGGTCATGTAGAGAAACAGATACAAAGGACCGCCACTACTCTCTGGGTATTCAGAAGGACCTTTTGTGAAGCAATGCGGCTAAGCCCCGAGGTAGCAATATGGTACTACACTGTAATGAAAACTATGATGACTTCTACTTCCGTTGTTTGGTAACCTATTGTGGATAGGCTACACATTCAAAGGAAGCTAGCACAGTGCCAAGGATCTGCTTGTCTGGGGTTCACGGAGCCTGTGCCTATTAATTAGCAGCTCTGAAGATTCTTCTGGACCAGTTGTCGATTGAGGCCGAAGCTCAGAAGGCGGCCTACAGGCTAAAGTGTGATGGTCAGTGGAAGAAAGAAGGAGAATGGCTAAGTTATACAATAGCCCTATCATATAATTTTCACAATTAAAAAAAAATACTTCCAAATTTGAATTATTTCATTATTTTTCCTATGATTCACTACAAATTATTAGCTCATAAGACTTTCAGAGTTTTGGTGAAGGATCATATTTCTGACTCACTGCGAGTCAGAACCAAGTTTCAACCATTTTGATACGCCCACCCTAAGAAATGCAGCACAAATACAGAAGTTGTTTTTGTATATGATTCAATTAAACTTTTTTTTTTATTCAAGTAGTAGGTACAATTTTAAAACATATGTATACATATTTTAGGTTTGAAGTACATTCACTCAAAAGGCATAGTTCACCATGACATCAAACCAAGTAATATATTTATACAAATAGAAAACAACAGTATTTTAATTCAGTTAGGAGACTTTGGATTAGCATGTCCTTTACAAAGTGTTCGCCATAGTTTGGCATTTGGAACAAAATTGTATGCTGCTCCCGAACAACTTGCAGGAAAATGTAATCCTAAAGTATGTAACTTCTGTGTGTACTTAAGTAGAATTACTATAGTTTGATAAATTAGATACATGATGTTTGTCACATTCTTAACAAGGATGTCTTTTGCCTTCCTAAGTAAAACATCCAACATCAATATAAAAGATGGTTCTGGATAAATTAAAGTTAAAATTATCCTAATACGTTTTTAGTTATATGATAGTAACCAGAAATTTGCCATGACTAAGCTTAAATAACTTTAATTTATGGAATGTAGTGGCAGTAATATTTCTGTTATCCTTATAAAACACTTAAATGGAGTGGGTTATAAAGATTGCCAACACCTTTGTTTGATATATCTAACTTGTATAACCATAAAATAAGGCATTATATGTTTTCTCGCATGGACACGTTAAATTATTTATACCCTTTCTTTTGAAGTTCTAAGTCTTTCAACCGGGAAAAGCAAGAATAAGGCAGAAATTTAGTCCAACCGAAAAAAGATGGGAATTTCAGAAAGTAATCGGGAATTGCAAATGGTATAGATTAACTAGAGAGAATAGCCAAAGCAAACACTTTTTCGGCGAAAAACGTAGTATATGATGAGTCTTTTAATGGGAAAATATTTTAAAAATTGTGGGAACAAAAAGTATTTTGTTTGGAGAATTTTCGCATAATCATTAGGTCAAAATTCGAGATATTTTTCACTGCAAACGGAATGGGCAAGATGATAAAAGTGTTGTCCCTACAAACTTACATTAAATAAGCATATATTTTTGCTTCAAATTTGTAAAAATAAGTTAATATTTCTTTGTTGTGGTTCATAGTTGAAAGTAAATGTAGTACTACAAAGGTAACAGGCGACAGTGATGGGGAGACCGAAACAGGCAGTACGCGACCGAGAAGAGGGGCAAAGAGCTCGTTCGCAACATGAGACAGGTCAGTGCATTAAGACCTTTTTCTGGAGGCTAGAGCATGCACAGTATTTATATTACAGTACCCACAAATAAAAAAACTAAGTTAAAACTTAGAGGAAGAAGCTGAAAATCTAATTTTATACTGCTTTCATAAAAATGCGAAAGAACATCAATAAATCCCTTGTTAGAAAAGCGAGAAATAGAAAGACTTCTAAGCTGTTAATGTTACAAAATGTCGGATTTGATGAAGATATATTTAAAAAGTATTGCAGATTAAATAAACAACTTTATTTTGATTTAAATTTACTCGAGAATGAAATGAAACAAAAAAATTGGAGCAATGATTTCTGAGCAACTTAGCAAGTAATTTTTGACTTGTTTTATGGAATGCCATTGTTTGTAGAGCAAAATGCAGTCGTATCAGCATGGCGACAATGACACTACTGCTTTAGAAGCAGACGTGAGACAGGCTGAGCTGCGTGTCACTGTCTCATGCCTTGAACTGAGTTGGATTCCATTTTACCAGTGCTTTTGCTGTCGCCTGTTTCAGTCTCATGTTGCTGACGCCTGTTAAAAAAATCTAAAACAAGACAAAAGTGGCCATGATACATTTCTAAGGTTTATAAGAGTAACGTATTCCCATTAAATGTAATGGGAGTTTGCAAAAGGAATTTTTGTTACCAAATTGATCACTAAAAGTTTTAAAACGTATATACTGAAATACTATTATAAAAAGGATAATTAGCAACACTTATAAAACATGACAAATATTAGTTTTATAATGAAGTAACAGCAAGCCTTATGAAAATTTGTTATACTGTGGTAAAGATAGGTTAGATTATGGAAATATTTTAATCACTTCATTATACCGTGTGTAACAAGATCATGGTACACCCCCCTTTTTCCTTTAGTTTTAAAGATACTTAATCGATGATTGAAATTTGGAACATCCTATATACTTATTAAATGTTACTTCTTGACATATAAATGATTAACACTAACTTTGGATGGAACACCCTGTATATTATTGCATTTTTGAATTCTGCATAATTTTCTAAATCCATTTCAAATGTCAATATTTATTTTAATTTAATTTTTAGTTTTCCATTTAAGTGTGTTATGCCAATGTTCAGAATTCGAATGTAATTCCAGTGGTGTTGGCGTGCATATTTTTATGCGCTCCGTTTTTTTAACTTGAATAGCGTTTTTTTTATAAATAGATTATATAATTTATATTATGGTCATGGCTGTCCGATTTATTATAGAATAGAATAGAAGTCTTTATTCATCACACAATCAATACAGTATTAATTATCGGATTAGTCAAAAGCAAACTTAATACTAACACACTCACTGGTATAATTTCAAATTCATAATCAAATTTAAAATTGCTATTTAAAAACATACAAAAAAGACATAATAAAAATGTATAAGAGTAGTGACTTTAAAGATATATAAAGATAATTACATTATTAAAAAAAAAAAATCTAATTGACGAAAAATCGAAATCCCGTCGACACAATTTTTTCAAACGGAATCATATTACAATACAATACAATATTTATTTATTTCAAAGAATCAGTCTTACAAAAGCTAATTAAATGAAAGAGACGTCAGTAAAAAGACTGTATGATACAGTTCAATAAAATTGTTAAAATAGTCAGACATAAAATACAATCGACATATTACACATAATATAAAAATGATACAAACAATAATAATAATTAAAATAAGTATAAAAGTTATAAAAATGGTTTTACATTGCTGTTAAAAATTTAAGTTCATTATAAGGTTCAAAATTTCTCAGTGCGGTTAACTCCTTTAATTTTGTGGGTAATTTGTTTTAAAATTTTATACACGAGTAAGCAGGGTTTCTCTCGGAGAGAGTTAGTCTATGCTCTGGAGTATTATAACACAACGATCTAGTATTATAGTTGTGTATGATTTCATATTTTGTAAATTTTCTTTTGTTTCTAAACAGAAATAATAGACACGTATATATGTATATATATATATATATATATATATATATGCTAGAGAGTCACACATATATATATATGTGACTCTCTAGCATTTAAACCCAAAAATAATATTATAGTACGTTTCTGTATAATGAAAATTTTGTTAACGTCTTTACTACCACCCCAGAAGATTATTCCAAATCTTAAGATTGACTGAAAGTTTGCGCAGTATATTATTTTAAGAACATCAAATTCCAAATATTTTTTCATAATTCTAAAAGTATAACTGGCAGAATATTGGTACTGTGGTACGTACCATTTATTAGTACTTTAATAAGAAATTTATCCATACGCCTTGTTAAAATGTGTTATACATACAAAATTACAGCTTAAAGAAAATAAGAGAATATTTGCCGTACATAAGTTGGCTTTGGAATATAAAACATTACAACAGTTGTTCAAAATGTTCATTAATATCAATGCATGTCTGAACTCGCACAGCTAAGTCGCAGAGTCTAGGCAAGTCAAACCAGGTGATCTTGGAGGCCACATGAAGATGTCGAAATGACTTTGAAGGTAATCATCAGTTACTGTTCTTAAATTATGGAGAGGAGCTTCATCTTGTTGAAGATTCATTCCCTGTTCTCATTTTGCAGAATTCCCAATTATCTTGGGACCAGTCAAGAGTCCCTCAAACATTATTGTATCAATGATTGTACTACCGATTATTCCAAGCCAAACATTGAAACCGAATCGATCTTGATAATTATCATCCCTTAATAAATCTTTATTTTCTCGTGACCGATATCTCGTCTTGTCGGTTAAATAACCCCACATTTGTAAACCGAAAATCCAAATCCACAAATAAAATTCTTCCTAAAAAATTATTGTTTAGCTGCACATTATTCTGTAACATCCAATTGCGATAAACTATCCTACGTTCGTGATCATTTTCGTATAAGTTCTGATGCAGTTGGCATTTAAAAGATTTATAGTTGTATTTATGCAAAATTCGGCTTACTGTTTGGTGACTGATTTCTAATTCAAACGCAATTTGCCTTAAAGAAACAGTTTCTTCAATTTCCGCCAAAGCCAAAACATTTCCCTTCTTCGATAATATAATTTTCTTCGGGATTAGTGTTGGGGTCTCTTCGGAATTGATTTTCCACATTAAAATAATTTCTCATCAGGATATCATTGGTCATAAAGGTCGGTAGCCCCAACTGCATTTTTTCTACATTCCCCATAAATAATTAACATGTCCGCTTTTTCATTTCTTGTATAAATTTGCAACATATTGAACAAAATTAGCAAGAATTTTCAACAATTTTTAAGGACAATAAAAACACCTGTAAATCAACAATTATATTAGATGAGCTAAATATTTCATTGTTTTCAAAGCCACCTTAGTTTTTCTCACTATTCTCATATGAATAAATTCCTTATTAATAGTACTAATAAATGGTACCGCGGCACCAATATGATTCCATTTAAAAAAATTATGTTTTGTCTCAAAAATTTTGATGAACTTTATTTGCTCATAAATCACATAATTTTGGCCGAGATTTCTATTTTTCCAGCATTACAAAGGTCAATTGGAGTAAATCGAAACAGTCATTACACATGAAATGAAACACTAAAAATTAAAATAAATACTGACGTTTGAAATGTCACTTAAGTTTTATCATTGGATTCAGAAAATTATGCAGAATTCAAAAATGCAAATTATTACAGGGTGTTCCAACTCGAACGTTAGTGTCACTTCTGATGGGAAAAAAATCATTTATATATTTATTATATAATAATATTTATCATATATTCCAATTTTCAATCGTTTATCTTGAAAATTAAGGGAAAAAAAGGGGTGGGTATATCATGATCCTGTTATACATGGTATACCAGGAACTGACAGCATCTTATAAAACCGCAATAAACTTTGATAACCTGGAAATTATCTTATATACCTTTGTTATCTTTATATAGCTAGGTGTTATTATTAGTAGAGAAAATGTTTATTGAGTTTAATTTTTGTTTCCAAGGCACAATCAAAACTTGCTTCTTAGGATTCCAGAGTATCCTATTACTACCGATCGCATGTTTGTCTCCCTTAATCTAATTTTTAACCTATAAAACCTATACACATGCATGTGCATACTTTATGCATAAAGGCAAAGTCGGCAATAAATAGTTCGACGGAGAAGAATGTATCTTATGCCTCACTTGCACTCACATTGCAACACACGGTGCCCCGCCTCAAATAACTGCCAGAACTAACACCGGACTTACATCTCTTAAAGGTTACTGTTCTTTCTTTCAAAAGCAAGAGAGATGGAAAATGTTGTACATGTAGTTTATTATTTTTATACCACAGAGATGGATCATCACTTCATTATTTATTATTTTACAAATGATGCTTTAAATATATAAATTAATCTGAAATTAAATATTATCAGAAAATATTTGAAAAGACCTATTGGCATCTGGTTTTTCCATTTTCAATTTTGTATTTAAATCCCAACTTCTTTAAAACCACACTTAGCTTTGATTTGCTAAAGCTTATAATTCGCTTGTTTTCTAGTTCTTCACATATTTTCTCTCTAGTTGCGTGCTTGTTTCCTATTATAAATAATATTTCTAATTTGACTTTTCTGTAATTCTGTCAAATTTTTGCTTTTTGGAGCTGTTTCATTTCTCACATGCATTTTGTTAATTCCCTCATTCCTTATCGTTTTATTCTTTATGTCGCCCTTGGACTTATTTTGAGTAACTCGGATGCATACTGAATCACAGAAACATTTTCTGATCATTTAACACTTATCATGGTATTTTAAAAGCTTACTAAAAAGTACAACAAATAACTGAAAAAATTGGTTGTCGGGGTTATCAGTAAATACGTCCTTGAGTTATATTTATTACTCCCTGATAACTACTCATTCAGTGCTTATTTTTATCGAACTTGAATGTAATAAACAAGAACAGAGCAATCGGGGCACAGTAAAAAAGTGGAAGCAGAATAATTCCCTTTCTCTCTCGATTTCATTACCGACTTCTCCTTCGCACTCTTCCTCAACTTTAGATGCGATATTTCTACAGGAAGATTTATGTAGGTTAAAACTTTGACTTTCGGCTCCCATTTTGGGTTCACCATATTGAAATATCAAAAAATGATCCAATTGCTGATAAATTCCGTCCTCTGTACATGTGGCATTTGAAAATCAACTCTAAAGCAAATTATCCTAAATTTGATATATTGTGTTATTGTGAACTACAATAATTACAAAGTCAGAACCAATCTATTTATTTCTTGTGGTACTTTTTTTGATTCTACAAATTCATCTAAATGAAATGATTATTGTCTAAATGTTAATTGTAGTGTTCTGTTCACATTATTTTCTTCTTTTTATGGGTTTTTCTACCATATGTTCTTTTGATCACAAATTCAACAAAAATATAACCAGCACCGCACTGACCTTTACGCCTGTGACGTTTATGCCAAAAGAACAGTCAAGCTATTTTTTGCTAACTAATACAAATTGTAACAAAATAAGAAAAAAGCGTTTCTCTGACGTTTCAGCTACCAAATCTGTTTCCTTTTTCAAAGTTATGGAAGATAATTCTTATTTGCTGCGTATGTTAAGAGAAATGCTTTTTCCTTAATTTTGTTGTAATTTGTATTAATTGGCAAAAAATAACCACTGACTGTTCTTTTGATATTGAACATCACAGTAGAGGTTATTTTTACAATATACTGGTTAAGTCATTATCTTTTTGTAGAATTTGTGATCAAAGATACATGTAGTAGAGAAACCCTTAAGATTATTGAAATATTTCATTAATTTTGTTTGTGATTCATATCACATTTTAAAAAACGTTTTTTTACTCTGAACATTTTCATATCAAGCAGTATATCTAAATATACAATGGATCCTGTATCATTTTTATAAAAAATTTCTGAATGTCTAAAATGATGGAAATCGTCTAGTTTTGACAAACTTTCTCTCAAAAACTGATCATTTTATAAAGGCTTGTTCAAGTCATAAACCTACAAATTATGAAAAACTTTAGACAAGGTGAAAACCTAACCTAATTATTAGTACTGTAGTACTCCAAGATAAAATAAATAGGATTTTGCAATTATATCAAGACTGGTGTCACAGTAACACACTGATCTTGAATATTGGCAAGACTCAGTGTGTATACTTCTCGCAAAGAAGATCACCTACAGATGATCTTATCAAAGTAATACCTACTGAAAGCTTCTCAACAACTGTCAAGTTCCTTGGAACCATGATTGACAGTAGCCTCTGCTGGGAAGATCAAATTAAACATATTTGCCAAAAGTTAAATTATGCATACTTCGCACTAAGACAGTTGAAGGGTATCTTTAATATAAAATCTCTATTAAATGTTTATTATGCACTTGCATATTCACATTTATCATACAACATCGTAGCTTGGGGTGCTGCTTCTAGTATAAATCGCGTGTTTATCCTGCAGAAAAGGCTCATCAGATTATTATTTGATGTTACACCAAGAGACTCTTGTAAACCTTATTTTAAAAATAATAAAATCCTAACTATTTCCAGCATATATATACTCAACACTATTAAACTTGTCAAAAAAAATTTAAACATGTTTGAAACCAATTCAGACAACCATTCATATAGTACTAGACATGGTAATCTACTAAAAATAAAAAATCACAACACAACCTTGTACAAGAAATCTCCATATCATGCAGGTATTAAAATGTATAACAAGTTACCGTCAGAAATTAAATCCATAAATTCGCTAAATAAATTTAATTCTTGTTTGAAAAATTTTCTTGCTACAAACGGTTTCTACTCTGTTGAGGAGTACTTGAACCTTGAGCCACAGTGATACTGAAACGTCCATACACACTATCTGTGATGATTTAGATTAAATGTTTTAAATATTTACCTGTTACTTGTGATCATTTGATTAGTTAGTCGTAAAATGTGATGTTACATGTATTGTTAGTTATAAGTTTTATTGATCCTGTACTATTTACTTGTATTACTGTTGTGACGTTCATATATATACTATGTATATCTGGCATGAGAAATAAATATACTATACTATATACTATACTACTATACTATACTAATTGCCTGTCTTTTAAATATGAAATTATTTTTAAGAACTTGCATTATCTCTCCTGAATAATACCATCATTATGACAAACATCATGTCTTCATTAATATTTAAAATTAATTATAAATTAAGATATATATACTAGCATTATATTATTTTTCAGAGTGATATGTACTCCTTAGGAATAGTTCTCTTCGAATTAGTGGAAAATTTTAAAACAGATATGGAACGTGTGCGGTATATTACAGAATTACGAAAAGGTCACATTCCATCGAACCTTCAAATTAACCACCGTGATTTAGCACAAGTAATTGAAAAACTAATAGTGAAGAATCCAGATAAAAGACCTGATACCACAACTCTTCTGAAGACTTTGAGATCAACGGAATCAGAACAGATTGAGCAGTTGAAACTCAAACTTGCTGAAAAGGATGAGGAAATACTACACTTGAAGGAGTTACTTAAGATGCATGGCATAAAAAGTGTGTGACAATTTCATTTAATGTACGTAAATAAAGTTTGTTGTATGTGTGTGTCTAAAAAATAAAAATCGAAGACTGGCCATCGAAAGCCAAAATTAGTTCGATTGGCTTATTAACTGACAAAAAATTATTTCAAAAGTTTTACATGACTTAAGTAAATTTTCTTTGGGAACTCTGCCCCATAAAATTTTTGGTCTTAGTAAATACAATAAGAATTTTTTCATTGATGACTTTATTTTTCAACCCTAGAGAGTTCATTTTGACATAGTTTTAAAAAGCCTTAATTTTATTTATTTTTATTGTAATAATTGTTGTTATTACAAACCCCATCTAATTAGTTTTGATGAAAATATACATATTTTCAATTTAACAATCGAAAAGAGTAACCTAGTTATAATATAAAAAAATGATTTGTCCTAATTCATTTGGTTTAAATTTTTCATGATTTAGTTACATTTCATACATTTTTTTATATGTTAAATATTTTGTTAAATTTCAGCACAATTCAGTGATCAATGTTTAAAGTACTTACCAAATTGTATTAGATCCTTACCTTACCTAGGTGTACTATAAATACAAAAAGAAAGAAAGGCCCAAAATCTTAATTTTAGTTTGTTTGGAAATTTATTTAGTAGTCATTGACTAGGAGGTCTCAAACGATGACCAACGTCTTTTGTGTAATTCTAGCACTGTTCTATCTTTAACATTAAAATTCCTTTAAATATGTTTTAATTTGTGTTTTAATATATTTTGTTTTAACATTTTTAGACATCAAAAAATTCAAAATTTAACGATCCAGTGCCCAATGGGTTTAACCTCACATTAATTACAGATTGTGTGAATAGCATTTTATACATTGAAAAGCATTTTTTTAAAATCTGCAGGACTGGAAGTTTAAGAAAATGATGGTAGTTATCTAAAAAACCGATTTTTTGCTGACATTTTCAAAAAGGAGACAATTTATAAAAATGGGTCAAACCAAATGAAAAAGAAAGAAATAATATGCACATACACTGTTAGATATGAAAGTATAACTTCTGTATAAAAAATATTTTGAAGACAAAGACTCTCAATTGCATGTATTAAGTTTTATTTTAACATTTAAAATTTGTTAAAAATTGCAAATATAAAAATAAGTGTATTTAGGCTATTGCATTATTTTTTTTATGTTATCACATTAAAAGATGGATGATGCTCAACGGATTTTTCATTTACATGACTTCCTACTGAAATACATAAAAGGGCCTGAAAACACAAAAGATTTCTACAGGATTAATTTTACAGAAGTTGTATCACTTCTGTGTACAATAGCGTACATGAAATTTTAAATTTACCATTTGCACGACTACACTGTCTATGATTGCATTTTATTTAAATAGAATTTCTCATTTGGTGAGCACCATTATTAAGACTTTACTTGTTTTTGTGAAAAATCACGAATTTGTAATTAGTGAGAGCTCAAATTCAATTCTACCTTTCGGCGCTGTAGCAGTATGTTCAATTTAGTGTTAATTGTTCAAATTTTGTCTAATTTTTCAATACAAATTGCAAAATTATTTTAAAGACTTGTGCATCAGCTTAATTCAATTCAGGGATATTTATTGGACTGAACTTTTAATGAAGCACTGAATTTCTATTTACCTTTCTTTTAAGGCTTTTCAATAGTAGACGTGTTGCGCTTATATGTCTACTATTTTGTAGTCGCAAAAATTATAAATTGAATTGAATAAAGTCTAAGAAATTATATTAACTCTATATTAAATTATCCAGGTTCAGTTTGATAAAGCTATTTTTTTACACTCATAATTCTTTATGGATGGCATGTGAATTATATTAATAATTTCTGAACGTTTTCAAAAAAAAAACGAATTTTCTCTACAATTATTATGAAAAAATCGAAAAAATATATCAATCAATTTCTAAATATCAGTAAACGATTGTTTAATAATGACACCCTCTTCTCTTTCTATTATGATATTTATTTTATCACAATTTCTTTTGTCTTATAACTTTTAATTAAAATGCTCTCAAAACATGTTAATGATAATTACAACAATCATTAATTTATAATTATGAGTAACTAGAAGTAATCATAAACTTAGCTTCTCTTTTGAATAAAAAGACACACACATAATAATTTTGTTGTCTCTATTCTCTATTCACTTATCACTACAACGTTATAGAAGTAGGTACATATTTCCTTATTTGTACTTTTTAGTAGTGATTGTCAATTTAATTACTTGACTGATATCAGTGATAATTTATTTTATATAAGATACTGTAAGGAAAATGTATTTGCATTTTTCAATTAAATGTCATTATTTATAAAAATTGTAAGTTATATTTTCTGTGAAAATTATATTTATTATCTTTTTTAATAAAACACATTCTGAAGATTTTAGTACTTTTAATCTAGATTTTCCTTTAAAAATTATAAATGATTTATCTGCTTATACAATAAATATATGAACGTTGTTGATAGGTAATGACTAAGCAATACTTACAGCTCCAGTGCAGAACCATGACAATAGTATGGGCATGGAAGATTGTTTATTTTGCATTGGTACGTCTCAATGCCCTTGTCCCTTCCGCAACAAGATTTTTGGTGATACCTTAGTTCGAAATAATATTAAATCAAGATGGTTTCATTCTTATACAGAGTGTTTCGTGAATAACTAGCAAGGAGTACAAAACCAAGTTTAGTAGATTTCCCATAACATGTAATTACTGATATTTTTGTAGCTGAAAGGCATTTAAATATTTTTTAAATGAATTTATTGTGAAACTTAGCTGTTAAATCTCAAAGTATTAAAAATTGCCAAAATCCATATACTGGGTGATATTTTTAGGTAACTGCCAAAAAAAATAAATCCCAACTATTTTTTTCATTTGCGATACTGAATTATGCAGATCTTAGATCGTAGAAACAACAATTAGCAGTACAAATAATATAAGCATAAAAACTTACTCGTCATAATACATACATATAAAATACATGTCGTAGTCACATGGTGAAATACGACTTTTCGGGAAAAGCCTAGGCAATTCATGAAATGCCGGCAGATAGTGTAAAACACATCATGTGACTAGGCTTTTCATGAAGTGCCTTAAAATTTTAGTATTTTGGTGTAATGAGGAGTTTAACAGGATCTGCCGTGATTTAGGCCATCGGCATTTCATGAAATGATGTGATGTCGGCATTTCATGAACTGCTTAGGTTCTTCCCGAAAAGCCTATGTTGTAGATGCATATAGTGCAATACGGCGTTTCGAGAAAAGCCTAGGCAGTTCTTGAAATGCCGGCAGATAGTGTAAAACACCTCATGTTGTATCATTTGACTAGGCTTTTCATGAAGTGCCTTAAAATGTTAGTATTTTTGTGTAATGTGAAATTTAACATGATCTACCGTGATTTAGAGCATCGGTATTTCATGGAATACCGGCAGATAGTGTGAAATCTTTATGCTACACGATTCGCCTAGGCCGAATAGTAGAAGAGAATAGCAAAAGAAAACTGCACTTTATGATAAAAGCAAACGACTTTTAGGGATGACGTATTATACCGTAGGGAACAATTTTGACGGGAGTACCCCAAATTTCATCCCTTAGAATTCAAGATGGCGGCAATTTAAAATTAATCTGGAAAACAATTAATAAACATTAATTTATAAATATTGTCTGAAAGTTATTTGTGGCATTCTACGAATATTCTTTCCTATTATTTGGGTTTTCTACCACATGTACTATTATCCTCTTCAAAACAAATCACCGAATCTACAAAATAATAGAATTATTGGAAAAAAAGCCTCTGCGCCCGTGACGTTTACGCCAAAGGAAAAGTCAGAGGTTATGTTTTGCAAATAATATAAATCGGCATAAACACAAAAATAATGTATTTTGCTGACGTTTCGGAAAGTAATCTCTTTCCGTTTTCAAAGCTATTTTTTGAAGAACTCTTATTTTGCTGTGTATGTCAAATACACAGCTTTAAGATTCTGTTTATGTTATTTCCATAGATACTTACTACTTCCACAGAACATAGAACTGATGATATTTTTACGCCGTATAGGTGACAAATTTGATGTTAGGACGATATTTCAAACGGGGAACACTTTAAGATCTATCTTAACAAAAACAAAACCGATAAACAGGGAGCAGAATTCAAAAAACTGTATTTACAATATCCCGTGCGAATGTGATAAATGTTATGTGGGTGAGTCATCCAGACCTTTCAGTGTGAGGTTGGATGAGCACAAGAATTACATTAGAAAGAATGAAATTCAGAAATCAAAGATTTGTGAATTTGGGAAAACGGACATAGAATAAACTGGGACTTGGCAAAAATTTTAACAAAAGAAACAGATACCAAAAAAAGAAAAATTAAAGAATCAGCAATAATCTTATTAAATGAAGATAAGTGCGTATCGAATTGTTCTGTAGATATTTGTACAACCTGGCTACCAATGTTAAAAGAAGAACTTAACAAACTCAACATTATCTAAAAAATATCATCAGTTCTATGTTCTGTGTAAGTAGTAAGTATCTATGGAAATAACATAAACAGTATCTTAAAGCTGTGTATTTGACATACACAGCAAAATAAGAGTTCTTCAAAAAATAGCTTTGAAAACGGAAAGAGATTACTTTCCAAAACGTCAGCAAAATACATTATTTTTGTGTTTATTCTGATTTATATTATTTGCAAAACATAACCTCTCTTTTTTCCAATAATTCTATTATTTTGTAGATTCGGTGATTTGTTTTGAAGAGGATAATAGTACATGTGGTAGAAAACCCAAATAATAGGAAAGAATATTAATTTATAAGTTGTATACTATGATCTTATGATTAAAATTTATATATGAGAAAAATTTTAAAATGATATAATCACAAAAAGAAACCAATAATTGCATGGGACATGAGCATGGGCATGGCGTAGATAAAAACTTGAAAATAGCAAAAAAATGATTAAAATCATTTCGACATAAGTATGAATTTTCTTAAGTGAGTAATTTTCGTTAGGTATATAATTAAAACGCTCAGTTAAATTTTACTATAAAACTTTATTTCCTTAAATATATATAGCTCGAATGATTTACTAATGATCTTCTAACTCATGCTCTTCACTGGTCGAGGGAAAACTAAAAGAGAAAAAACTTATTAAATTTACAATCAAAAGGAAATTTTAAAAAGACTAACTTATTATTTTCACATTTTCCTCTACAAGGATTACATTGCAGTGTACAAAATAGCCCAACTTTGCGACAGACACATTGCATTGTGTTGCAATCTTTTTTGCAGCCACAACGATCGAGACATGATAGGTCTTTCCAAATTTAATTTTCTTTAAACCATAGTGGTACCCAACATCCATGAGATAATTGCCAACCCCACAAGATGGCCATGGTGGCTGCTGAAGATCAGTTGTCATTACATTTCCCCACAGGTGACCTGCTTGATACATTGCTCGAAGTGCGTGTTGCTTTAGTGAAGCAAAGGTTGGTGGAATGAACTGTACACGCTTGTTCTTGGTGGCAAAAAGGTCTCTGCGTACTTCATGCAGAGACGTGTATGAAATCTGAGGATCATATAAAAAGCAAGTAAATTGTTCCAACAGTTTCATATTTTTCTCTGACATCACTGATAATGGTGAAGAAAGCATAGCAAAAGATGGTGTTACCTCAGGATGAGAAAGCCACGTATTATAACACGTTTTCTTACCTTTGGAAGCAAAATATGATGTATTGTCGCAGCCAGTGTAAGCGTGAAATCCACGAAAGACTTCAGATTTCTCACTACCCAGAGTCCCTACTACAGCATGCATCGGTACATATCGACGTTTTGTTCCTCCTGTTCCGGTCAGCAACCACAACTCTTCTAATCTACTCTCTTTAAGTATGCTAAAATATGAAACAAATAAAACTAAGACATTGGTGTCTGATGACTTTACCAATATACATCTAGCACCATGTTCTGCCATATCTCTTGCGTGCCAGACTAGACGAGCATCAGCTTCCTCAACATAAAACTCTTTGCTCGCGATAGAGGTAAAATTAGCACTAGAAGCACAAACCATTTGATCAACATTTGTTGCTACATTTACGTCAGGTATATTACTTAAAAAAATATTTGCAAGAAATCAGAAGAGCTCTGTTTTATTTCTTCCATTTCGAAGAAAATTAAACCAGTCCGAAGGCAAAGAACCTTTGGATGAAACTTGTCTTCGGGAGCCAACTCCTCGACCCCCTCTTTCCCGTCATTTTAAACTTTTTTGGCAAATACAAATCCCAAACAAAATAAATCCTTTTACATTTCATTTTCTGAACATCCAGCATTACATAGATCTTCAGGTCTTTATCAAAATACTCCTGAAATGTTTTTGAATTTCCTAGGTCTTATCATTTGAACTAATGCTGCGCCATCATAAACAATGCAATCAAAAATTTCAGGAGTACCTAAAGACTCCAGTTTTTCAGCCAAATCCGGTTTCATTCCTTAGCGAAGTAGCCCGTTCGCCGATAAAGAGGGCGGGTATTTATGATTCTCATACTTAAAAAAAACATCTATATCAAGCTGACATTCCCTTGCAATTATGAAGAACCTTGAAAATAGCTGAACATCATCTTTTAAAGTATTTTCTCTTAATGCACTTGCAGACTTCGTTATTTGGGGCGTACAAAATATCTTTATTTAATTTTTTTTTATAGGATCATGAATAGATTTGGTACCATCTATAAATCTGTCTCTAATAAATGATTCATACATGTTTTTACCGGATTTTTCCAAACTGTATAAGGTCTCAGCTGAGGCTTATGTTGCAACTACCCGTGTATCTAAAGCTACCAGTTCTTGGCCGTGTTCTAGGAATGGGTTACCAATTTGTGTAAAACTGTCTTTCAGTGCAATACAATATTCGACGAACTTTCTTTGGAAAGCAGGATAATTTTCATGATGTCGACTTTCAACAGCTGGTTTAAATAGATGGGATTCATATTCTTTCAAAATATAACTTATTTGTGGACCAGCAACAGTAAACAGTCGCAGAGATCCTGGATCTTGGGTAAGCTCAATAGCTCCCTCCGATTCTTTTACCAATGCATTATTTTGCTCATGACCTAGATCTATCGCTAATCCCGAAAATGAGACGGATGACTTGTGAATTACAAAATGACCTAAAAATGTAATTACTAAATATTACTATTGTTATGTGCTGCCCTCTAACAGAGAGGAGAGTTGTAATTACTCCCTGGCCAGAAGGGTGGCGCCATCTGTGGGCCAACTGGCGAACCACCATTTAGTAGTGCCTAAGAAAATTATAGAGAATTCCAGTATCTTCTGGAAAGTTCTACAATGATATTCTGGACATTCCAAGTGGGTATATAAAGAGGTGAAGCCAGCAGATGGGAGAACAGTACAGTACAGTTTAGTGAAGGATAAGGAACAGTTCAGTTTAGTATCCAGTACAGTTCTGGGTAATCTGTGGTTCTGGTTACAGAGACAGTTTGTAGAAGAAGAGTTCAGTTGAGTGAAGTATGCAGTTTAGTGAAGTAAACAGACAAGAGAGTTTTAGGTTAGACAAGAGTTGACAAGTTTAGGAAGAAAAGCACATAGTGTTTTAAAAGTAGTGAATTCATATTAGATTAAGTTATTATTAGTTGTGTGATTTTTAAGTATTTACTAGTGTAATTTTAGTGATTAAATAAATCAGTGGTTTGTGAAAATTCTTGTTGCAAGTTATTCGAATCCACGGAGTGTTTACTGAAAATTGTAAGCACGTAACACTATGTTACGGTTAAATATTCCTTTATTTACAAAACTCAGCATGCACAGATGGAGCTTTTACTTTCAAGTCTTCTAGATCCGTGAAAGGAGTCTTTTGAAGTAGTGCTGCTTGGGTTGTGATCTACATTATCAATAGCTGCTATTGAAAATACGTCTTTTTTTAAATTAAACTGACATACCAAGTTTTCTTCTCTTGATCTTTCAGTTACCAAGTGGCAAAAGCTTGAAGTTATTTCCATAACACGATCGTAGGAAATCGCCATACTAAGTTGGTATAATTTGTCTCTTTTTACATCTAAATTCGCTGTATAATGAAATTCCTAAGTAAAGTGGAAATTAGGTTCACATGATCTTTTGTGGCGGACAACTTCGGCTTTTGTATTTGTTTATGGGCGTTATACATTATTATCTGGAAGATTATCATTGCAGATTTAGTGGTTTGGTTAGCAGAATTTCTGTATAGTATAGTAAAGATGTTACTACAGCTAATAAGGGAGCTGGTATCTCTTCAACGGGATCTATCAATTTTCCCGTAAACTCTACACGTTTTTCTAATACAGTTTTTCTTACATTTCTTATAAATCTTTGAAAGGCAATGGCGTCGCCATCAAAGTCCTCTGGATTTATTTCGCTATGGATATTTGCATTATTTTTTATAAGTATATATTCACGCCCAGATTTGTGTTCTTTTAGCTCAGGTACGTAAGCTAATATTTTGAATCGAAAACGAGTAGAGTAGGGAGGTGACATCTGATAGGTTGGTTTGCCTTTGAGATGTGATAGCCTTTCTTGGTACATTTGTATAAGATCGGGCATCATAAATACATATTCTGTAGTTTCGCCTTCCATTTTTAAGCATATAAATGCCAGCAAATCTGAAAAAGCAAGCCTTTCACACAAGTTAGTACCTGTATCTTGCTCCGTTGCGTTTATCCTACATTTATTTTACAACCGAGTCAGACAAATTGTGTGATACTTAGCTTCCTGGGCAACAAGGTCGCCAGCTCTTAAAGTTGCTAGAAGCTTTGAGTCTTGTAGAAACTCTGCACAAGCTTTAATGTGATGAAATACGTTTTCTGTTTCTACGTTGTGGAGAGGTTGGTTCCATGTCCCTGGTTTATACAAACAACACACTGCATCTCCTTAAAAGGAGCTAAAGGCTCTGAAGAGCGAGTAGCACGTGAGGAACTACTGACAGTAGATTCAGGTTTCAAATTGTTGTCAACACTCCTCTTTAATGTTTCTTTCAGTTTATCTAATTTTTTCCCAAAAAACAAGACATAGCAAGCCTTGTGCCACTTGGCTTCTTTTGATATAAATGTGGAAAGTATTCCACCCCCTTCGTCTAAACTACTTACTGGAAAAGTTGATAGTAACATGTATTTAAATTGAGAAAGTTCATCTAAATGAAAAGCCAAAGTATGATAGCCCTTATTGCGTTTTGCCTGTACTGGATTTTTGGCAGGGCAAATAAGATTATGTTTATCTAAAGACTGACACAAGCAACAACGTGCCTAGTTGACTGCTAACTGTACAAGAGCCAACCCATTACAACTTGGTGTTCTAACATCTTTGACATGTGCCATCGTGTCTGTTAAAACTAAAATAAATAGAGATCATTAAAATTTAATTTTCTACTTTCTAACATTAACTTTATTCTAAGTTAAATTTAATACCAATGAATACTATTCAGCATTCTACTTTTTTTAATATCAATGGTTTAAGTTAAATCCTTGTCTATATAAGGGTTAAATTCTGCAAAGGTTATTTTATTTTCTCGTAATTACTTAATAAGTGTTTTATTATATTTTAAGAACAGTTGTTCTTACAAGGTTGTACCTAAATTATTGTTCTCAATGTTTCACTTTTTTTTTAAATTTTATTAACAACGCACAAATACTCAAAATCTTAAATTGTATTGTCCAAATTACCATTTTAATAAAAGGTATCTCAAAATGTTCCTGATTCCAAATAACAATACTATGCAATCCAAAAAAATATGGATACGAAATAGGTACTTACTTTTGGTTTTACCCCACAGATAATAGAATCACTAATTTTCTTTTTTGAACAGAAATTAACTGTAGGTTATTGTTTGGGCAACAGCAACACATAAAAACAATCAATACATATGACATCAAAACCTGTTTTCGCGGTAATTGATCAGAGATCATTGCTGACTCGCTGACTGCTGTTCTGCGTGTAGTGGAAGTGACATGCAACAGCGCACTTCGTAGGCGCACATGAACAGAGTAGTGGTGGAGGGGGTAACTAAAAACTTGCTCTTTTAATTGTAAAATTATTATTTTTTAAAATACTTATAAGCAAATTACCAAAAAGCAATATGTAATTACGTTCAACACAATAACTACATTTTTTTATTTACTTAATTTCTTAGGTAAATATGGAAAATAGTTGTCATCTCGGATACTAAGGAAAGAAATTTTGGGTACTGCCGGCAAAATCGTTCCTTATTAAGTGTTCTATAATTCCTGAACGCCGTTTGTTTTTATCATTAAGTGCAGTTTTCTTCCAGGTTTAACTGCTAACCGCTTCCACTAGAAGAGCCTGGTTAGTCTGTTAATGTTATGATTCGTGCTTTACACGATCTGCCAGCTTCATCGTTAGGCTCATTCACAATATTACTAAATCATGTCATTTCATGAAATGCAAAAGCACGAATCGTAACATTAACTGACAAAATAATTGTTACAATGTCTGAGTAGGTTTTTACTAGGTACTATATATTGTTATTAATTTAAGTTGGTTTTACCTCTTTTTCAATGCATAACTTATGTTATATTTTTGAGGTATGTTTATATGTCCATAAAAATAAATTTACTTTGTAAGAAATCAAGCCAGACATTTACATGAAACAAGATCCAGAGATCTTTTACTCCCCGATTCTCATAGAACAAGTATGTTCCAGAAAAGCTTTCTGTACCAGGGCTGTAAATTATACAACTCTCTCGATGAAGACATTAAAGTCTCTGGCAGTAGTATACACATTTTCAAACACAAACTCAAAAGATTGTTACTCGAGAAAAACTGTTATACTATTGATGAGTTCTTTAGTTAATTTGCAAAAAAAAATATAGGATAAGGAATATCTGTTTATAGGTTTTATCCATTTATATGTTATTTTTTTTAACCTGACTTGTGTAGTTTGTATGTGCAAATACGTTTGCAATATTTGATCAATTTTTCTTTTTCAATGATTTTCTCTTTTTGACACTTTCTTCGCTGATCTTTTGTGCATTTTTTTTGTATATCTTTTCAATGGAGAAATAAATATTATTATTATTATTATTTTCTCTTTTATTGTGTATGCATTGGTTTCCTTTTTATTGTGTCATATACTGCGTTTTTATATCTGTTCTTATGACATATAAGGTCAAATAATTTGATCTAAATTGGAAAATAAACTTTTCTTACATACCACTACCTACATATATATGAATGATTCAATATACATTTTATGTAAATTCTCTCTCTTCCTTTGTATTAGACCGCAAGGAGTTTGAGAGTATCTGAACACTGAGGAAAGCATGCGATATGTGACACATTTTGTACATATAAATGTTGTATGTATTTACTTATTTTTGTTATCTGCAAGATTATAGTTTTTATTTGTATGGAAATAAAACCATATTATTTACCAAATTGTAAATCAACCTGGGGGGACTACAGAAAAGCCCTTACAGAGTACAACACAGAATTGAGAAGGTCTAAAAGAAGATCATGGAGGCGGTTCTGCGAAGGGATAGATGAACTGGCCTACAAAAAGTCCTTGCCAAAGACCACTCAAATGGAATTGGGCTACTCAAAAAGCCCGATGGTAAGCACACAGAGAGTCAGCAGGAAAACATAAGGGTGCTTTTAGACACTCATTTCCCAGGCTCTCGCATAGGACTACCTGGATGAGGATGCTCATCGTCCTACCAGAGAAGGAAGACGCCTGGCTAGAAAAATATTCACCCACAACAAAATTAAATGGGCGGTATCAATCTTTAAATCACCGGGCAGAGATGGTATCTTCCCTGCCCTACTTCAATATGAAATTGAGGAGCTTGTCCCATGTCTGAGAAGTATATTTATAGCAAGTTATACACTGGGGTATATTCCCCAAGCTTGGAGGGAAATTAAGGCGGCGTTTATTCCGAAAATAAGCAGACATCCACCAGACAAGCCAAGTCATACTGATACCGCCCCATTAGCTTAACCTCATTTCTCCTAAAAACAATGGAGAAACTTTTAGATCAACACATTACAAGCGAAATCCTTACAGGAACACCTCTTCACGCAAAACAATTTACCTATCAACCTGGCAAATCAACAATAAATGCTCTACATTGCCTTGTTCAAGGTATTGAAAAGACATTTACAGCAAAAGAAGTGGCTATGTGTGCTTTCACAGATATAGAGGGTGCTTTTGACAACACCACCTATGAATCCATACAAAAAGCCACGGAAAAAGGGGAATACAGTCACCTACAATTAATTGGATACAATCCATGCTCAAAAGCAGAATTATTACCACACGTGTGGGGGATGAGTCAGCTACAGTGACAGCAGTCAGGGGTTGTCCACAAGGTGGAGTCCTATCATCCTTGCTGTGGTCAATGGTGGTCGATGATCTCCTACATAAAATGAGTAATTCAGGCTTTGACATCCAGGGATATGCAGACGACCTGGTTGTCACTGTGAGAGGCAAAAATGAGGTCATGATTTCCAACCTCATGCAAATTGCCTTAAATATAATATCCAAATGGTGCTCATCAGAGGGGCTCAATGTCAATCCGCTAAAGCAACAGTGGCAATGTGGACGTGCCGTAGGTTGTTTGGTAAGACTTGGGTTCTAAGACCGAAAATGACACATTGGTTTTATCTTTCGGTTGTCAGACCTATGGTAACCTACACATCATGCGTATGGTGGCCAAAAACAAAGGAAAAAACAGCACAGTGAAAGTTGCAGAAACTGCAACGCCTTGCCTGTTTAGGGACTACAGAAGCAATGCACTTGTGTCCCACAGCAGCTATGGAGGCTATGCTTGACCTACTGTCCTTGCAGTTACATGTAAGGAAGGAGGCGGCACTCAGTGCCTTATTACTGCACCAGGCACATAAATTTAAAAAGGATTCTAGAGTTAATCCATTTGAAGTCCATGACCAAATCCGCTGATTTAATGCCAATCAAACAAGACTTTGACAAGACATCTAAGATGGCTGAAGGGGTAGGAGTGGGAGTAGCAGGGCCGAATTGTACGCTATCCAAAGCCCTCGGTAACACCCCAATCATCTTTCAGGCAGAAATTTATGCCATAGATCTGTGTGCCTAGGTATGCCCAAATAAAGGCATTCGAAGAGCAAAGATCTATATACTATCAGATAGCCAGGCAGCACTAAAGGCTCTAATGTATACCTTTGAGTCTAAAATTGCCTGGGAATGCAGACAATCCCTGAAGCAACTGGCGAATACCAACCAGGTTACCTCGATGTGGATGCCAGGGTATGAGGGAGTACAAGAAAATGAACTTGCTGATAGCCTTACAAAAAAAGGAGCTGAAAGGCCTAGCCAAGGGACATATAGTGGAGGAGATCCAAGAATGGGAAAAGGATCAGAAAAGTCCCACTGGAGGAATACTCCAGGCCAAAGACAAGCGAAAAAGTTTATAACTTATTCGACAAAGAATGCCACAAGCCTTCTTGAACTTGAAAAGTCCGAATTAAGGCTAATCACTGGCCACTGCCTCTTGAGATACCATCTTAAGAATATGGGCAAGGCAGTAGACAATAAATGCAGATATTGCGATACTGCAATTGAAACTGGGGAACACATACTTTGCGAATGCAAGGTGTTAGTCCGCACTAGGCGAAAATTCCTAGAAGAGGTGGAATTAACGCCTGAAGACGTAGGAAAATTAGCTCCCAGGAATATCACAAGCTTTGTAAAAAGTCGGAATCCTGTGTGTAGGGTAAAACACAAAAGATCTTTTAAGTCGAAGTGAAGTAAGGCTGTTCGAAGCCAAACGACCCCGTAAAACAATCTACCAAATTGTTCTTACTATAACTGATTAGTTTGCTAAAATTTAAATGGAATTTACACTATGGTAAAACAATAAATAAAAGACAAAGTGGTGTCATAGGGAAATTAGCTCCCAGGAAAATCACAAACTTTGTAAAAAGTCTGGGAATCCTGGGTAATCACTAGATGTAGGGTAAATCACAACAGATCTTTTAGGTCAAAGTGAAGTAAGGCTGTTCGAAGCCAAACGACCCCATAAAATAATCTACCAAATTGTTCTTACTACAAACCGATTAGTTTGCAAAAATTTAAATGGAATTTACATTATGGCAAAACAATAAATAAAAGACAAAGTGGTGTGTGCTATAATATATATAAATGCATTTAGTAATAATACAAAATATAAAAAGCTTATTTAATTGGTGCACACGTCATGGTTTTACTACAAATTTTTTCACCAGACTTTGTAAGTAAATTATTTCCCTGCCACTGTGCAAAACATTCAGAATTTGTCTTCAAATCCATCTGTAACTTCTCCCAAACTTTCTTTTTGGGATTAAGTATATCATCGGGTTTTCCATCTTCATAATTTTCAATATATACCTTTTCTCCTGGTACTGAATTCTGCGGTGGAATTAATGTTTCAACCTGTTTAGGTTCATCCCTAAAATTATGACATAAGATGAATAATATACCCAATAATATAAATTTATTACAGAAACAGAAAGTTTTTCTTAACAGACTGCATATTTAAAACCCTATAACTCCCCCAGTTTATTTTATAATGTCATTAATAATTACTTTTAAAAATGGAAAAATGAATCATTGAATAATCATAATAGCCCAGTTGCGAAGGGTTTTAAGTCGGAATTAATTGTTACCTCGCTAATTTTTCCATGAAAGGCTAGTTTTTTGCTAGTAAAAAGTGGCTCAAAAAAATTTACCAAAATCTACCCCTGCGAACCCTTATAAACAACCCTCTGAAACGGAAAAATTCAGTTTTTTGCTAATATCTCGAAAAATAATAATAAAAAAACGGATAGCACCACGTGAAAGAGCGGGAAATTCTACATTAAAATAGTATAAAAGCATGAGAAATTATTACAGTTCGCTAGTTCGGCCCAATATTTCAAGCGCATCATGCAAGGAAATGAAGCATTTGTCGACCGCCGCTACATAATAAAGACAAAAAAAAACAAAGGTAGTATCTTAAAGATGAAGAATTCAGCTTTCCAACGTTATACTTACTTTTAATTTTTATAATTTTTATTCCTTGTAAATTGCACGTGAAAGTTATGCTTTATAATTTTTTTCCACTCTATATTAAAACATAATGTTACATGCTTACAATTTTCAGTAAACACTTTGTGGATTCGAATAACTTGCAACAAGAATTTTCACAAACCACTGATTTATTTAATCACTAAAATTACACTAGGAAATATTTAAAAATCACACAACTAATAATAACTTAATCTAATATAAATTCACTACTTTTAAAACACTATGTACTTTACTTTTCTTCTTAAACTTGTCAACTCTTGTCTAACCTAAAAACTCTCTTGTCTGTTTACTTCACTAAACTGCATACTTCACTCAACTGAACTGTTCCCCCATCTGCTGGAGTCACCTCTTTATATACACACTTGGAATCCTTCTAGAACTCTTTTCTAGAATTCTCCATAGTTTTCTACCATGTAATAGATGATTGTTCGTCAATTGGCTCATAGACGGCGCCACCCTACTAGTCAGGGAAGTATAAGCTTCTGAGGAAAACTTTGAACATGAACTTAATCACATCTTTCCTTGTTAGAGGGCAGCACATAACACTGCCCCCTCCTTAAGCCTGAACATCCCGGTCAGGCAATTCAGATTCCCCAACATACTTCATACTTCGCCAACCTATCCAAGTGCACGATCTTCATCTTGGACTTCTTACTACGTTGAATTCGGTAAACAACGTCATTGATCCGAGTGATGACTGAATACGGTCCTTCCCAGGGTGGGTGAAGCTTCGGAGATCTTCCCTTCTTTCGCTGTGGGTTATATAGCCAAACCAGATCACCCTCCTTGAATCCTGCTGATGTTCCCTTCCGGTCATAGCGAGCCTTCATTCTGTCACTAGCTATGCTAACTTGGTTTCGAACCAATTCGTGGACATTCCTCAGCTGTTGACTAACTTCGTCTGCATAGTCATCCACGGACAGTGGCTTCTTATCTGGTGTACCAAACATCAAATCACATGGCAGTCTGATCTCGTGCCCAAATATTACACGAGCCGGTGTCTGTTTAGTAGTCTCATGAATGGCAGCCCTGTATGCCATTAAGAAAAATGGTATATGTCGATCCCAATCTCGCTGGTTCTTGTGAACTACCTTAGAAAGATGCTCCTTCATAGTTTTATTATGTCGTTCCACCATTCCATCTGACTGGGGATGAAGAGGGGTTGTCCGAGTCTTGTGAATGCCCAGCAACTCACAAATTTTCTGAAATACCCCCGACTCAAAGTTTCTCCCTTGATCGGAATGTAGCTCCAGGGGTACACCAAATCGGCATACAAGGTTATCCACCAGAACTCGAGCAACAGTAACTGCTTCCTGATTCGGAATGGCATAGGCTTCCGGCCATTTACTAAAATAGTCCATAGCGACCAGGATGTATTTATTCCCATCATCTGTCACTGGGAACATCCCCGCTACATCTATAGCAATCCTCTCAAAAGGAGCTCCGACGTTATATTGCTTCATTTGGCCCCTGCTCTTCGTCTGTGGCCCTTTGGTAGCTGCACAAGCCTTGCATTTGCGGCACCAAGCTTCCACATCTTGACGGCTATTTATCCAATAAAATCGTTCCCGTACTTTGGCCAATGTCTTATTCATACCAAAATGTCCCCCGGACACTCCATCATGTATTTCCTGAAGTACTTTTGGGATTCGGCAGCTGGGTATCACTAGACGCATGGTAACTTCCTTCCCATCTGGATTTTCCCATGCTCTCTTTAATAGTCCATCTACAACCTTAAGGGAGTCCCATTGTGCCCACAATGCCTTCAGCTCCACACTTTTGTCCGAAACATCCTTCCATTCCGGTCGCGTTCCTTTTTCTTTTGCCCTTAATATAGGACCAATTACGCTGTCATCCATTTGTTCTCGTCTTAGAACTTCATTTGTCCAATCATCTGGAACATCTACCTGAACTGTGTTTACTATTACCGTGCCCTGTGCTTTTTCAACCCGATAGCAGTGCTTGCAGTCATCTTTGCACGGTCTTCTTGACAGAGCATCTGCATTTTTATGAGACTTTCCAGGTCGGTGTTCGATTGTGAGGTCATATTGCTGCAGTCTTTCTATCCAGCGAGCCAGTTGACCTTCTGGAGTTTTCAGCTGCAGTAGCCATTTTAATGCAGCATGGTCGGTTCTGATTTTGAAATGTTGGCCATAGAGGTACTTGTGAAAATGGTCCACGGACTTAACAATGGCCAATAGTTCCTTCCTTGTTACACAATAATTCCTCTCTGGTTTGGACAGTACCTTACTGAAATACTCGATTACTTTTTCCTCTCCATTTTGGACTTGAGATAGTACACATCCAATTGCGGAGTTGCTAGCATCTGTGTCAAGAATATAGAGGCCCTTTTGTTGGGGATATGCTAGCACAGGACTACTGCATAACGCTGCTTTCAGCTTCTTCCATGATGTTTCACACTCCGGTGTCCACTGATATTTAACTTTCTCCTCCGTTAGCTGGTGTAGTGGCTTTGCTATATCCGCAAATCCTTTCACAAAACGTCTATAGTAAGTGCAGAGGCCAAGAAAGCTTCGTAATTCGTGTACATTTGAAGGTCTTGGCCAATCACGCACGGCAGAGATCTTGTCCGGGTCTGTCTGTATTCCCTCCGAAGATACGACATGTCCAAGGAATTTCACTTCTTTTTGGAATAGTAGACACTTCTTTGGATTCAACTTTAGGTGTGCATTTCTGATTCTCCCAAATACTTCTTGAAGATTTTCCAAATGTTCCCTGAAGTTTCGTCCCATAACCATTACGTCATCAAGATAAACTAAGCACGTCTTCCAAGTTAGTCCTCGGAGTACAAATTCCATCAATCTTTCAAAAGTAGCTGGCGCATTGCAAAGTCCAAAAGGCATCACGGTGAATTGATATAAACCACTACCTGTTGAGAAGGCAGTCTTTTCCTTGTCGTCAGGGTGAAGTCCCACCTGCCAATACCCACTTCGAAGGTCTAGAGTTGAAAACCATCGTGACCCTGCCAGCGTACTTAATGTATCGTCAATTCGTGGTAGTGGATAGCTGTCTTTCTTCGTAACATCATTCAGCTTCCGGTAGTCGACACAAAATCTCAAAGTCCCGTCCTTTTTGGCAACTAAAACTACCGGTGATGACCAGGGACTGGTTGATTCCTCAATTACTCCATCTTGTAGCATCTTTTGAACCATCGCAGCAGCTTCTTCCTGTTTAGCTAGTGGCAACCTCCTAGGTTGTTGGCGGATTGCGGCTGAATCACCAGTGTCTATCCGATGCTGTACTATATCAGTTTTCGTGAGGATGTCTGTGTTTTTGGCAAATACCGTACTTTCTTTTTCCAAAAACTTGATTGCCTCTCTACGTTCATCCTCAGATAGGTGTTCAAACTGGGAACTCAACAAAGTCACAACTTCCCTGTCTACGCTGGTTGACGAACATTTCTCCCCTTGCTCCTCGCACCTTGCTATCCACTGGACTGGTTCGTAGGATCCTATTGCCTCGCCTTCCTTGAAAGTCACTGAGTGGGAATTTAAATTAGCCACTCTAATTGGAATTTTGTCTTTTGTCTGGGTTAGAGTTCTTGCTAAGATTACGTTTTCTGTCTTAATTGAATCATCTTTTTCAACAAGACCAACACGGTATCCACCAGAGTTTCCTTCCAGAATGGCCTCGATTATTTGTTCTGAACGGGCAGGAATCTTGATTGTCTGAGCCGTCAGTAGCCTCACTTTTTGAAATCGGTCATTTGCTGTTGACAAAATAAATTCTTCATTTCCAATCTTTAGGACTCGTTCTACCACGTCAAGTATAAATTGATCTTGTACTCCCATAACATCCAGCCCCAAAATGAAATCATCAGTGATATCAGCCACGATAACCCTATGACTAAAGCACAGCCATCCAAACTGCAGATCTAGGTCAACTTCTCCATGAACCCTTACCCTGTCTCCTGTGGCTGTTCGAACGACCAATCCATTTTGGCTTTTATCAACTTTTATTCCTGATAAAAATCCGGGTCGCACTATTGATGACGTGGCACCTGTGTCGATAGTGAAGATACATCTCCTTTTGTTTACATAGCCATCCAACAGCAGACTACTCGGGACTCTTCTAATCTGGGAAACCTGTATCTCTCTGGGGGCACCGTGTTCACCAGCCAGCACAGCCCCCAAAGTGCTGGCTATCTTTAGTTTTCCTGCGGCTCTTCAGTCATTGCGGCATTTACTCGCTCAGGGCTCCGCTGCCGACAGTTTCGCTTAATATGCCCTGGTTTGCCGCACTTATAACAACGAATCACCTTCCTTGACTGTTCATTGCTCTGTTCTCTTTCCTGCTTCCTTCGAGCATCTGGTTTTGTCATCAACTGGCTTATCATTTTGTGCATGTCAGCCATCAAAGATTCCATATTTGATTTTTCTAACCGGTCCTCTTCTTCTACCTTCATGGCTCGTACTCTCGGACGTGCAGTCTCTTTGTAAGCGGCTTCAACCTCGAGGGCACGGATCAAGGCTTCACTACCAGTCTTATCTCGAGATAACCTAAGGACTCTCCTGATCTCCTCGTCTCTTATGCCATCAATGAAAGTACCAACTGTTAACTGTTCCTGGAATTCTTTGGGTGCATCCGGGTAAGCCAGGTATGTCAGTCGCTCAACAGCTGCTTCAAAATTTTGTAAACTTTCCCCAGCCTTTTGTGTGCGTGATTTGAGCTGAGTCCGGTATACTTGGGCGAGGTGTTGGTCGCCATATCTTAAATCTAGTGCAGTCTCCAAAACTTTAAAATCCCTTTGCTGCGTCACTGGGATGGTCTGAAGCAACTCTGAGGCTTGGCCTCTTAATGCTAGCACCAATGCCATAGCTTTGTCTTCATTACTCCAATTGTTCGCCCATGCCGCTGCCTCAAATTGTCTCTTGTAAGTTGACCAAGAAGTTTGACCATCAAAGGAAGGCGGTTGTAATCGAGGGCCTGACGATGATAATACCAGCTGGCCCCCTTGTTCTCTTAACAGTCGCTTAAGTCGCTCTACTTCTCCTTCAACTGCACGAAATTTTTCTTCCATATCAGTAACTTTCCCTTTAACTCCACTAACTTCCCCTTCAACCTTATTTACTTTTCCTTTGACATCACCTACTTCTTCTTCGACTGCGGTCACTTTTCCTTCGACGCCAGTGACTTTTTCTTCGACGCCCGTAATTTTTTCTTCAACGCCAATAACTTTTTCTTCGATGCCAGTAACTTTTCCTTTGATTTCACTTACTTCAGTCTTTATGTTGCCTATATCCTCTTTAATTTCACTTTTGAGGTCTTCAGTGGCTGAAAGGATAACATCTTGTTGCCCCTGTATAATTTTCCTTAATTCTTCTTTTTCTTCTAGACGTCGTTTTTCTTTTTCTTCTTGACGTCTTTCTTGTTCTTCTTTTTCTTCTTGGCGTCGTTTCTCTTGTTCTTCTTTTTGGTCTAGCATCATTTTTCTAAATTGCTCGAACATGTCTTGCATTTGCTTTTCGGCAGCCATGCTTCTTGTTTCCATCCAAACAATTAACTCGAAACAGCACGAACAAGTCTTATTTAAAGTCTATATCACTTCTCAGTTGAAAGCACTTAAAAACTACGCTAATTTCTAAACAGAATGTCCCAGAAATTTCCTCACACTAGCACAAATAAATCTTGTCTAATGTCTATTACTTCCCAGTTCAACTCACTTCACTATCTCCAGTGGTTTGCAAATAGAACACTATGGAACTTCGTCAAATTCTTGAGAAATTCTGTTGCAATCCCACTTCTGACACCAATTGTTACGTGCTTACAATTTTCAGTAAACACTTTGTGGATTCGAATAACTTGCAACAAGAATTTTCACAAACCACTGATTTATTTAATCACTAAAATTACACTAGGAAATATTTAAAAATCACACAACTAATAATAACTTAATCTAATATAAATTCACTACTTTTAAAACACTATGTACTTTACTTTTCTTCTTAAACTTGTCAACTCTTGTCTAACCTAAAAACTCTCTTGTCTGTTTACTTCACTAAACTGCATACTTCACTCAACTGAACTGTTCCCCCATCTGCTGGAGTCACCTCTTTATATACACACTTGGAATCCTTCTAGAACTCTTTTCTAGAATTCTCCATAGTTTTCTACCATGTAATAGATGATTGTTCGTCAATTGGCTCATAGACGGCGCCACCCTACTAGTCAGGGAAGTATAAGCTTCTGAGGAAAACTTTGAACATGAACTTAATCACATCTTTCCTTGTTAGAGGGCAGCACATAACAATAAATAATAAATAAAATACTAATTTAAAAAAAATCCTTGTAGATATAGCTCGTTTATACCTTAAACTTCAATCTAAGATTAAGTTTTATTATCTAAAGTATCCAGGGTAAAAAAAATTAAGTTTTAAATTATTCGTATTTCTTCCATTTTTTAGGGTTAGGAAATTTTCACTTGAAAACTTGTCTAAAATTTCAAAAAGGCTTGTAGGTAAAAAAGATAGGTTTTTTTTTACTTTACTTATTAGGTACCTCTAGCCCCTTTTGGAGCAAAATTGGATATATTCCGTCCATCCCAGGAGATTTGAGTGGTTGGAACTTACTAATCAGATGGGCAATTAGTAAGTTCCAACCACTCAAATCTCCTGGGATGGACGGAATATATCCAATTTTGCTCCAAAAGGGGCTAGAGGTATTGATACCTTACTTATGTAAAATATTCAGAGCCTGCTTGGCTTGGAAATACATACCAAAAATATGGCGGAAGGTGAGAGTCATCTACCTACCGAAAATAGGTAGATTATCGGACCAAACGCCCAAGTCATATAGGCCTATAAGTCTATCCTCTTTCCTACTTAAAACGATAGAAAGACTGATAGATAGGTACATTAGAGACGAACTACTAAGGGAAAATCCCCTGAGTGAACGTCAATATGCATACCAGCCAGGGACCTTGCGCTGGATGAATTAAACAGACTACTAGCAAAGTCCCTAGAGGACAAGGAAATGGCAGTAATTACATTCCTAGGCATAGAAGGAGCGTTTAATAACGCAACAACGCACTCACTAACGAGTGCATTATCAAGCAGAGGAGTCCCAATAACGATCTGCCGGTGGATTAAAGTCAGCCTAGATAATAGGATTATAATATCTAATCTAGGTGATATCTCCATCGAGGCGAAAGTGAGTACAGGCTGTCCCCAGGGAGGGGTACTATCTCCACTACTATGGGCAACCCTTGTTGACGAATTCCTCCGGAAACTTTCCACAGAGGGCTTCTATTGCTTAGGATATGCTGATGATCTAGCAATAGTCGTTAAGGGGCGATTTGCGAACACAATAACGAAGCGTTCGCAAAGAGCCCTAAATGTTGTCGACAAATGGTGTTGCAAGGAAGGACTTTCTATAAATCCCCACAAAACCACAGTCGTCAATTTTACACGGAGAAGAGCACTGCAAGGCCTAAAGCCCTTAAGGCTCAACGGAGTGGAAATTCCATTTACCTGTGAGGCAAAATATTTAGGAGTCATTTTTGACCAAAAATTAACATGGAATTCTCACATCCAAAAAGTCACACAGAAAGCCACAATCGCCCTGGGAAGGTGTAGGCAAATGTGTGGAAAAAACTGGGGGTTAAATCCCAAAATGAACCTGTGGTTATACACCAGGGTAGCGAGACCCATGATAACCTATGGATCAGTGGTATGGTGGACCAAAACGGTGCAGTCCGGAGCAATAAGGCTGTTAAGTGGCATACAAAGGCTTGCTTGCCTGGGTGCCACGGGGGCTATAAAAACTGCTCCTACGGCTGCACTTGAGGTCCTCTTGGACCTGCCACCCTTACACGTATTCATACAAGGCGAAGCTCGGTCAGTGGTGCACAGGTTAATGCAAGGCCAAACGCCAATTAGCCAGCAACACGGGACGGAGTACCAGAAGTTATACTCGGAGATGAGGGCAGATCCCATTCTAGGCATGCCCACGGATGTAATGGTCCAAAGGTATAACTTCAACAAGAACGTTCAGACTGTTATACCAGACAGGGAGGATTGGAAAAACGGTCCTACCATAACAGCACAAACAGTCTGGTACACTGACGGCTTCAAGACAGAACAAGGAGTCGGAGCCGGGATTTACGGGACAAGGTCAAAAGCCAATATCCCGATAAGTCTAGGGAAATACGCAACGGTGTTTCAGGCTGAAGTGATCGCCATACACTGTTGCGCAAGGGAGATAATAGGACAAGGCACTGTTAACCAGTCGATTGCCATTTTCTCTGATAGCCAAGCGGCAATAAAAGCAATCAGTTCCATGCAAATCAACTAAAGATTGGTGTGGGACTGCTTGACGGCCCTTACAGAGCTGGGAAGTCAGAACAGTGACCCTAGCATGGGTACCAGGACACGACGAACACAGAGGAAATGAAAAGGCTGACCAACTGGCCAAGGAAGGCGCACTTGAAGCCCCAATAGGACCCGAGCCCTTTTGTGGTGTGGCTAAGCCATGCATACGAGCAGTCATTAAGGAATGGGTGTAAAATAAATCTCTGGAATGGTGGAGGAATCTCCCAAGACAGAGACAGGCCAAGGAGTTCATTAAAGAACGTTCGGCCAAATTTACGGAAGACCTACTAAGCCAGAATAGGAAGGCCATCAGAGTAATAGTGGGCCTTCTAACTGGCCACTACCGGCTCAATAGACACATGAGTCTAATGGGCCTGGCAGAGGACGCGACATGCAGATTCTGCCAAGAGGAAGAGGAAACCTCATTCACGTATTGTGCCACTGTGAAGGCCTGGTGAGGCTGAGATTCCAAGTACTCGGAGAAGAAAAACCAAGGGCGGACAACTATACAAAAGAGCCTTTATCAAAGCTGTGGAGTCTAGTACAAAGGACAAAGCTGGATGAGGTACTATAAGGAAGATATTCTGGGAGCATCACAATAGACCTGAAAAGGTCGCGGTGGTAAAGGCTAAACAACCAGCTCCTTTGTGAATCTAATCTAATCTAATCTACTTTACTTTAGAACATAAAAATTGATCTTATCTTAGATTGAAGTTTAAGGTATAAACAAGCTATATCTACAAGGATTTTTTTTTAATTAGTATTAGTAGTAGTATTAGTATCCATTTTTTTATTATTATTTTTCGATATTAGCAAAAACTGAATTTTTCCGTTTCAGCGGGTTGTTTATAAGGGTTCGCGGGAGTAGATTTTGGTAAACTTTTTGAGCCACTTTCTACTAGCAAAAAACTAGCCTTTTATGAAAAAATTAGCGAGGTAACAATTAATTCTAAGTTTTCATCCAAATTAGCCTCTGACAACTGGGCTTCTGGGCTATAAACTATTTCTCTTCATTTCTTTCACAGACTTGGTTTCTGATCAACAATAATTAATACTTGATGATTTTTTGTAATACATGGAATAATATATTAAATAATTCAAAAATCTAGTCGAAAATAATAACCAGGAACATGAGTTCCAATTCATCCAATTCTCCATGCACCTAATTCTATATGCATTCAAGAATAACAATACTTTCTTTCATAATCATAATTATACTTACACAGATGCACAAAGAACCATCCCCTGTGATTCAACTCCCCGCATTTTCGCAGGTTTTAAGTTGCACAAGACAACTACCATCCTATTTTGCATATCTTCGATAGGTATAAAGTTGACGAGCCCACTGACTATAGTTCTTGGTTTCTCTTCCCCAAGATCAATTTTCTCCACATATAAAGATTCGGCATCAGGATGACGAGATACTTCAACTATTTTACCAATTCTTATGTCTAATCTACTGGGCACTAACTCGTCAGTGGAGGCAACTGCATTTAAACCGGGTTCTTTAAAAATAAAAAAATAAATAGTTACCTTTCTTTTGTTATACAATTTACTAGTCATAATTAAATATTAATGAAATAATAATCAGTTATAAAAAATACAATAATAATAAACAACAGTAACACATACTTTGCATTGGGAAGCTCACAAAATATATTAAAACAGCATTTGTGTGATTTTAATTTTTTATACAGGGGTCACCATCCTATATAGTTGGAAGGAGGGCTAGATCAGATGATTTGTGCTTATCTAACTAATTATACCCATTATGCAAAGGGTCATGGGTTTCTTGGTATCACCGTTTTCGTACTTACATATTACCTAATTTAATGATTTTTCCTATAAAAATTTAATAAAACACGAGTTTTTGAAATCATTTCATTATTTTAATCTGTGAATCCTTATATAAAATGAAGGCCAATACAATACCACTTTGTAAATTAAAAATTCAAGAAAATAAAAATTTTTGGATTAGTATAAAAATAATTAATTCACTGTTAGAACTTGCTGGAAAAGGGCCATTATTACATGTGTTTAAAACGGTGCAACCTTTTGCCTCAACATATAAAAGAAATAAACACTCTACAGCACTTTAAGAGAACAATTAAAAATATATTAATACAATTAGAACCATTTAATCTGAATGAGGTAAATGAGGCATCTTTTGTTTAATGTGGATTGCAACTTCTACATGTTCTTCGACCGTTTGAATAAACAGCATCCAAATATCAAATTTACAATGGAGACCGAGCAAGATGGAGCTTTACCTTTCTTAGATGTATTAGTGAAAAGGTCACGCAAGCTGGCCCACGGTGTCTACAGAAAGAAAACGCACACCGATCGTTACCTACATGCGACATCTCACCACCATCCACAACAGAAGAGAGCGTTAATTAGAACCTTAGTCCACAGAGCCAACACAATATGCGATGACGATAACAAACCCGAGGAACTACAGAATGTCCAACAAGCTTTAGAGAAGAACGGATACAGTCAAAGCAATATACAATGAATTGTAAATAACCAGAGGAGAACTACAGAAGAACAGCAACAACCAACAATGTATGCATGCCTACCCAACGTCGCGGGAGTCACAGATAGGCTGAAGAAGACTTTATTCAAAAAGAAAGTAGGTGTACGCTTTCGAACAGTTTAGAAATTACAGCAGATGCTTCCCTCAATCAAAGACCCTGTCCCCAAACTGTTATCTGTGTTTATTAGTTGAAGTGCACATGTGGTAAGAGCTACATCGGACAAACAGGACGGAGTATCCAGTGCAGAATCAAAGAACACCAGAGAAATACCAGTTTGGATACACAGATCGGTCGGCGATAGCAGAACATAATAACGAGAACCATAAAATCGACTACGAGGACGTCAATATATTAGACCGGAATACATGCTACTATCCGCGAATCATTAGGGAATCACTGGAAATTATGAAAAACGTGAACAACTTTAACAGAAAGGATGGGTATCGACTTAGTAACACGTGGAGACTGGTATTGCCAAGTACCAGCACCGTAATAAGTCACGGTCAACCAAACACCACCAATGACCAGCGAAGCGGCGCCTAGGTATATAACGAGAAGTGAAACACAACAAATTCAGTCTTTAGAATCCTTTTGAAGAAGCTGATAGGATGATCAGCGAAACGCCAAGTCAAGTTCGACGACCACAGCAGACCCGGAAGAAACTACTTCAATGTTAAATAATGTGCAATTTTTATTGTGTGATTAGTTTTAAACGGAATTTTTATAATGTATGTAATATTTTAATTTTATATAACACTTTTGTATTTTATATTAGCTATATGTTTTTACTGGACAATATTGAGCTGCCCCATTGGATACAGAGGTGTTTGACTGATACGCTCTCAATTACTGACATGTACAATACAATTTTATTTATATATACTGTCCCTTGTACGAAATGAATTCTATTCTATTCTGTTACACCGTACACAAATGCCTCTAGCTATTGTTTATATATTACGTGTCTCATTTACTTATTGTACGCACGCATAATATACAAGACAAAGGCGCGGTCAGATAGAACGAGAATAACTTATGGAAATAATATGCAGGAACATACCGCATATTTTTTAATTTAATTTGCAAGTTTCTAAATTTATTTTCCCAGTTATATTTGGGCATTTTGATAAATAAATATTGTTACGTGATCAGGAAGAGGTAACTATTTGCTCCAGTCGATACAAAAGTATACATGACATTTACTCCCCTTGGTAAAAAAATACTATTTCAACAGTATATTTTATGTAAAACATAATTTTTCAGTAGCAAACTCCTCTATAAAATCCTTATTTTACTATAAGGAACGTAGCCAGACTGCAACCAACAGCTACTCTACGGGCTATGTGCCTTGCCGAGCGCTAAATTACAAGTCTGGCGCGTTAAGTGTAATAAATTGCATATTACCAATAGAATGCTAATGCATCCATTGCAACAAACACCAGCGGAAAGACTGATGAAAGACTGAGAGCTCCTTTAAGTAGGATCAGTCTTTCGGCTGGTGTTTGTTGCAATCGAAGCATTAGAGTTCTGCTGGTAATATGCAATTACTACACTTAACGCGCCAGGCTTGTAACTTTTAACTCAGCGCTCGGCAGGGCACATAGTCCGGAGAGTAGCTGTTGGTTGCAGTCTGGTTACGTTCCTTATAGTAAAATAAGGATTTTATAGAGTAGTTTGCGAATGAAAAATTATGTTTTAATATTCTGCCCTCTAGAAGCACACTTGAACTATATTTTATGTAGTGCATATCTCATGTCGTGTTCCAAAATCAGAACTCACGACTCTATATCGATTTAAAACATATAGAATCTATATATTATACAAAATATTTATGATCTATTATTTGAATGAGCAAAGAAGTTTTTAAAGATATTTGAAGCCATACTGCATTGCATACTTTTTATTTGATTGCTTATAAAGTCGAAGTGCGATATTACATCAATACACTTGGAACTTACACTGGGTCATAAATATTTAAGTCTCAATTTAAATTTATGAAAAAAAAATTGTAAAATCGTCACCCTTACAAGGTTGTATGTCATGAATTTTGCACTATATGAGTTATGCATATATCCAATGTATGTTGGATATCCTAAGTTTTGTTATGGTCGTAAAGAGGACAGCTCTCTACATAATCACTAAGCATGAAATTACATAGGTGTATGTTAGTAAAAACCCTAAGGAAGGATAACAAAGCTATTTTTATTTTTTTTTATTAAATATTTTTCAAGATGGCTGAAAGTGACAATTTAGTTTCAGTAGTTCCTTGTAAATATTGTAATTACTGCAATAATAAAGTGATAAATGGATTACAATGTGAAAAATGCAATTTATATTATCACCCTAGTTGCGCTAAACGTGTCAAAGGTGTGACATAGCAGGTTCAAGATTAATTTGCTGTGATATCCAAATCAAGGACTCAGAACAAAGTGATAGCGATTTAACACTGGGTGAGTCTATGCAGAACAGTGTTAATAATGAACTTAACTACAATGAAAATTATTATTTAAACTGCATAATACAACAAAAAGATATAATAATAAATGAATTAAGGGAAAAAATAGCTCTGCTAAATGATAAAATATTCAAAAAAGGAGGAGAGCAAAAAATAAAAGCCACAGATAATGAAAAAAATTACAGAAATACACACCACAAAAAAGAATATACAAATAAAATAACTGATAATAGAGAAAATAACAAAAACATGACTATTACAAAGGATACCTGTACTAACAAAAGTAAACAATCTTCATACGAAGAACTTGAAACACAAAAAATAAATTTAGTGAAATACTGAAGTTAAAAGACTATCCATCCACACCCGGTATAATAACATCCCGTCAAATGAATCCTGACATGCGTGCAAATGAAATTTCAAGCAAAAAAAACAGGATCTCACAGAATGATGGTCCCACTGATGTCAGACAACATCCGCAGCATAATATCGCATCCACCTCGCAGCTGCTTACAGAATCAGGGAGTGAAATAGAATCAATGAACAAAATAGGGACATACATTCAGAAACTAGGCTAAGAGAGGAAGAAATATGGACCCAGGTTCAAAGTCGTAGGCGCAACTCAAAACAACATAAGAAACCGTTGTTCTATGGAACATCAGATGATGATACAATCAAAGGATTACCCCGCAGGTCTTGGTATTTTGTATCCCGACTGAAACCTGCCATGACAGAACATGAATTGCGAGATATTTTCCTTAAGAAATGCCCCAACTCAGAGATAATAGTGGAAAAGATTAAATTGTACCATGACTTTCAGAGTGCATTTAAAGTCGGTACACCATTGGAATTTGAGCAGCAATCAAAACAGTCAAATTTTTGCCCAAAAGATTCAAGGGTAGACAAATTCAATTTTTTATTGCAGAAAAAGAAAAAAGACATAAAAATTACAAACAAATCTGGAAAGTAATAAATGAAGCGTCAAACTCGGAAAGCAAAAAAAAATCTAACTTACTTCCAGACATCACAGATCCTCAAACAAATGATATAATAACAGACAGCAAAAAGAAGGCAAATACTTTTAATAGGTTTTTTGTTAATATTGGGGCAAAAATGTTAAGTAAAATAAATAGAATAAACAATAGTGAACCTAAACTAAACAATACACAAGCACAATCTATATTCTTACAACCTGTAACTAAAAATGAAATTGTTATATCGATATCGAAATTAAAAAATAAATTATCAACTGGCCCAGATGGCATATCTAACTTTATAATAAAGTCCATTCACAAACAAATACTAACGCCACTTTTGCATTTATTAAATTTAATATTCCAAACGGAAGTTATTCCAAACAGTTGGAAAGAATCTATTGTGGTCCCAGTTTATAAATCAGGTGATAAATTAAACGTAACAAATTACAGACCAATTTCTTTAATCAATAATTTCTCAAAAATTCTAGAATTATGCCTAAAAAATAGATTAGTAAGCTATTTAGCAAAACACGGGCTAATATCACCTAACCAATATGGGTTTCAAACTGGCATTAGCACCGAGCATGCTATACTGGATCTCACAAAAAACATAGTCACCACCCTTGATGAAAATAAAAAATGTCTTACTGTCTTTTTAGACCTAGCTAAGGCCTTTGACACCGTGTCCCATACTGTTTTACTAAAAAAACTTGAAAATATTGGTGTGCGAGGTCCTGCTTTAAATATTTTTAAAAATTATCTCAAGGACAGAAAACAGAGAACAAGAGTAGACGATGTTCTTAGTGATTATGAAACCATTAATATGGGCGTTCCACAAGGAACAATATTAGGTCCAGTACTGTTCTTAGTCTACATAAACGATATAGCCTCCATAAAAAATCTCGCAGGACACATAATCTCTTACGCAGATGACACTGCCATAACGTTTGTAGGAGAAACATGGACTGAAGTGTATGAAAAGGCAGAAACAAACTTAAAACTGGTAAATGAGTGGTTAACTACAAATTTATTAAGTCTAAATACAGAAAAATCAAAATTTTTAGCTTTTACTATAACGTCCGATGATCAACCACAAAAGAACAATTTAAAATTACATACAACTAACTGCTTAACGAATCAAAAATGTCAGTGTCCAGACATTCAAAAAGTCGAAAAAATCAAATATCTGGGTATAATTGTCGATCAATACTTAAAATGGAAGGAACATGTTTCATATATTGCTTCAAGAATTAAACAAGTCACTCATAAATTTTACCAGTTAAGAGAGATCTTGACAAAAAAAAACTTATTAATTATTTACAATTCCCTTGTAGAGTCTATTCTAAATTACGGCATTGTAGTCTGGGGTGGTTTGTACAAAAATGCCTCAAACATTCTCCAAGTAGCACAAAACTCGATAATCAAAATATTATTCAGAAAACCGTTCTTATTCCCAAGTGAGCAATTGTATAAAGAGACAGGTTTATTTAACATCAGAAATATTTACATATACCACTGTTTGTTATGGATATTTAAACTAGAGGACAAATATAGTAAACCCATTAATTACATAACTAGATTCAAGGAAAATAAAAAAGTTATACTTCCCAAAATGAACAAATCACATTCACAACGTTTTGTATTTTTCCAGGGTTACAAATTATTCAACTGCCTTCCTGTAAAAATAAGAGAAATAAAAGGATACAAAAAGTACAAAATTGAAACAAAAAAATATCTTTTTCAAAACAGTTTGCTATTTGAGGCAGTTCTATAAATACGCGATATTCACATTTTATATAAGTATTACTCTATGTGCGATTGGTCTTACCTTTCTGTATACCCCTTGTACATGTTCTGTTTCTGCGAACCCTCTCTGCGTCTTCAGTGAGGTCTTCTCTTTTTATCCCCCCCCCCCCCCTCTACTACTATTTGTGTATTGATCATAGAAAATGGAAATTAAGATGATTAAGAAAATATAATTACTTAGTTGTGTAACATATATAATATATCAGTGGTCCACAAACAAATCTACATTTGATTTAGGTGTACCACTGACTTTCTTAAGTAAATAAATTGTTAAAATGTAATTGTATACTCCAATCTATCTTTGAATAAAATTACTTACTTACTTACTTACTTACTTACTTACATAGAAGAGAAGTAAAGGCAAAAATCTGCATTATACACCAAAATGTACAATCCATAGGAAACAGCATAGATGCAATTAATATGTTTCTGTCGGAACACTCGAATTGTATTTGCCTCGCTATAACAGAACATTGGAAATCCATTAGTCAACTGCGGCTATATGCTATTAATAATTTCAAGTTGGTAGCAAGTTTTTGTAGAAAAGAGGGTCAACACGGTGGAGCTGCTGTGTTCTGTCGGAACTCTGTGAAGTGCAAAGTGCACCAAAATTTAAATAAACTATCCGTTTGTAATGAATTTGAATGCGCTGCTGTAGAACTATATATAAATAACCAAAATATTATAATTGTAAGTGTATACAGACCGCCAAATGGGAATATAGAATTATTTTTTAGAAACTTGAAAATCTATTAACAACAATATTTACAGAAAACAAGTTAACATTCATCGCAGGAGACTTCAATATTGAACTAAAGGACAGCAATAAACATTTGTCAGATATTACCATATTACTAAATTCATTTTCCTTCGAAATAACAATTAACGAATATACCAGAATCACACACAACACAAATAGTTGCATAGATAATATATTTACAAATTATAAATATGAATATCAAACAAGTATTTTGCATTCTTTCATTTCAGACCATACTGCACAAAAGATAACTTTTTCATTAAATCAAGTATATGAGAATAAACATACATATCGGAGGTTTTTTTCAGATTATAATAAAAACAATCTCATTTTAAGATTACGGGAACAAACTTGGAGTGAATTGTATCAGTTCGAAAAATATGACATAAACAAACAGTGGAATTATTGTATAAACATTTTTAGTATTATTTTCAATGAAAGTTTTCCATTAACATACTGTGTAAATAGAAAAAATAAAAATTGTAATGATTCAACAAGTCCAGAAATAAAAGAATGCAAAAATCAGTTAGATATATTGTTTGTAATGTCAAAAAATGATCGAAACTACATAGAGTTATAAAGAAAAAATACAACAACTTACTAGCTAAGGAATGATCAAAAATGTATGAAAATCGAATAAAAATGTCTGACAACAAAAACAAATGCATGTGGATTATTCATGATGAAGTAACTGGCAAAAATCACAAACGAAATTCAAGTTCCAGGCTGCCCTTCTAAAATCGCAGATGATTGCAATGACTTTTTAATAAATATTACACCTAATTTATTAAACAAAGCTAACCGAATTCAATTTAATTGCAATATTGTACAGAACCAACAGTCAATGTTTGTAAAACCCATAAGTGAAAATGAATTAATTGATTTATCAAATAGATTAAAAAATAAATATACTAGTGGCGAAGACGAGATTCCCAACAGCATCATAAAATTTTGTATAAGATTTATAGTAAAACCAGTATGTTTCATTATTAATAATTCATTAAAATATGGCATATTTACTGATCAATTCAAATTGGCCCTAATTAAACCATTATACAAAAAAAGGCGATCCAGAACTTTTAGAAAACCACAGACCGATAAGTATATTACTATCTTTCTCAAAATTGTTTGAAATGGCCATGTGTGACAGAGTAGTAAGTTTTTTAACAACCTGTCAGCTCATAAACCAAAACCAACACGGTTTTATATAAGAGGTAAATCAATAGAAACAGCAGTTTTTCAATTTACACAATATATATTAGATTCTCTTGAAAAAAAAACAATATCCCCCTTGGAATATTTTTAGATTTATCAAAAGCTTATGATTGTTTAAATCATGAATATTTATTAATTAAGTTAAAAATGTATGGCATCAGAGGGAATGCATTCAATTGGTTTAAATCATATTTATCTGGCCGAAGTCAAAGAGTTGTAATAAAAAAAGATGGCAAGAAATACAAATCTGAGATAAAATCAAATTCCAGAGGCATTCCGCAAGGCAGTATTACCGGACCTATTTTGTTTTTAATATATATGAATGATCTAAGCAATATAATAAAGGTCAGTAATCATCACATTACTAACTATGCTGATGATTCTAATTTATTAATCGTAGCTGAAGATTTTCCTCATCTCATAAATGAAAGTAACAATTTATTTTCTGATGCAAGGATGTGGTATTCTAAAAATGATTTTTTATTAAATGTAGAAAAAACAAATATTGTGTTATTTAGAACAAAACAACTTCAATCTGAAACTCCAAATAAAGTAAAAATGAATGATGAAAGCATACAGTTATCAAAAAAATATTAAGTTTTTAGGAATACAGATAGATGAGCATTTAGACATGTCAGCTCATATAGATTATTTGTGCCCAAAACTGAATAAAATATGTTATAGCATACGAGTTATTCATAACTATTTAAATGAAAAGTCATTAAGGATAATTTATTTTGCAAATTTTGAATCGACAGCCAAGTTTGGAATAATTTTCTGGGGTAGTAATACGAATATAAACAAAATTCTTATTATACAAGAAAGAGTCTTAAGACTCATATACAAAATGAATTATACTGAATCATGTAGAACTGTTTTTAAAAAGAATAGAATATTAACGGTAGTAGCTCTGTATATCTATGAAACATTAATGTTTGTATTCAAACATAAAGAAATATTTGAAGTAACTAACATAAATCATAATTATCCAACTAGGACACTTAATATTAATTATCCTGTGCGTAGGTTAAGTTTAACAGAGAGAAGCCCATATTATATGGGTATTAAATTATATAATAGTTTACCACAAAATTTAAAAATGATTCAAAACATTAAAAAATTTAAAAAATCCATTAAGAATTTTTTGATTAATTTAGAACCATATACCATTGGAGAGTATTTCTCTAACTAATATAGGGATATCACTATAAATTAAATCATGACCTCATTTCATTTTATGTTTCTACATTTTATTGTAAATATAAATTGTAATTATTATTATTATTATTAATTAAAATAGCTTTTTATCAAATTGTATAAGTCATAACATTCAACCTTGTAATATTAGGGTGACGAAATGCTAAAAACTTTGAATGTTTTTTTTTTTTCGTCAAAATATCAAACAGTGAAAATAAGACCACTTTCAAGATTATGGTCTAATTTTCCGCATTTCAAAAAGTATACGGTCACCAGTCACAGTAATTTGTGCTAATTGGGATTGAGGTTACATTGAATTACACCGAAGTAAGAACAAAATAAAGGGCGTAAATAAATGTTAATTGGATGGAGTCTGCGGTAGGTTCTTGATGAAACATATTCAATAGAATAATTATAAATATTCAAAAGAATAGTTATAATACGCACTTGGTTTATTGTTTCATTAGTTTTTTCCAGAATTTCTCTGACATATGTTTCGGCCTTGCGACCATTATCAAAGAGTCTTAAAAACTGACCTGAAAGTAGTGGTTCACAGTATATATCTTACAAATCCTCACTCACCTAGAGGGGGATAATAATTTGATTTGCTATTTCTTAAAATTTAACAATACAGGCCGGAACTACGAACTTAATTTTATTACTGTGTCTAGTACAGGATTGTTTATAAATTCTGTTTGTGTATTTGTCACGTTTTTATGGTTTCTTAGGGCCTTCTTAATTTCTAAAATTTCAAGCATGTCTAGGATTTTACCTTTGTTAGCGTTATGCAAAAGTTTAACACTACTACCGTTAAAAACGTGATTTTGCTCAATACAATGTTCGGCGAAACCAGTTGATTTTTTATTATATAAAATAGACTGTTTGTGTTCTCTTAACCTCACATCTATGCTACGGCCACTCTGACCTATATATATGGCATCACACTTTATTTCATATACCCCCGATTTTTTAATGTTTTCTGTCTTTTCTTTATTATTAACCAACAAGCGACCTAAATTCTTTCTATTCGTTGATATTGTATTAATACCTAATTTATTTAATCTATTACATACTGAGTTGCTAACCTTATTTACATAATTTATACTATGCCACTTTTTGTTTTCTCTATTTGGTACGTTATAAAAATGTTTTTGTAATAATTTTCTCTGTTTATTTTTTATTAATTTGTCAATAAGTGACTCATTATAGTCATTGTTTTTTGCTAGTGTTTTAAGAATTCTAACTTCTTTTTCAAAGTTAACCCTATTTAAGTTTAAAGATAATAGTCTGTGTACATAGCTATGAAACGGTGACATTTTTATCTTCCAAGATTGATTACAATTTGCATGTGTAAGAGTGTCAGTAAAAGTTGGCTTTCTGTAAATATCAAGTTCTAGCCCATGTTCTTTACGTGTCAGCGTACTGAGAGACAATTGTCACATTTCATCCATTTTATTAACTCCCTAAACAACAAAATTCAGTTTACAGTTGAAATGGAAAAAGAACGGTCAATAAACTTTTTAGATATTACGCTAACACGTAAAGAACATGGGCTAGAACTTGATATTTACAGAAAGCCAACTTTTACTGACACTCTTACACATGCAAATTGTAATCAATCTTGGAAGATAAAAATGTCACCGTTTCATAGCTATGTACACAGACTATTATCTTTAAACTTAAATAGGGTTAACTTTGAAAAAGAAGTTAGAATTCTTAAAACACTAGCAAAAAACAATGGCTATAATGCATCACTTATTGACAAATTAATAAAAAATAAACAGAGAAAATTATTACAAAAACACTTTTATAACGTACCAAATAGAGAAAACAAAAAGTGGCATAGTATAAATTATGTAAATAAGGTTAGCAACTCAGTATGTAATAGATTAAATAAATTAGGTATTAATACAATATCAACGAATAGAAAGAATTTAGGTCGCTTGTTGGTTAATAATAAAGAAAAGACAGAAGACATAAAAAAATCGGGGGTATATGAAATAAAGTGTGATGACTGTGATGCCATATATATAGGTCAGAGTGGCCGTAGCATAGATGTGAGGTTAAGAGAACACAAACAGTCTATTTTATATAATAAAAAATCAACTGGTTTCGCCGAACATTGTATTGAGCAAAATCACGTTTTTAACGGTAATAGTGTTAAACTTTTGCATAACGCTAACAAAGGTAAAATCCTAGACATGCTTGAAATTTTAGAAATTAAGAAGGCCCTAAGAAACCATAAAAACGTGACAAATACACAAACAGAATTTATAAACAATCCTGTACTAGATACAGTAATAAAATTAAGTTCGTAGTTCCGGCCTGTATTGTTAAATTTTAAGAAATAGCAAATCAAGTTATTATCCCCCTCTAGGTGGGTGAGGATTTGTAAGATATATACTGTGAACCACCACTTAAGACTCTTTGATAATGGTCGCAAGGCCGAAACATATGTCAGAGAAATTCTGGAAAAAACTAATGAAACAATAAACCAAGTGCGTGTTATAACTATTCTTTTCAATATTTATAATTATTCTAGTAAATAAATGTTTAACAAGTGCAAAAAAAATTTAAACATGGCGAATAGTTGTCGTAGATATGGCCTAACATTACTAAGTTGAAAAGAAACGCGAATTTAAATTTAAAAAAAATTGTTTTCACAACCTACTTGACTTTATATTATTAAATTAGACATAGGGCTAGACATTAGACTAGTTTTAATAAAGATACCGGAGTTAATCCAAATTATAACATAGAATTAATGGGTTTACAAAAAAAATGTATTCTTACAAAATTACATACCATTTGGTATTGTAGAGGAAAACGATAAATGAAAACAATCACAGACGTAGTGGGAATCGTGGTGGGTAGTGGCGATGCATCATCACGTCTTTTATGTCGCATGCATTAAAATGAGAGAGAAGGTCAACCATGTGTTTGCAGGGCCCACCTTCTTAGCTTCTCACCTCGCACCCCCTTCTCAATTATAGGTGTTTCCTGCACTATACTTATCACGTTTACTATGGTTCAATGTTCCAGCTATCGAAAAATAATTTTGCACTTCAGCGCCGTCTTTGTGCAGCCATTTGAAAAATTGCCAATCACTTACAGTTAAAGCTATCTATTGTATTTAGTGATCACCCTTTAGAGAATTTTAATTTTCTTGCTAGTTACCAAATATTCGACTTTGTCTCGAAAACCACTGGTTTAAATGAAAAAGTGTGTACTACAAAAAATACTTAGAATTAAACATACTTTAATAATATTATACTTCCAAAGTTCCTATCATAAAAAAAATTCTTTAAGCTGTCACAAAGACGCCATGTCATTGGCAACATTTGTAAGACAAGATAAAGTCACCAAGAATATTTAACTACTGACTTTTATAAAACCTGAATATCTCTACTCATTACCATGGAAGCTGCATGGGGATTTTTATATGAATCACTCTATTGTTATGTGTTTATGTCAAAGAACCTACCATATATCATATCCGAAGTCATCGCACTTGAAGTCTCCTTCGAAGGAATTTTTCTCAACTGTAACGAAATCCAAATTTAACATACACTGCATATAAGAATTGCATTCATAACTTTGAAAAAGAAAACAGATTTAATTTCCAAAACGTCAGATTATATGTATATTGTTGTTATGGCTCAACGCTACGTGTTAGGCTTGCAACCAAGGAGTCCTGGATTCGAATCCTGGCTAGGGTATGGATGTTTGTGGTGTTTTTCATGTGTTACCGAATTGGTAACAGTGGACTTGACAAAGTTGTGTGAGAGACAACACAGCTAGTTGCTGTACTACTCCTGAGTTCGAGTCTCAGCTGCCGCAGAATGGTCGTTGTATAATTGTCTATGTGTATGTGTCCTGGTAGTGGTGGAATAGCTAATGCTAAACTCCGCCAGGACGTTATCTAAATAAGGTGTAAAAAAAATTGTATTAGTTGGCAACAAAAGTAGTCTCTGACTCTGATCCTTTGATATAAGTGTCAAAGGCACAGACGCCATTTTTTCAATATACTGATTAATTTTGTTATTTTTGTATTTAGAAGATATATGTGGTAGAAAAACCCACAAAAACAAGAAATGAATATCACCCTGTATATGGGAAAAATCGCTGAATTAAATAAAATTGGGAAAAACGGCAATATCTCGAATTCGTAATACTTTGCATAATAATATATATGTACAAACCATCTCAACTACTACTCTTTTTTAACTTTACTTCAGTGAACCAAACACCCTGTATGTGTGTATATGCTGCTGTGTGTCACTATTCTATCATTAACAATATAGCTGGCCATTCAAATGAAATCCTCCTATATAGATGATCATTGTTGTTAATTATTTTCATGTAACTAGTAGACCAAGAGCTACTAAATTTTTAAATGAGCGTCTGAGAACCTCCTTTCATTTTTATGATGCATAGTCCCAGACAACACTGGATCTAGGGCCTGGTGGTGGGGGCCTTTTCACATGAGGGCCATTTTTCACAAATTAATATGTTAAAACCACTTTTACAAAACGCCAAAACATTTGAATACTACACTCGAATACTCTATTTGATATGCATTTCACTAACCATATTAGCATCATCAAGAAATGATTAAAACTGAAAAGCTAGTCTTATTCGTCTCCCAATGGCATTGACACGCTTAGCGAAACGCATGTCGAGTATTGTATTTGAGTGTGGGTTGAAATACTTTGGCGGTTTGTAAGAGTTGTTTTTAGACATCAAAGATATTGATTTATTAAAAAATAGGCCTCATATAAAAACACCCCCACCTCCAAGACTCGGGCTCGACAAAGGGTAACAGGACTACGCACCATAACATTGAAGGTGGTTCTCAGCCGCTCATGGAAAAATTCAGTAGCACTTGGTCTATAAATAATTCCCGTCATTAGCCAGATATTTTCATTACTGAACCTTGATGGCATGACAATGTATGTGATGCACATGTTATAACAAACATAATATGTCCAAAGTGCTACTAATTTGCACTTTTGTTTTACAATTCATCAGACTTTGTAATTATTTGTAATTAATATACAGTGTGTCAGTAAAACAATGTATAAATTCAATGCACTTTTCAGTCATTACATATGTAAAATAATAATAATAATAAACAAATCGTACAAAAGGTGGAAGTAGAGCAGAGTAGATTTTAACTTACACTTACATACAAGTTTTTAAAAAAAATGTACTTTTTTGAATAGCACTTCAAAAATGGGGGTGACCATTTAAAACATTGACGATGACATAACTCTTAACAAAAATTATTTTTCATATATAACAAAAATCGATAAATGTATTTAAAATTTTACTCACTTACTTCGCAACGATTCTATCGAATTTATATTTGACTTTACAGATGTACTGCATAGATATGAGTGTGTATGTGTTCAATTATGGAAATACAAACTTACTAGTTTTGCTTGGTGAAGGATAAGCCTTTTCAGCTAATTTCTTTAACTCTGGCTGATCAAACATTTTTCTAATTGGTTCTAGCAATTTATTAATATGTACTTCTACAGCGGCCTTTAAGTCTGCTGGATGAACTTCTTCCTCGGCAAAGGCTTTTTCAAGCTCTTTATACTCCTCAAACACTATATCTCCACCATTTTCCGGCTTTCGGAATATTACGAATTTTTCATTGCCTTTCAAAAGAGGAACTAACACATGCTTTACAAATGATAACACTCCATTATTTTCCACATTGCCTGGTTCACAAAAAGCCTTCTTTAATTTCTTTTTTACGTTGGCTGGAGAGTCTAGTAGATCTATTTTCGTATCTTCTTCAGAAGATGACATTTTCGTCCCTGTTAAGCCTGGTACTAGTTATAAAAAAGAAAAATAGTATCAATAAAATTATCCAAAAATAGGTGCTCATTTTATATTTTGTTTATTTTAAATATTTTGGGGGCAAACTCAGGTTTGCCTTTACCACACTTGTACTTTAATATGAAAAGTAAAGCAACACTTGCAGTTTGCTTTAGAACAAACTTTCACGAGATTGTCCATTTTATAGCATATGTGTGAATGTGACAATCGTGGCAACAATGCATTATAATTCCTAGTCGATCGAAACATTTACATGGCCTACTTATCTCCCAAGCAGAGCCTTATGTCAAAATTACATAATGTAGACTTCATTTTGGTTTCGTTCATAGGTTTAACCTAACTTAATAAACTTAAAATTTACGAAAAATATAGGTTATAAAAAATATAGGTAGGTAACCTGTTAAGTTATTTCACTGAAGAGATAATTTAAACTTTTTTTAACTGGTTATCTATGTGCATGTGTAGATTCAGATCTACAATTAGGAATTTCCCATTAAGTAAAGCTTTCTACAGTGTTAAAGAATTTCTAAATTGTTATCTTTACGACTGTTTTAATCTGTAATTAATGTACTTTAACAGTGTTTTCTCTATTGATCTCTTTTGGACCATTTTTACGATATTATCTTGTATTATTTTTCTATCTTTGACATATGTAAATACTATTGTGTATGATGGCATGAATAAATTACTTTCTTACTTAAACATTGATTGCATTTGGTTGTGGTTAAACGTAATATCTACCAAACCAGTTATCCTCTTTTAACTGGAGTCTTTCTTGTGAAATAATGTGTCCCTAGAAGTACTGAAGCAACCAATACAATGGGCCTTTTCACTAAATTCTTAAACTTCAAAACAAAAATGTTTATTCAAAAGCTGACTGATAGATATTCACCTTGTACAACTCTGTTTCGAATATAAATCTCACAATGTTTAATAAAAAAATAAACAATTATTACGGCAATTTGAACACGCATTTGACCTTGGACTGAGTGACGTCACACGCCCGGAATTATATTGGCAGCATTTGCCAGAACGCCACTGACATCACACCACAGCTGACACATGTTTACGTTTAGTTTTGTGGTTATGTTCTATGGTGGCGTTCCTGGTTTTGGCCAACTTCTTCTCAACTTTGGCACTTTTAAACCATGATTTTCGTCTGCTTTCATCTTGTGGAACGTAAACGAATATTTTGCTTGGACAATTTACGTTGTTATTTGTACATGTTGGAACAAAGCACACTTTAAACATTTTCCAAACGGGAGTGTCTACAGCTCCGGGTAAATCCGTATGATTAATTTTTATTATTCCTCCGTCCAGGCAATTCACGCCGCACATGCGCGATGACGTTCAAACATATTGATATAGTAAGAATTATAAGGTTACCCATCAGCAGTCTGTGGTGTAATACTTAGGGTCCCGATTCTCACACGTGAGGTCGAGGGTTCGAATCCGCTTGCTACAGTTTTTTTTTTTACCACATTTTGTTAACTAAAATACGTAATACGAATATTTCTTTAGGTTAGTTCGTTGGGTTAAATATGTTAATAGTTTTTGATGTAGTATAGTTGCTTATGATAGATAATGTCCCTTGCCCTCGACGGCAGCCAATCATGCGCATGCCCGGTTTTAGACGGAGGAATAATAAAAATTAATCATACGGATTTACCCGGAGCTGTAGACATTGCCTTTCCAAACACAAAAATCTAAGAGAAACGACTGCCAAAGTGTCAAAGTCAATTTTAGCGCCAACTATCAAAAAGCAGGTAACCAACTTTGCAATAATACTAATACATCCGTATGTCCTCTTCAAGGTCGTAGGCTCTTTGACGTTACTAAGGTAGGTGCGTGACGTCACGTTCAAATCCCGCGCTTTATTTCCGCACTTTTGATATGTTTTTCCGACAGAAATCGTGCTAAAAAAAAAAAATAAATGAATACGACGAAACGTTTTATAAAATACTATCACATAAAGCAATAAAAAAAATTCACTGAAAAGGCTCATTCTAGCATACTCTAAATTATACATAATTTCAAATAAACTCTATTGGGAAATTAAGAATAATAAAAATAAATTGCCTGTGAGAAATGAATTAATTGAATTTCTAAGGGAAAAATGTACATTACTGGAAAACCTGAACCTGAAACATTTTATGAAAGCGTCAAATCAAGATCTTTCATGTCTAACGAAGATTGAAACTGTTCATTGTGCAAGGTTAATCACTTGTTATAGAACTATCACAAAAACAATCCACACCCAAACTGTCTCCAAGCCTAATAAATCTATTTCCACATCAACTGACAGTGGCGTACCTATAAAAACGTCTTTTAATATTAGTACTTAAACAACTAGCAAATCGGCTGACAAGGGAATACCAACCACAGTAACTACTACCAATTATGTCAAACCATCCTATGGAAATATGACAAGCGATTTTAATACTACCTGCTACCATGAAAACATATACAACTCTGCTCCACATAAAATAATCGACAATAATAAAAAGATATTGATATTGGCTGACGAATTAGGTATTGGTGTAAACAATAAATTAAGACACAAAATTGATATAAATAAGTACAATATCCAATCAATAGTTAAGCCTTGTGCAAAATTAGCTCATGTTATCGAAAATATGGACAACCTTCCTAGTGATTTCATTACGTTCGATTATATTGTTATCATCGCTGGACTCAATGACTTTCAGTCTCTAAGTTATCCCAGATTCAAAATTCTATGTGACAAAATAAAACAATGTTCACATACAAATATACTTATCAGTACCAATACCTAACTATGGTACAAAACATTTTGACACAAATATTAAAAAATTTAATATGTACTTAAGATCTTTTTGTCTAAAAATAAATGCTTACACCGAAGGAAATGTCGCTTACCTGGACTCTCCGAGTACGTCAAAAAACAAAGATGCTCTTATAAAAGAAATAATTTTCAATGTGTTAAAGAAGCCTAAGACAAAAAACTTAATTTTCATTAAACCCCAAGAGTGTATTATTAACAAATCATTTAAGAAAATAGGTTCTAAGAAAACACCAGTACAAAACTCGGGATCGATGTTGGTTGATGACGAAGTCGATAACTTTGAAGGAAATGTAAGGTTTATAACAACCACAGAAAACACAAGTAATCAGCACAAAACAAACGAGGTACCTATATTACCCTCCCAACAACAGGACCAGGAATCATCAATTGCACTACCAAATGAGGAACGAAACGTAGGCTTACCACTTTCTTCTTTTTTATACCCACGACTTTCACAAGTAACATTGCTGAATTAAGGAAAACATACAATCTAAAGGATACGCATTCAAAGGCTGTCAACAAAAGTGGTGTAAATAGAAACTTTAATATTTTTCATTTAAATGTACAGTGTTTGAGAAATAAGTTAAATGAGTATAATGTGTTTTTATCCGAAAATATTTTCGATGTGCTATGTATAAATGAACATTGGCTTCTCAATGATGAGATTGAATATATGAATATAATTGACTATAGTCCAGTTTCTTGGTTTGCTAGGCGAAACGCTATTCATGGGGCTGTTGCAATACTCTGCCTAAAAAAGTATAACTGTTCTTCTATTTCGAAGATTGAGCAACTCTCTGTTGAAATTCACTGTGAATTTGCCGCTGTTGTCTGCGATAACAATTATTATATTGTTACTGCCTACAGGTCACCAAGTGGGGACATCTTTTTGGAAAAACTTTCTCACGCCCTAGAAATTCTTCCACATAAAAATAAAAAAATCATTGTCACTGGAGATTTTAACGTGCATTTCCAAATCCAGGTAAGAATGCTAATACACTCACTGATTTGTTTGCGTCATACGGTTTGTTTGCTTTGAACAAATCCCCTACGCATAATTCAAATTGTCTGGACAATATATTTGTAAATTTCTCTCAGAATTCCTGTATAATTACTACTGTTAATCCAAGCCTATCTGACCACATGGGTTTAAATTTAAGAATATATAATAAAACAACAAATATCTCTTCTAAAAGAATTAATTTTAGGCCAATTACTGATTAAAATGTACCGATTGGAGCGATCCGTCAATTAATATAGAGACAAAATTTGAAATCTTTTTAAACATAATTACTTCTGCAATGGACTCGGCCTTTCCGGATAAAACAAAAATTTCAACCGACAATAAACGGACTAAGTTAAATTGGTTTACCAATTATCTAAGACAAATGAGAGAGTTGTTACATTTCTTGCAAGACATTTATAAAATGAATCCTTCACCCCATTTGAAAAACCAGATTAAGTTAAGAAAGGCATTGTACAGGTCTGAACTGAATAAGGCAAAAAGAAAGGCACATGATGACTACATCATGCTTAGTAAAAACCCTAATAAAGCTATGTGGCATATACTTAATTCTGAAAAACAACAGTCCCACAAATCCAATCCCGTCTCAAACTTATCTCCAAGTGAATTTAATAATTACTTTGGGACGATTGCCGAACACACCGTTAACATGTTGCCTCCCTCTAATTGAAACTTTGAGTATTACTTAAATAACGCCCAAGCGGGAGGGCTAAATAGTAATTTCAATTTTTCGGAAGTTTCTTACATACAAATCCTAGATTTAATAAAAAATTTAAAAAACGCCAACAGTAAAGATCCCTACGACTTAAATCTTAATCTTATTAGTTACCAAATCTACATCCCGCTAACCAATCTAATAAATGAGTGTATTAGGAACAATATATTTCCGAAAATTCTCAAAGTTTCAAAAGTCATTCCTATTTATAAAAAAGGCAGTATTGATGATCCTTCTAATTATAGGCCAATCTCCATTATACCTTTTTTGCTAAAATCTTTGAAATGGTCTTAAAATCTCAGATCACATCTTATTTTGATCGGTACAATTTGTTTAATAACTGTCAATTTGGGTTTAGATCCAAGTCATCCACTACACTAGCCATAAATACATTGACTAACTTAATAAATGGGGGTTACGAACAAAGCGAAATCGCATATATCCAGTTTTTAGATTTGAGCAAAGCTTTTGACTGTGTATCTCATGACATTTTGCTAAAAAAATTGGATTTCTATAAATTTTCCACTGACAGTCAGAAGTTACTTACGTCTTATCTAGAAGAAAGAACTCAATTTGTGCACCACCACAACAGGAACTCCGAATTTACAGGTATAGTATTTGGGGTACCCCAAGGCTCTGTATTAGGCCCAACCCTCTTCCTCATTTTCATAAATGACCTCCCTAATAATACTGTAAGAGCTAAATCGGTACTTTTTGCGGACGATACAACCTTGATTTTCAGTAACTCGGATACCACGGCATTACGATCTAGCGTGAACGATAGCCTGTCAACTATTCATGACTGGTTCCTCTTTAGCTTAAGATTCCAGCCATTAGACGATGTTGTTTCCACCGATTGTGTAAAATTTCTAGGTGTTCCACTGGATAACAAATTAACGTGGGAAAAAAATTCTAATTTTATCTGCAACAAGGTTTCGAAAAATATATTTCTTCTACGCTGCCTTGTAAATTGCGTATCGCAGACAACCATCTTAACGGCATACTATGGTTTAATACATTCAGTAATAACCTATGCAATTTTGGTTTGGGGTCACTCCTCACATACTCCATCTGTATTTGCCATCCAAAGACGTGCAGTAAGAGTAATTGCGGGTTTAGGCTACAGAGACGATTGCAGAGACTCATTCAGAAAATTAAAGATTCTAACTTTGTATAGCGCTTATATATTGCAATGCCTCCTCTATGTGAAAGACAATGAAAGAAATTAACTTTTTGCGTCTATCAAAAATGCGTGACGGGACAGGGTACTATTCAATAAAATTCTTTAATGCGTTACCCCACAGAATTCGGGAACTGGATTATAGTCGTTATAAAGCTGTCATAAAACGTTTTTTAACCGAAAATCCCTTCCATAGTTTAACCGAATTTTTAAATGCTGACTTTTCTTCTATTTCAGCTTAGTGATTTATTGTTGAACTTTTTATTCTATTTTATTTTATTTTTATCTCGATATTTATAAGTATTTATTATTTATTTATGTATTAAATTATGTATTTGGTGTACAAACCGCATTTTGTATGTTCGACATGTGCAAATACTTCGAATAATGCACTAATGAAATATTGTCTTACTAAATACTTATTAAAGTTATATTAGTGTTCATTGTATGTTTAGAGTCGACAGTCTAGTTTTTTATTTCTCTTGTGTTGCAATGTTATATACTCTACATGTTATTTATTATTTTTATTCATTTATATATATTGAAATATATCACCCCCCGGTAGGTGATATTTTATTTAAAGTCTTGTATTTGTTTTAAAGCAGGTAAACATTATTTTTACAAAGACAATTAGCTAGAAATTATCAAAGCATTCGACAATTAGTACTTATTAATAATTCTCATTTTTATTCCAAATTTATACAAATATTTATTTTACAACAGAAATTATTTTCTCAATACCAAATGATAGCCGACTTCAGGGTGCCGTTACGTTTTAACTTATTGGGGTAGAAAGTTGTACATATGTCAAGTGCCACTTTAAAATAGTTTGTAACATGGTTATTACTTCTTATCTAAAACTTGGCAGTTTTAAAAACAAGACTAATGCATTAGTAAAACCAGCAAAGCGTCGAGAATTGTGTGTGAAGTGAATAGGGCGACTTTAAGCAAACTTATAAGACTTATAAGATAAAGATAGAGCAGGATAGCGGAGCCACATCTCATGTGCCGAATATACAAGACCACGTTCAAGATATGGGGGAATTGGAACTGTGATTTTGGAACCGCGTTATTGGAAGGACAGAATAAAAGCCAGGCGATGCGAACCTCCAGGCAGAACTGATAGAGGATGCTTGCCGACGTTTACTAGCCTTCTCAGTTCGCCCGGAAGAATACTCATTCCAGTAAAAGCAAATTTCATCGAGGATGTTTGTTGTCGATTTTCGAACCCTCTGAATTTGCTAAGAGATACTAATTGCAGGACGCTTGTGACGATCAAATACTCGAGCCCGCTTAGTTCTCTAAATACATCCATAAATTCTACGAAGCAATCCAGTTTGGCTACTAAACTTTGCGAATCTAGGCCCAGCGAAGTAACCGCTCTAGAGTGTCCAAATCGCTAACTTCTACAGCCATGAAGTGCCAGTTCACGCACTTCGCGGAGGCTACCGCTGACCACGCGAGTACGGTCCCGATAGCCGAGGGAGAGAACGACTTGGCGATTTTCCATCCGCCAGGTAGTATGACTTAAAGCCACACAAACTCGGCTTTGCCCTACGTCTATGCACATTTTCATGAGCAACATTTTCTTGACTCACGTAATTTTACATATATAGGGTTGGGAGGGAATTTAGGCACAACTACGTCCCGGTTTTGTGGTACCAATTTCTAATTTTACTATCTCACATTTTACACTAAATTTCAGATAATAATGTAAATATTTAATGCACACCAGGTTATATTCTAGTTGGCGAATTCGTCAATGATTCTCTGTGCCGCCGACTCCTGTATGGGACATTGCTGCGTGTAATTGTTGGCTAAAGGGTTTACAGAAATAGGTGTATTTAGAAGGGCAACGGGTCCACTACTTTTACTGTCAAGTCAGCTGTTTCATTATTACACTTGACTCTCCATACAGTCGTCGATGCCCCAGATGGCCGAGTTGACGGGTAGTTTATTACTACACTAAAGTCATCCCCGGCACAGCTGGAGGAGTCAAATTACAATGTTAACCGCACCTCAGTTGTAAAATCTTATAAAGCTGTTTGCTTTCAACGATGTAAATAGTACATAATCTCTTGATTTATTTTCATTGTTGTTATAACCACAAAGAGTTCCCTGGCTCTAGTACAAACACCGCGATCGTGGGTTTGTTCTCATCTACTTTTTCTACGATATAAGTGGTTGTTGTGACAATTAAAATCAACCCGGAGATGTCCGTGTTCTAATATCAACTTTAGGGAAATTTCCCTGCAGCTTATGAGAATTTATATTGAACCTTTTGGCCCGCTGGCCTTTGGAGACGGAGAGTCCAGTCCATTAGTATTTGTTTTCACACCTATTTGAGTACAGCACTTTGCCAGGCTTAGCACGCGGCGATTGCCCCATCATGAATTGTCTGTACGGAGGTGATTGACGATTTGTCATTTCAGTTAAATATTATCTGGTTTAATTTTTATGCCTCGCTAGAGACATTCTAACATATCTATTTCAGCGGTTGTCGCAACATTGTATACAATATTTTTTATTGGATGATTATCCCAACAATATATGAGTTAAACCCACTTTGTCTTTTATTTCTTTGATTATAGTCAGTTATCAACATTACACTCTATACTACTACTCTTACTTACCAATATGAGATTGGTAAAGTCAGTAAATAGAAACTTAAACACATTAATTACCATTCATAGTACAAGTTTGAGCAACAAAGTCATTGAGTAAAATAAAAGGTGTAACAGATTTCTTCAGTCTAAAACAGTGTGTTAAACTTACAAGACATTACATCGAAGGAGTGATGAGCTTTCTCAGGTAACAGTATCAGGTAGAAATCAGTAATATTAAACTTTATATAAAGAACTTGGGTAAATAACAGGTTACTACACACACAACATAAGTTGAGGTCCTAAATAATAAAACTAGACGATCACATAAATGGCTAATTTGTTTATTTATCTTGACATAAAATTGAGATAAATAACTACTGGGTAGGAATTAATAAGTTCTTGATTGCTTCACGATCAAGGATTTTGATATTAATTAACACCCCTGGGGTTGAGATGTTTCAATATATTACGTTTTTTTTCGTACTTAATGACACTGATTGTCATGTTTTGTTTAAAAGTGTTATTTGACCTGTCAAAACACAATTAGTGTATTTATGACCAATAAAGTTCTATTCTATTATATCAGTATAGCAATTTTTTGAAAGTGTGTAAATATAGTGTCGTTAAATCACATAAAATGTGTTACAAATTGTTTGAAAAATTATCATACAAAAATTGTGATTGTTAAAAATTACATCGCACACTATTACATTTTGATAATGCACAGGGAGAGTTGAGAGTTCCTAACTCATTTTCTAATTAAAAAAACGATACTACTACATAGCTGAAAAATCACACTGTGCAGTTCTCTCAAAAATAAATTAAGGTACAGACCAAATTTAGTTATTATCATACATGCCGAGCTCCGATTCCGATTATCAGTCGAACTTTATTACAAAGGGCGGAAATATTACAAACAGATCAGTAAAAATAAATATCGCCGTTTCTGGTCTAAATCATGCTTTAAATCAGATTAAACCTAGCATGAATTTTAATTTAAATTCAAGAACTACCTACATTGAGTCAATAAACTGTCTAACTATATTTCTTGTATAAAAGATAACTTACCAGCTATTTCATTTAACAAAGATAAATTAAATATATAAGAAAATCTTAATTTAGCAGATCCTAATTTCAATAAGGTAAATAAATTTGGCATTTTGTATTGTTTTCTCTTCGATTCGATTCAAAGTTGTGTTTTTTACACAACATAACTAATTACAAATATTACCCAGGTTAAGATCTTGGTCTGGTGCTGACCGGTAATACTAATAAGAAATATAGAAAGTAGCGATTGTTATTCTGTAAGAAATTCGAATATTAATCAAGCAATTAATAAACGTAAAATAATTTCACTGGTAGCTCAAATTTACAAACCATTGGAACTTTTAGGTCGAGCTATTGTACTACAGGCAAATCATTATTACACAAATGATGGCAACTTCAATTTAGTAAATAACCCTCGAAGTCCCTTGATTATATGTCAAAATTCAATTACAGTTGAGGTACGTGTTTCACAGATTCAGCTAAATTATCTTATACACTACATGTATATACATATGATCAATTGATAACCTAGGGAATTGAGAAACTAACTTACTGTGTGCAAAATCAAGAGTTACGCCACTGAAATGTGTACATATTTTTTTTCGTATTTGACAATTTCATTATGTATTATTAAACTATATAATCCAGAAAATAGTAAAATATTTCACTACTAAAACAATAAAAAATAACAACTCTATGATATTAACTCGCATGACATTGATGACAACCCTTTTGCTTTTAAATAAAAATAAAATAAGATGAAATGCTTTAACTAGAAGAGGTAGTCTAAAATGTGCCAAAATGGTTGAAATTATAGAACATTGAACAGTTGGCACATAGATATATGTTATATGGTATAGGTATATGTTGTATGAACTTAATTAAGCATTATCAGAAAATAGGATGGTACAAATTACCATCCTATTTTCTGATACTGCTATAGGTAAAATAGCACCATGAGGTCTCATAACTCATATGTGAACTCACTGCCACCAATTAACTTAATGATGTAGTAAAATTTGAGAATCATCATAGGCTTACTTTTACATAGGCTAATGTAAGGGTGGATTTTCTACAAATTTATATTAGCGATTTTTTTTACATTAGATATTTTTAATCGGCACCTTTAGAAACCGCCTTTGTGCAAAATTTCGTTATAGTGGGTTGAAAAATGCTTGAAATGGGCACCACAAAAAAAAATTTCAACGAAAAAAAAAAACTATTATATTCTTCATTCTTTGTTCAGAACAATATGTATATTTGACTAGTTTGATTTAGATTTAAAACATAATTCTTATTTTTTTTAATGCAAAAATTCGAATAGTAACCGTTAACAAATACAGACAAAAAATGTTATTTGCAAAAACGATGCCCAAATAAAAAAATCATATTCTTCATTTTTTGTTCAAAACAATTTGCTTTCCTAGTTTGATTTGGATATGAAATATAATCCTTATGTTTTTAATAATGCAAAAGTTCCAATACTCCAAATACAGACCTAAGTAAATAAAAGAAACAAAAGTTATTCCATTATTTAAAAAATAAGCAGATATGGAGAATTTTTTTTAGTTCCCAAGCACCTTTGAACCCACTATAACGAAATCTTGCACAAAAGTGTTTTTATAGGTGATGATTAAGAATATCCGATTAGATTTTTTGAAAAAAAAAAATTGCTAATAATAATTTTCGGAAAACACTTTTACATTAGCTTATGTAAAGGTACGTCTATGATATTTCTCAATTTTTACTATGTCATTAATTTCTAATTTGGGGCAGTGACCAACCACCCAAAATTTAAAAAAATCACTAGTAGTTTCTGAGATATAAGAGAGGCTCCATGAAAAATGAAATATGATGTATAAGTGAACAATAATAATTAAACAGTACATAAATGAACAATCAATAAATTTTCTATACTGCAGTAAATGAAAAGGGTGTCCACCATTTCAAAGGAACTGTATGGCAACTATTAATCAGTAAGAGAGAGAAGGTCAGTTAAATGAAAGGAAATTTGTGCATTTTAAAGTTCGTTAAGGTGCCATTATCATATCTGAAAAATTCTTAGTAATTTAAAAGATGAAAACAATGAAAATCGCTATTTTTAATTTTTGCCTTGATTTGGTTAATAATTTCCAAATAACAGGATTTAGAAAAAATCTTTAGATAAAAATTGAAAGCGGTTCGATAGCCTATTTGTATTCGAAAGTTAACACTTTTATCATTTCAACGCTAGGCGCCACAATGCCTAATTTTTTTCCCTAAGGACGTTTAGATTTATTTAAATGAAATTGATTTGTCAGCATCATACTTAATATCAAACGGAAAAAATCATATTTAGCACAATGGTGTGAACACTAATATGCTGCGCCGTGATACCCAGGCCAAATCTTTGATATTTCATAACATACCATTTCTGTTAATTCATGTCGATACCTATCGTTGATTAAATTGTTGCTATTTAGCAACTGTTTTGTTTTGTAATAAAAATGTATGTTAAATAATATAAAGTATTTTATATTTGACATTACATTTACAATTACATTTTTCAATAAAAAATCCAAATAGTCTGACAACATTTGTACAAAACACACATTTGAATTTATGGTTAGAAATAGGTATCGACTTGAATTAACAGATATATGTTGTCCCAGTTAAATGTTTTGGATTCACAGTCTGGCTTAACGTGCTAAAAATTAAATTTTGACCATTTGGTATTAAATAAAATGCTGTCAATTCAATTTCCTTTAGAAAGTTATAGACGTCTATGATAAAAACAAAAGATGGGTGTCACGATGCCTATAGCGTCAAGCTGGTAAAAATGTATGAATAGAATATAAATAGACTACTAACACCTTTCAATTTCTATCTAAACTTTTTTTTTTTAATTCTATCAATTGCAAGTTATTAGTAAAAAATGGAGGCAAAAATTAGATTTTCACACATTTCATATGTCTGAAATTACTGAAAATTTTTCAATTTGCTTAGCGGGATTTAAAATGCACAATTTTCCTCTAATTTAATCAACCTTCTGTGTTTTACGGTTAGAAGTTACCTATACAATCCAATTGAAAAGGTGGATTCTTTTCTTACTGCAATGTAGGGTAATTTATTGATTGATCATTTATACTCCCTTTATTTATTGTTCATTTATGTATCATTCGCTATATGACAGTGTTATAAACTTACACCATGATGTACCACTCTAAAAATCTTTACAAGCCAATAAGCATAACAAGACAAAGACATTGTGCCTGTAATATAGTTTAAAAAAATAAAAAACACGCTTTAATAGCAAACCGAACTAAAAAGTAAAAAATAATGTTTACATATTTTAAATATTTTATTGTAAAAAGCATGGGGTGCTTTTTACTATATTTTTATTCCACCCCACGCTTTTTACAATAAAATATTTAAAATATGTAAACATTATTTTTTACTTTTTAGTTTGGTTTGCTATTAAAGCGTGTTTTTTAGTTTTTTTAAACTATAATTTTTTTTTAGTCACCCTCTTGCCATTCATTCTGCTTTTTGAAATCGCTGAGTATCCACTAGTAGTACATAATTAATATTACATCATAATGTATGTATTAAAGTTGGGATTAGCATTTAACAAAGGCTTATACAATGGCAAATACGTTATATTATTAACTGCGGCGCCTCCGGCAAAATGTCGACAATAGATTAGTAATTTTTTAAATTTTATTTTATCCTTATGAGGACATTAGGACAAAGTTGTCAAATTATTGTATTGTCATCGGTCCTTGATAAGTGTGCAAAGTTTCAGTTTAATCTGACGTTTTGAAGTGGGTGAGAATCACGTTCAAAGATTGAAAAAGTTACATACGTATACACACAAACATACAGGTGAAGCTAATATAAAGCGTGTAAAAAAAAAAGATAGCCACTTACTAAAATTATCAAGAAAATTGAATTTTAAAATTAGAAACATTATTAGCAAGCCGGTTTTGAAACAAAAAAAATCCGAAAAAAATTCTTGATATGTAGCCTTTCAACTATATAGACCCCGATTTTTTTCATAATTTTCGATGCAGTAAAAAGTGAAATTAAATAAAAACTTGTGTATAAAAATCCGCCTACCTTCCTTCATATTATCCATAAATTGTAGAGTACACGCCAATTTATGTGTGTTAAGTGCACTTCTATTGCACATCTTTCTTTATATTAATGCTTACCACAGTTCAATTCCCTAATGTTGTTGATCATGTTATCAGTTTATGTACTTATCAACGACATGAGATTTTTTTATCTTTGTAAATACAAAGGGTGTAGGATGTAAATAACAGAAAATAAATTGGCTACGACAGAACGTTCAAGCTTAAAGATGTATTTTATATATGAATAGTACAACGACTACTAGTTGTAGCTGCAACCAATATTCAGCATTTTGTCTGTCAAGTCGATAGGTCGATAGCGTACAGTAGACATACATGTTAAACCTATTGATTTTCTATTACTTTTCATTTTTTATAAGTTTTTTGTGTTTCTTACTGTGATGTTTTAAGTTTCCGTAATTAGATAACTAGTGTGTGAATGCTTTAGTTTTACTGTTTGTAAAGAAACTAACCTCAAAATGCGCGGCAAAAGACTGAATGGCTGTAGCCAGACATATGGAGGTGAAATTAAATGCGGCAGCGGATATTAAAATTCATTATATTGCATTGCATTATTGTCCATATATTTCCTTTTGCAAACATTAATATGTCCATGCAGGTCATGTGAGACATTAAGTTGATTTGATTAGGAAATTAAAGGATGATGATGTGAACGACATTTGTGGTTTGAACTGTACTCAATCTCCTCTTAATGGGATACTATATGGTCGATGAAACTCTCAAAAAATCAAAGAACACATCTCTAAAGATTTCATTAAAAGCAGTGTAGTAGTTTTGGGGATTAGCATTTGCAAAGAAACAAACTTATGCATTTCTATATTATGGAAAGGCTGTATACATATTTTAGAAAAAATATATATCTACACATTTTCAACATACCCATTGGATTCATTAGATGAGCCCTTTTTAGGTATCCTAATTGAGGTAAATATTTCTCAGCAAAAGTAAATATTTTTCTCTGATCAATTCCTCCAAATTGGGCGTCTACTTTAAGATATTCTTCGTCTAATGCTTGTAAACCTTAAAAAAAGTGCAAGAATTAATAATATAATATATATTTTACTTGTAGAAATTACTATTATATCAAATATAAAAATAAAAAGAACTAAGGGAAAACAGTTTTGCACCCAATCTTCACACATTTACTCCTCTTTATATTTAGAAAATAGTAAACATATTCTACTGTCAATCATAATTAAACTGGGAACAATGCGTAACAATAATACACAATTTCTCTTGAAGCAAAAACCTTACTTTCTTGATCTCAGAAATAATGGTCTTCTTTAGAAAACAAAAAATCGTACATCTTTTTTAATGAACCAATTTTTTCAATAATAATGATAATATTGATCATACCCCACTTAATAATTTTAATTTTTAAATCAAATTCATGTTTTATTGTGGCCAGAGATTTTCTAAAATTAATTATTTCCTTGGGACTGAATGAACAAAACAATAGTTAAACTGTTTTACAAATTTTTACAGTATGTTATGTCAACAGTGCAAGTGTCTTCTATGCACTCTTGTATGTATTTGAAGAAGTTAAAGTTTAGAGAAACAATGGGATGGAAAACGATATTTATTTTATATTTTTATAACAAATATACAGGCTGTAACTTAAACCTTGCAATTTAAAATATTCATGATTTGCATCTTACCTAGATAGTACTCTAATAAAAACGGAATCATAGAAAATCAAGGGGGGTGCCTTTAAGCATGACAGCATTTTCCTGGGGGGGGTCTAGCTCAGTGTAGGAAATGTGACAAAATGGGGGGGTCCAAAATTACGAAAATTTACACGACATCATTTGTGAATAACCCCAAAGACACATTCAAAGTTTCCTCAAAACATCAGTTGATAAATATTTCTCTGGCGTAATAATTCTGCATGTACTCCAGTGGAGGTTAAAGGTTTACATTTGACACATCACAGATATTGGCTGTGTTCTGCGAATGGCCAAATGAGTCGAAGTCGTTCATAGAGCAAATATTTCAGTCATCAACCCATCAGCTGATTGAGAAAATTAGTCAGAATTTCAAATGTGATTGCTATGGTCAAGGCCGTTCAGCGAAGCTTAAGTGTGATTTAAGCATGCATGCATAATGAATGAGGATAAGCTGCTAAATAAGTTTAGTTTGTCTTATTGTATTTTAATTTATAACCGACATGTCGCGAATTTTTGGAATGTGTATTTTATTTTCAAACTTACAAAATTACAAGATTTGTGACCTCGAAAATAAAATGTATACGTTATGTATGCCATTAGAAAATGAGCGCAGAAAAAGCACATTTAGCTACTTAATTGTCTAACTGTGAATAGCCAACCACAGTTCACTAAACATAGCCATTATATCCTCAAAATAAATGGAAAAATGAGAATTAAAAGGAGAAATTGCACAAATTTTACATTTTAGATGCATAATTTACAGCTCATGGAACCTATGCCTTAATAAATTTAATATATATACACACCTACCTAAATTAAATTGATAAATAAAACTGGCAATTGTACGATACTAATTATTTACAAGTCTTATTATTTATAAGTCTAATAAGATTTATATCATTCTATGAGTTAACTATAAAGGAGTCCATTATGATATATGTATAGTGCTGGAAACCTATAATTGAGAAGGGGGTGCGAGATGAGACGTTAGGAAGGAGGACGACATGGTTGACCATCTCTCTCATTTTAATGCACGCGACATAAAAGACGTAACACATGATGATGCATCGCCACTACCCACCACTATTCCCACTATGTGTGATTGTTTTCATTTATCGTTTTCCTCTACAATACGTAATATATTGATTTTAAGAAAAACTGAATTCCATGTTTCATTGCTACCCAACACACTACAATAAATAAATTGATATTTTAACTAAAACATTTACTGGAGAATACTTTGAACAAAAAATATATTTACCTACCGGGGTACAATAGTCCACTAACTAATGGATGGTCAACTTGTTTCACTACTTCAGCACCTGCTTTTTTGGCATCATGTTCTGTTATGACAGAACTAAGACGGTACACATCAAGTGTATATTCCTTTGATAACTGATAATTAGTGCCTTTCACGAATTTCAATTTTTCCAATGGAACGCCTATCGACTGAAGCATAGCTTTAATAGTGTGTTCATAATATTGTACTCTAAGAGCTAATAATTCCCAAGGAGCCTTCATATTGTCTAAATAAGCATGCAAATCGGCAAAAAGGATCGTAACTTCAGCGCCTGCTCTTAAAAAGTCAGCTATTTTAGACATAGGCACAAAATAAGCAATATGAGGCTTTCCAGTAGTTGCCGTGCCCCAATAGATTTTTAAATCACGTTCTTTCAAAATTGCCTTGATTTTATCTTCTCCTAAAACCTCCTGTAGGTTTCTACAAATATAGTCATATTTTTCTTCAGGAGAAAGTCCAACATCACTATTTGCCATATCTATAAAAAAAGACCTAAAGTACATACAACTATACAACTTGAACATATGGATACTTTCAAAACTCACTTAATTTTTCTATAATAATAATTTATGTATAAATATTATCTTAAACTAAAAAATATATGGTTTATTTTACGCGATCCAAAATTTTAAAGAGAAAAATAAAAACTAATATTATTTAAGTAAGGTTATAAGTTATAATTGCATCATAAATGCATGCAGCATGAATTGCTTTCGTTCGTGCATGAACACTAATTACTGTTTACGGTTAGTCTGTGTTACGTGAACATAATCCGTGTTTTTACCATCATGATCATGACGTCATTTACATCGAACGAACGTATCACAATGAACTTATGTGATTCAAATGTGAATTCAAATACAAACAATATAATATAGCTTCTGAATTCTGACGTTTTACGACTTACGAGATATTTTGTAGTGTAGTGAGATATATTCCAGTAAAAAAAATATCGGTTAATTTTTTTTAATACATATAAACTATATTATAAATTATGAATCTTCAGGAAGTTAATTCTATTAATCACAAACCGACTTCATTATTTCTACTTAAGTAGTACGCCTAATCAATACGTTTTTCGTTACTTTCAAATGAAAATTGGTTTTTGTTGCCCTCAAACAGAAATAAAAGTACCTATACTTAATTCTTGCAATTTTGTATTTATTTGCAGGAGAGCAGTGTCTGCTGATTCATTTTGTTTATATGTAACCCTGTAATTGGAATTGCTAATATTCCGGTGGGCTACCTTGACTGTAAACAAATGTAAAAAACTATTTTTGAAACAAAATATATTTTCATAAAACAAAACAGAAATACTTTGAAAGATAACTTATACGTATAAACAGACAAACGTGATCAGAGTGAACACGAAAAATGTATAATTCAAAGGGGCAAGGGAATTACTGAATATAATTCTAAAAAACGAGAGGGAGAAAACAAATCAGCACGATTGAACGTGCAAACATGAATCATGATTACCATGTTCACGTATGATTAGCACGAACAAAAGCACCTATGGTAAACCGTCAACGTCAAGATCAATAAATATATAAATCTCTTATCTATGTCAATAAATGAGGAATGAGCACTAGGGTAGACAACATACCGGTGTGCGGAGCATTGACCGCGACTACGCGCACCTAGCGGAATTGAAACGAAATGCATAATTGCGAGAAGTGTGAAAAGATATGACATATTATTATTCCAGTCAAGAATAATTTTCAAGTTGTAACTACGGGCTACTCCCAATCTACACCTGCACCGTTCACAATTATGTTGATAGTTAACTAAGTAAAAATAAATATTACAGAAATGTTCAATGAGAATATTTATTTATTATAGTTAATAATTTAGTTTTTAAAATATAGCAAAATAGTGATAAAATATGACAATACAATTACTACTTGATGTTAAAAAGTACCCAAACATCGGACTACTTAATTCTATAGCGGCTTGGATTTTTTTGCGGATTTTACTTCAAATATTAGCACAGAGGAAATAATGTATACAGCTACCAGGAAATTGAATCTATTTTTATTCGTAGACATACATACATAAACACAACCTGTAGATTTGACACAATTGACAATTTTGAAGGTTCATGTTTCTGTCGTTAGGTGCGCATAGTCGCGGTCTGCGCTCCATACACCGGTATGTGAAGTGTTGGTCTAATTTTACTGCATGGGAGGTTTTGACACCGAATTTTTGACCCAAGTGATTTTTATTTACTTTCCCCCTTTTTCCGCGAAGAAGCTGATTTCCACACCACCCTTGAGGTCGGTGCGTTTTTTTAAAAAGTGGTTTCCCCTGTGTAATCCTCTTCCACTAAATTTTGCACAATTTTACTCATTAGATGGTTCTTTATCGACGAACTGTTCTTCAAATTTGGAATTTAAACATCCTTGCCCATGGCAATTAGAGAACATTGTTGAGAAGCGCAATCCAACTTTAACATAGCTGCATCGTTTTCCGCAACTCTTTTTGCAGCTGCAGGACACTAGCACCGCCCAAAGTTTAGCGCATAAGTAGCAGGGTCGCGGTACGCGAAGTGTTGGCCTAATTTTACTACATGGGAGGTTTCGACCCAAGTGATTTTTATTTACTTTTCCTCTTTTTCGCGAGGAAGCTGGTTTTCACACCACCCTTGAAGTAATGATGAATTGCTTGAGGTTGAAGTGGTTTCCCCTATATGTAAGCCTATTCCACTAAAATTTTGCACAATTTTACTCATTAGATGGTTCTTTATCGACGAACTGTTCTTCAAATTTAAACATCTTGCCCATGGCAATTAGAGCACATTGTTGAGCAGCGCAATCCAACTAAAGTTGTATTGCGCTGCTATGTTAAAACATAGCTGCATCGTTTTCCGCAACTCTTTTTGCAGCTGCAGGGTGGAAATTGGTACTGGTACTTATTTAACGAGAAAAATTGCGAAGAATGAATGTATAGAGCGGAATATTTTCTATAAGATGCATGTCTAAAGAGTTTTGACGCAAGTGATTTTTATTTATTTTCCCCTTTTTTCCATAAAGATGAATTTTCTATATAGTTAGACGTAAAATAAGTACCTACCTACCTACGTCCTACCTCACTAAGTTATGTAAACCATTCATTATAAACGACCTTATGGTCTGGCTTGGTTAAAAACCAATTTTTAGACTTACGGTTAGTTCTCATAGCTGCGGATTGCGAATTTCCGCTTGCGGATTTTTTTTCAATTCGACACATAGGTATGCGTTCTATCTAAACGGGACTTAAAACCTAAACACCTTTTAACTTTGTAAATAAAAGTAGGTAATGAAACGCCCAGTATATAGGGCATTTACGAATTTAAATTTTTCCTATTTATGTTTCCAAATTCAAGTAATTATTGCAGTTTGATTCATGTTATTTCATCTTGTCATTTATTCAGTCATTAAATATTAAACACAGTAAAGTTACCAGAAATGCAATTTTAAAATTGTATTCTTTTAAAGCAAAGTTAAACGCTACAATTTTGAGACAGAATTTACATAAAATCTAGTCGAGTTGCGGGGTTTGTTTATCGTAGATTCAGATAAATGTCAAGTACTTCGTCTATTCCCATAGTATGGAATCGCCTACACGTTTCTAGCTTAACTATAGAAAAAGATAGAAAGTTGAGCGTCACTCTAAAGTGTTGCACAGTGTCTAATATTATAATAGCCTTAAAATAAACACATTCCCACAAGAAACAAGCGGGGATGCATAATCCGGGTAGAAGGGTGACATCAGGAATCATATAAAAGGAAGACGGAGTGGTATTTAAAGGGAAGAGAAGATTGACAGCATCTGAAGACAGCACCTTTTAAGCTACGTCGCGATATTTTCGCCGAATTCTTATATTTGCCTTTGAAATCCATACTAAGCTACGTCGCTAGTTTCTCGCCGAGCCTAACAAATTATTTTGGGATATTTTTCACGAAATCAGCCGTCTAAACTACTAGCCAAACAATATTATAACTTACATCTTATTTTAACGAATTGTAGAACCTGGGGGAGAGCATTCACGGGCGATATAACGCTATACAGGGCTCTCAGAAATTCAGCAGGGATAAATTTTAAAGGTGGTCGCTTGCTTATTTCGAAACTCTATTTTATTATTTGCAATTATTGCATTCATATTCTGGTTTCGACGGGGTGTAATAGGGGAAATTGACGCATTTGTGGTACTAAAAGAATATTATTAGATTTTTTTTAATATTAGCTTTGATTTTTAACAAGAAAATATTTTAAGATTATATTACCAGTTATTCAGTAATGATTTCATTCACGAAGTCAATTCATAAAATTTCACTTTCTGAATATTTTACTAGGGAAATTTGCGTTTGCAAAATAATAAGTTTATATTTAGGAACTATATATTTTCTGCGTTTATGCAATGACAAGAAACTTTCACTTATTTTTCATTTGATGTACTTATTAAGACTACTGTGTGCCTAATTTTGGACATGTCAAATGTCATAGTAATGTTTATCTTTCAAATGATTGTCTGAGATTTCTCACCAGCGATCTATTTGGTTTTCTATGATTGTTTAATAACGATCCACCCATTTAATTACCTTGCGCTCACAAACTGTACAGGCCATAGGTCAGTGCTGGGTTAATTATCCCGTAGACCTGTTCGCATTAAGAAGAGTTTACTTTTCGTCGAGTACTGAACCGGGACGTCTCGTCTGTTTGATTTACAACTGCCCACCTTGTTTTTACGTTGTTGGACAGTCATACAAAATTTGGTAAACTGCTTGTTTTAATTATAATCAAAGGATTTTTCCTCAACATTCTATGATCTTTTACATGAGTATTTAATTCTCATTTATCAACTTAATTTTGATAATGTATAAACATGACATCATTCTTGTTCTCTGTTTTGCATTCGATTCATTATTTGGCTATTGCTAACAACTATAATTATAAATTATTATTATCTAGCGATTGCTAACAACTTTATGTAATTATAAACCATTATTACCTAGCGATCGCTAACAGCTCTGATTATATATTATTATTATCAGGCCATTGCCACAACTCTAATTACTATTAAAATAACACAGCATACTTTTGTATAAGTTCTTGTTATTGCATCAAAACACTCAGTATTTCTATAGTATGGTCATGGTCATTACTATAGCGACGCAAATTTTCCTATTATAGTATTTAGACAATTGTCTCAAATATTTGGATTACTTTTGATTTCATGTTCAACTATTGTTGCATCAATTTATATAAAATAAAATGGTTTTTTTTAAATATTTTTCCCATCAATTATTGTCTTATTCTTTCACCTTTACCTTTTCGTCATATAAACAAACTTCAACTATAAATGTACACTGCAATTTAGAGTAATAAGATACTACATAAATAACATATATAATTAACTAGGTCTCTCAATTAATAGACAGTGTGTTCAAGTTTACCAGGTATTTCAATTGACAGGGTGATTAATTTTCTAAGGTATATAGTATCAGACAGAAACAAGTAATATTAAACTTTATATAAAAGGACCTGGGGTAAATTAAAAAGGATTACTACACACACACAACAAAATTTAGGTCCTACACTAACAAAACTAGACGATCACGCAAATGGCCAATCTTATTTGTTTATCCTTCAGATAAATAAATAGTAATGAATTTACTACCAGTACTTTCTTTAGTAATTAAATAGGGTACCCCATAAACATTACAGTAATAACATTAAAATATCCAAACAAAAAGATTCTAAAAAACTTAACTACACATATTTTTAAATAACTTTCACTTAACACTTTCTTTTTAAATTTTGTAGTTGACGCAAGTACCTCAATCTAAACGAGGTACCTTCTGTGAAACGCATGAACGCGGGGCTACGCAAGGCTGGCCTAAACTTTGGGCTTTAATAATTTTGAATTCAGAAAGTTTCGATTTTATCAGAGATACGTGACGAAGAATTAATTTAGGGACAAAATGTACAAAAAGAGAACAAGAATAACAAACACGGCAAAAATGATACAAACAGAAAGGAAGAGGGGGACAGGAAAGATTTAAAGACAGAAAAAGGTATGAAATATCAGTAAAGGTGGATAGGGTAAGCGGAAGTTATAGTTGGTGAAGCTTGGCTACAGTAGCTGCGGGAAAATCGGTAAGGTATGGTAAGGCAAGGACTGTTAACTCAATCCTTGATGGTAAAGGGTGTGTAATCCGAAATGGGGCATTATACTGCGTATGTGTCTTGTTAGCGGACTATCGCCCAGTTTGAACGAATAGAAGTTTTGAGAGATGCGCTGGACGTAGTCCGATCGGGGTTATGTCGTTCCAATGTGTATATAGGGGGGAGGTGTACCTTTGATATGAGGCGCATAAATTTGTGTTCAAACAAGTTTTTTCATTGTGACCAGTAGGTATGCTGCACCAGACCGGCGCTGCATATGTGATGGACGGCCTGACCACCATCGTGTAGAACAATTTCCTATTTTGTCTGTTGAGTCTGCTACCCCTGACCATGAGCGGATACAGACTCCTGAACAGGGAGTAGACCGGCGGTACTGTCTCATTTAAGTGGGTGTTGAACGTCAGTCTTTGGATTCTTTGGTCGAGTCTCTCATCCCCAAGTACTTCACGCATTTCCTAGTTGGAGTTTTGTTTCCCCTGGTCGAAATGGGTGTTCTGATTTTGTTCTCAGTGAACCGACGCGTGAAGACTATCGCCTCGGACTTCTCAGCATTCACCCGAATCTTGAACCTTCCAATGATTGTAATAAGCCACGGCACGAGCCATGTGCCCCTTCAGCGGCATATTAGCTCCTTGTGCGTTATGAGAATGCGCATATGTATGCGCATTCTCATAACGCCGGCTGTGTCATCGGCGTACTTGGCCAGCTTCGTATTCGGGAATTCTAACGTACAAGTTGTACAACTTCGGTGACAGGCACAATCCTTGCGGGACTCCCGCGCGAATGTCCCATGCACCGTGTTGACAATTTATTATTCACTCGAACCTGCAGGGACCTGGACCGGCCTTCGTGATAGGTGGGCCCGCGTACTTCTACCAGACCCAGCTCACAAATGTGAGATGTGTCGTGGTATTTTCTGCGGACCTCCCCTGGTCCTGGCTGTTGAACCTCGCTGGCTGAGGTCTCTTCTGGCGCTCTTCTTGTCTTGATGTTTTCTTTCTTCGCCAGCTTGTCACCCCCGGGGGTAGTCATCGGTCGAGTTGGGTTTAGGAAGTTTTGGCTGGGACTGACTGCCGGTACGTAGGACATCAATTGATATCCTACCCCGGATCGTCGGAAATGTAAGGATGAGCTGTGTAGCTCGAGAGTGTGGAGACCTAAGTGCTTCTTTTAACACTTTCGGTCTCCACGGAGCAGGTAGGACAACGGGCGTCGGACGGTATGTTGTCCGACGCCCGCAAGGAGGTTGGGTTAGGGTTGAAAACGTCATGTCTCTGGTAGTGGTGGTCCGTCCTGGCGTATCTGAAACAGATCTGTTAGCGGGAAATAAAGGTTATACTTACCCGTTGTCCAGTAGCTGAACCCTCGGTCGCTTGTGCCTCGGGGCGTCGGCGGGGTCGTAATCAGTGGCCTGTCTGATCAGCGGGTTCCCATGCTCCTCGGCTTGGGCGTACAGCTTCTTCGCTCGTTCCCGGATGACTTCAGTGATCGTGGTGTACTCCAGGTCTCTGACGATGTCTGCGGTTCTCACGTACCATGGGGCGTCAACTACCGTCCTGAGGGCGATGTTCTCCACTGCCTGGATTCTCTTCATGTAGGACTTCGCCTGGTAGCCCCACGCTACCGAGGCGTACGTCAGCTGCGGCCTGATGAGGGTCTTGATAAGCGTGAGCTTGTTCCTCAAGTTAAGTCGGCTTCCATTTCCCGTCATTGGGTAGATGAGGGCTCTCGTACGTCGGGCCTTGGCTGTGATGGCGTCCGTGTTTTGTCTCCATGTTAGGCTTCTGTCCATGACCACGCCAAGGTATTTGACGGTGTCGTGCCATTGGATGTCCTCGCCGTTCATGGAGACGTGTCCTGTGGGAATTTCTTTCCGCACTCGTCTGAAGAGGATGGCTTGGCTCTTGTCGGCGTTGACTGCGACTTTCCACTTCGTGCACCATTCTTCCAGGAGTGTGGCCGCTTCCTGGAGTTTTCTGGTTGCGTCTCTGGCCTTCCAGGATCTGGCAATCAGGGCGGTGTCGTCTGCATACAGAGCTAGGGCTGTATGGTCGGTCCGAGGGAGGTCCGAGGTATAGATGGCGAATAGGTGCGGTGACAGCACCGATCCCTGTGGAACTCCCACCTCCACGGTCCTGTAGGTGGAGAGTTGGTCCGAGATTTTCACCCTTAGCTGTCTGCAGTGTAGGTAGGATCTCACTAGTTTGACGAGTTCGATGGGGTAACCCATACTCATCATTTTAGCTAAGAGACCGTCGTGCCAGACCGTGTCGAATGCTTTGGCGACGTCTAGGAACAGCGCCGCGGTGACTTGACGCTAGTTGAACCCCTTGGTGATCTCCTTAGTGAGGCGAAGCACTTGGAGTTCCGTGGAATGTCCTGTTCGGTATGCGAACTGTTTATCCGGGATGATGTTCAGCTCTTCTGTCTTCTCTGTTAGCCTCTTCAAGATGATCCGTTCTGCAACCTTGCTCATGGCTGGGAGGAGGCTGATGGGCCTGTAAGAAGACGGGAAAATTAGTTCTTTCCCTGGTTTAGGGATCATAATGACGTCGGCCTTTTTCCACCTGGCTGGAAAGTGCCGTAACCTTAACATCGCGTTTACGATGTTGACTAGCGCCGCTACTCCTTTCCTGGGCAGCTTTTTGAGAGCGATGTTTCCTATCTTGTCACATCCCGGAGCTTTTCTCGGCTTTAGGCTCCTCAGGATTTCCTTGACTTCCTCGGGGGTAGTCGGACGGATGTGGTCGTCATCTGGCAGGCGGCGGATCCTTGGTACTCTGCGTTCGATGTCGTCCACCCAGTCCTCGTCCTCGTCATCGAGCTCGTTCTCTCTGCACTGCAGTTCTAAGCTGTCGGAGAACTCCTCGGCTTTTTCCTGGTTGGTGTAGATGATCCCTCGCTCTCCGTGAATCGGGCGCATAGGCTTCCTTCGGTTTCGCAGGGCACGTTGTGTGTTCCACATGCTTCTGTCCTGTGGATTCAGTGACTCAAGGTGGCGTTGCCACCCCCTTCTGACGGTGTTCCTGGAGGGCGGCTTTCACTCTTCGGCTGAGGACATTGTACTCCCTTCTGTCGGCGGGGAGCCTGGTCCTCTGAGCCCGTCTCTTGGCGCTCCTTCTGTCCCTTATCAGCTGCCTGGTGACCTCTGGGAGGTTTGCCATCGGTGCTGGGTGCCTTCTTACTTCTATTTCCGTCGTGCTGGCCCTTATCGCTTCCAGGATCTGCTCCTCTAGGGTAATGATGGCCCTCTCAACGTCCTCCACGGTTTCTAGCCTGGGAATTTGTGCGATGTACTGCTGCAGGTGCTGCCGGTACGATTCCCAGTCCGTTCGTCTCTTCGTGAAGGTGGCGTTGTCCTCACTCGCCTGTCCTCCTAGGGTTGCCCGACAGGAACGAATGTCGGAAAGTTGTAGTAGTGTAGTTTGTAGAATAACCCCGGTAGTCTGTGACCCCGGGATCCAGACGGTGTGACGGAACGACCCTTGCAGTACTAGGCGGGTGCCATGTTTTGAAGTTTACGCATCTTTGGTTTAAGTCGGATCTATGCAAGGACTGTTAACAAGGGTAACCAAAGAGGCTCTTTGAGTTTAACAATCCTTGGGAATTGGGATCTATGAGTGACATATGACGTGCGAGAAAATTTATCTAAGAGAGAGCTTAAACAGATTGAGGTTAATTTAAGTAATAAGATTTATAAAGTATTTTGCAGCCAAGCTTAATACATAATAATGGATAAAATATCAAAAGTAGTTGTAAATCCTTTACAAAAGTCTATATACTTGAAGCCCTTCACAATGCATTTTACTCAAAATGGTACTAAAAGAACTTGGGATCTGCTTACTATACATGATAGCGTTGCTATTGTGATATTTAATGTAACTAGAGATGTTCTTATTTTGGTAAAACAATTCCGTCCAGCTGTGTATTATGGTAGCATTCCAGAAGCAGATAGAAAACTTGATAGTGAAATAGACGTTGAAAAATATCCACCCGAAATTGGTATTACCATTGAACTGTGTGCAGGAATAGTAGATAAAAAATTGCCTTTACTTGAAATTGCCAAAGAGGAAATATTAGAAGAATGTGGTTATGATGTGTCTATAAATAGTTTAGAGAAAATAGGATCATATTGCTCTGGCGTTGGGACATCTGGAAGCCTACAGACTGCTTTTTATTGTGAAGTTACAGATGATATGAGAGTTTCTAGTGGTGGAGGTGTAGAGGATGAAATTATAGATGTAATTGAAATGAGTGTAGATGAGGTTAAAAAATATGTTCAACAACCTAACGTTAAAAGTCCACCCAGCTTTATGTATGGTATATACTGGTTTTTGTATAACAGAGTAAAATAAATAGGATATTTAAGTGTGTCATATTAATTAAATTTGTAACTATTATTATCAATATTATACTGAAACAGTAAATAGAGAGGAGATACTATAAAGAGCCAATATATATTGATAAAATGTAGAATTTCCAGATCGAAATGTTTGTAGGTACCTATATCATCTTTGGTTTTTGGTGTAGCAAGGTGTTTTTTAATGAAATGCTCTATATGTTTACATACGTTCTTGTAATAGTAAAAGAGCAAATAATAAAATATCACGAGAGATATTTCACAGACAAGTTTAATATCACTGTTTGGGAGCATTTTAAGTTAAAGTGTTATTTTGTATTTGGAAGTATAGTAGATATTGAACAAAAATACATATTTAAAAACATATATTACTCAATATGGTCATTTTTTACGGAAAATAGGAAACAAATTTAGCCAGCATAGATCGAGTTAAAAAAAAATTGTTATAAATTGTAATGCACAAACTTTTTTTTAATAGTATGCCTTAAACAAGGTGAAGTGCAAAAACTATTTAATGCGGTAATTTAATTAAAAGATTTTGCACAAATTTACAAAATATACATGTTTATTGTAAAAAATTGTTGATGTTTGCTAAATAAGTGACTATATACTATTAACAGAAAGTAATCAGTGATATTCCACAAGGGTTTGCAACATATATTGTTCTTTATGTTTTATTATCGCATTAAAGTATTTTATCTCAAATTAACTTTTATGGTGAAAACATAGTAGATCTTTACATCAAGCTTGAACTCAGCAAGCAGTGATTATGAAATATGGTATATATGAACTGAGGACTTTAATTCATAAGATAAAACTGGCGGAACACTTCGTATGTTACATAAATGTGTGTTTGTTCGCCGAAAATAAAGTCACTAATTGAGCCTCGAGGTGAGGCTCTACTATATTTTCAACCTTATGTGTTTGGCTCTCTAATGTTGCCTTGAAGCTATCATTATTTTTTCCAAGTAGGATGGCACTGCCAAGAAAATCCACTGCAGAATATTTGATATTTTGATTTGAGAAAGATACCCAAATCCCTTATTAATTAGAGTTGGCAAAAATCCGGATTTGCTGAAAGAATAACTACTGTTGTGTTCTTTCGCCTTTTTTATTTATTATGTTTATTACTGTTTATTTTTATTTTATACAGGGTATCCTGTCGTTAAAGTGATGATAGTATTTGCGGAGTTTAGCGTTAGCTATTCCACCACTCAACCAGGGCACATAGATAGATAGATAGTTTATTCTGTTAAGACAATAAAATTGTGTACATTCGTCACATCCATTTACAAAATCATCATAAAAAATATATATATAACAATAATAATATTTAACAATAAACGCTAATGCTTCAGGATCAGTCTTTCAGCTGGTGTTTGTTGCAATCGAAGCATTAGCATTTTGATGGTAATATGCAATTATTACACTTAACGCGCCAGGCTTGTAACTTGTAATTCAGCGCTCGGCGGGGCACATAGCCCGGAGAGTAGCTGTTGGTTGCAGTCTGGTTACGCCAGTTCCTTATAGTAAAATAAAGATTTTATAGAGGAGTTTGCGACTAAAGATATTATGTTTTAATATTCCTCCCTCTAAAAGCACATTTGAACTAATTTGAAATATCGTTTAAGTTACCTTTTTTGTGCAAAGGAGTTACTTTAGAACACTTAAGACAATTAGGAAAAATTCCACTATATAGACACTGGTTTATTAAATAAACCAATGGATCCAAAATGGCTTCCATAATATACTTGACTAAACTATTGATTAGACAGACCGTACATATCTTTTGCGTGTGAGTTATTTAAATTTTTAATAATGTCTCTTATTTCAGCTTGTGTTACTGTTTCTAAGTTATAAAGCGAAACGCATTCTGGAATTACATGATTGGTTAGATAATCTAACGGCGTTTTATTTACTGTAGCAATTGTGTTGACAATGTTTCCAGCAATACTTGAAAAAAATGTATTAAAATCATCTGCAGATATCACACTGTTGCTTTGTATAGGTTTATTTGGCCTATGGATTTGTTTTATAATAGGCCAAGCTGATTTACACTTATTGCTAGAGTTTTCAAGAAAATTATCATTTGCCAATATTTTTGCCTTCTTTATTTCACGTTTATATAAAGAACGGGTGGATGTTATTAGTTGTTTGATCTCGTTTGAGTTGTTTACTTTTGCCAGATCTCTCAAAAACTGAAATGTTTCTCTAATTTTACATAGGTCATCGTTATACCAGTTTATTTTCATGGTTTGATTGTCTATCATTTTTGTATTTTTTTCTGGAAATGCATGTAGAAAACAATTTGTGAGTTGTATAAATATTTTGAAATTTTGTTCTACATTGTCACATGAGAATATATTGTAGAGGAAAACGATAAATGAAAACGGTCACAGACGTAGTGGGGAATAGAGAGGGTAGTGGCTATGCATAACGCATAGCTGTTTGTATCACATCATGTTTTACGTCTTTTATGTCGCGTGCATTAGAATGAGAGAGAAAGTCAGGCTTGTGTTGTTTGCCAACTAGCACGAACGACATGTGAGATATGGTACTTCAGAGGCGGACTTAATTTACTTTCATATATGGCGGAGTGTACGGGTGTAAGTGCAACTAATACATTAGTTTATATTTGTCTTTTTGCTGGTATGTAACTTATTTATTACAAAAATGAAAGATTAAAAAAAAAATTAAAAAATTAAAGATTTAAATGGAAATCTCCTCAAAGAAGACCAGGAAATAAGAGCCCGATGGAAGGAACACTACTCTAACATTCTTAACCAGCAAAGTCAAGCCGATCACGATATTATAAATCTTATCCCTCAATATGCCACCTTCGAAGACCTAGATAAACCACTAACAATGGAAGAGATCTTAACCGCCATTGGGCAGCTAAAAAATAACAAATCTCCCGGCGCCGACTCACTCCCAGCTGAGATCTTTAAAACTGTGTCGTCAGAGCTCATACCCTACCTCAAAAAACTGTTTGATGTCGTGTGGGAAAGTGGTCAAGCTCCGCAGGAGTTTCGTGATACACTTTTAATCAACCTCTTCAAAAACAAAGGGAGCGCTGCGGACTGTGGAAATTACAGGGGTATAGCTCTCCTGGCTGTTAGAGGGAAGATACTCACTAAAGCGATGGCAAATAGGCTAACACCTGTTATGGAAAACTTACTTCCTGAAACACAGAGTGGCTTTAGACCAAACCGAGGCACATCGGATTTAATCTTCACACTTAAACAGCTTCAAGAAAAAGCACTCGAACATCAAGGAGAAATTCACATGGCCTTCATTGATTTAACCAAGGCGTTTGACTCGGTGGACAGGGAAGTGCTCTGGAAAATTATGTTCCGCTTAGGTATCCCTAGAAAATTTGTGGAAGTATGTCGCAGTCTACATACAAACAACAACGCCCAGGTTATGTATAATAATGAGGCAACCGAACCTTTCCAAACCCTCACTGGAGTTAGGCAGGGATGTGTCCTGGCACCCCTACTCTTTAATTTGTTTACCACTGCTCTAACAATTATTGTTGACAACAAACTGACAGTCAGAGGAATAGGTCTCAGATACCGTTTTGATGGCGGTCTCTTTAACATAGGGCGCTTTAGAGCTTTCACGAAGACACGCACACGATTCATTTGTGATCTCCAGTATGCGGATGACTGTGCACTTTTAGCCTCTACGCCGGAAGAGCTCCAAGAACTTTTAGATGTGTATGCCCAGAGCTATGATTCCTTGGGACTTAAAATCAACATTGGAAAGACTAAAATTATGTCAACTCCTCATCAAGTGAACCAAATAGACATTACACTTAACGGAAATTCTCTTGAAGTGGTGGATCAGTTCAATTACTTAGGCAACGTTGTTAATGACAAAGCAAACATGGACAGCGAGATTCGCAATAGAATTAACGCCGCATCTAGAGCACTCTGGGGACTTAGAGAGAGAGTATTTGACAACCACGACCTTGCTTTGTCAACGAAAATGGCTGTCTACAGAGCAGTTGTCATTCCAACACTGCTATATGGATGTGAAAGCTGGGTGACTTACCGTCGTCATGTGAAAGAATTAGAACGTTTTCAGCAAAGACACCTCAGAAGTATGATGAAAATCCGTTGGTTCCATCACATATCAAACGTGGAAGTACTCAGGAGAGCAAACAGCCTTCCAATTGAGGTGCTTATTTCAAGAGCACGCCTAAGATGGGCAGGTCACGTTCATCGTATGCATGATAACCGCCTTCCTAAATGTACACTTTATGGTGAATTGCTAAGCGGTAGAAGAAGGCGTGGCGGTCAACGAAAGAGGTTCAAAGACGCTCTCCATGAAAATCTGAAATCTTGCGGTATTGCAGACGAGCAATGGGAACAACTTGCAGCGGACAGAACCGAATGGCGAGGGGTTGTGGCCAGCTATCAAGGAAATGCTGCTGCAAGAAGGCCGAATCCAAGACCTAACCTAATCTGACTGCGGTCGACATGTGCTCTCCCGAATTGGCCTCTATAGCCATAGTCGTGTGCACCGTAGATGAATGGGAATTACAATAGACTACACCTTTTACTTGTTTCTTATTGTACACAATCTATCGACTGTAACATTTTTATACTCGGACTCGAGTAACGGCTAATAATAATATTACAAAAATGATGACTCGATCGAGTGATTGTGAGTGTGAAAGTGACAGTTATAGTGATTTCAGTGATAAAGAAAATAAAATTCCAAATGAGTTTCAAGGGAGAAAAAAACGGCATTTAAGCAGTGACGGGAAACAAATTTGTTTAAATGTGTATAATACTCTTTTACAGCGACAAACTAATGACTTTAACTTGCGTGATTTAGATATATTAAGGGAAACAGAATCTTTAACCCACGTTCCCTATTCCACATTGTACAAACTAGTGAAAACAGGTGTTACCGAAAGAAAGCAACGTTGCGACGCTGGTATATCAAAAATTTTAGATCCATCAATAGCAAAACTTTTAAAAAATGTAATTTATGATGCATATCAGAAAAATGAAATCCCGACTGTTGACGTGGTAGATAGAAAACTAAAGGAAATGGATTGTCCTTTGAAATATACGACAAGAACTTTAAGGAACTGGCTAAAAAAAATTGGATTTAAATTTAAAACAATTAATAAACGCGTGGCGATTATGGAAAGCAGACGAATAGTGGTTTGGCGACATTCATATCTAGAGGAGATTAAAAAGTTCAGAAGGGAAAATAGAACAATTTATTACCTAGATGAAACTTGGTATGACACTCACGATACCGTAAAAAAAGGATGGACTGATCGAACTAAAAAATGTCTACCACAGTCATTGCCTCCAAATAAGGGGACTCGATTGGTTATATTACACTGTGGATCAGGTGATGGATGGGTAGATAATGCATTGAAACTATGCGGGAAAAACATGGAAGAGTGTAACGTGGATTATCACAAGAATACGGAGGGAGTAATTTTTGAAAAATGGTTTGAAAATACTCTAATTCCAAAATTAAAGCCAAATAGTGTTATTGTTCTTGACAATGCGAAGTACCATTCAAGAGAATTATATAAAATTCCTAATAAGAGTTCGACTAAATTGGAGTTGCAAATTTTTTTAACGGATCACGACCTATATTATATGGACAGTTATACTAAAGCAGAATTGTTGGAAGCCCTTCATACGAAAACATTTGAGAAGAATTATGTTATAGACAGTATAGCTGAAAGATTTGGCCACAAAGTTTTAAGATTACCACCATATTATTGTATTTTCAACCCAATAGAATTGATTTGGGGAAAATTGAAAAAAAATATCAGAAAAGGAAATACTTTTCCAAAATTCGACAAAAAAGTGATAGAGTTAATTAAAAACGAAGTGTCCAAAATTACCAAGGAAGATTGGGAAAAGAGAATTGCCAAAGTGATTAGAATTGAGGATGATTATTTGAAACTTTGTGAATTTAATAAAAATGGGGAAAATAAATTCATTATAAATTTAGAAGAGGATAGTTCATCATCTGAAAATGAAGAAGAGGGGGAGAACGCACAGGATTCTGAGGAAGAAGTGATTGTGATTGAAGAAGTGGTAGTGATATATATAAGTTTATTATTTGTGTCCGTTTTTGTGTTCAATGATAGTGATCGTGATATCAAGCTTATTATTTATGTCATTTTGTGTGTTCGTAAGTATTTTAATCTATTTTTATTTATTTAAAGAATTCAATTATATTTAATTTTATTTATTTGGAGAATACATATTTTATTTACGAAAATTTACTATTTCGAGTTTTGTTTCTGTTTTTAGAGGTTTATTGTTATTTTTTAATTTATTTTGAGAATACCTATATATTTTTTTACTGTTACTATTTTAAGTTTTTTTTGTTTTTAGATGTTTATTGTTATTTTTTTTATTTATTTTGAGGATACCTATATATTTTTTTACTGTTACTATTTTAAATTTTTTTTGTTTTTAGAGGTTTAGTTTTATTTTTTTGTATAATTTTCTTTATCCTGTACCAATATTCTTTACCCATCCTATCATGGCAAGATATGCTCATACCTCCCCGTGGTTCTTGCTAGGTAGTAACAATTTACTCAAATATTAAGTGAACTAGGATACTGTAACTACTGTATAGTCAGTAGTGTAAATTGTTGCCAGCTAAACTGAGCCCACACAACAAAAGCCAACGCAATTTTCTTATGGAAAAGTGACTTCCGTTAAATTGGTTGAATTTGTGATATGTTGTGTATCCTATCTCTGTATCGAATGCATCAATGTCTCAGATTTGTTTAATAACACCTAAACAGTATAATTGATTGTCTTATCATATCATATGACGTCATAGCAGGTCATGTCGTGTCACAGAACCTCATAGTGGTCACTTTGAATTTTATTGTGATCTGAGCACCTAGAAGTAAGAGAAAAGAATGTTATTTAAATCATGATGTTCTATGACACGATATTACATGCTATGACGTCATATGACGTGACGACGTTTGAGATTATATGATGTAATATTTCAATAAATAAACCATGACAGTTATGAGGTGTTTTCAAACCACTGTGAGACCCTAGAAGCAAAAAAAAGAGTACTTATTTAACCCAGACCCATACACCTCAAATAAACGATAATTCTTACTTTAGCAAGCTTTATCTCAAGACTGTGAAAGTTTGTCAATTTGTGCCAATTGAGACATTTGATCAGAGAGATGGGATACACAACATATCAAAATTTCAACCAATTTAACGCAAGTCACTTTTCCATAAGAAAATTGCGTGGTCCTTTAAAAGCGTAAACAGACATACGTACACAATATAGTTAAGTCCGGGCCTGCCTTCTTAGCGTCTCACCTCGCACCCCCCCCTCTCAATTTCCTCTTTCCCGCACTATACCTGTCCAGTTGATTCTATATAGACTATCAAGAAAGAAAGCTTTACCTTTTTCTGTTATAGGTCTAGTTTTTTTATAGTTTGGAAGTTACCTTTTTGCATGAGAACATTTGGTCATAGTGATCTGATACATTTAACTGTATAACACTTGCAGTATAAGGAACATCTATATTGCACAAAACATTATCAACACATGTCTTGCTGAAATCTGCGACTCTAGTAGGTTGTTTTATAGTTATGGTGTAACCATAAGACTCGACCAGATTTTGGAAATAAGAACCCTGTCATTATTATTATTAAGAAAATTTAAGTTAAAGTCGCCACATATAATTGTGTCTTTTTCCATTATATTTCAAGTTTCCAGTAGATTTGAAAAGATATTATAAAAAATGTTAAAATACCCCAGAGGGGTTCTGTAGATACATACTATGACAGTGTTTGAGTCTGGCAATTCGATTGTCGAAAATTCACATTGATGTTCTATTGACATATCAGTTATTCTATTTAAATTTTTTGATTTTAGATTTTGTTTAACAAAAACTGCTGTTCCACCTTGCTGAGAGTTACTTCGACAATAAGTACTTGCAACATAAAACTCCGAAAATTGATACAGATTAATTTCTTCCTGTTTCATCCACGTTTCTAATAGACACAAAACATCTATGATTTTATTCCCTGGATATTCAGATGGAATATTTTTAACTCACTCTCTTCCATGTTTTCTTTATTTATTTGTTTGGTACCATTCTTATTGGTTACTTTTGTACGGATATGACATTCCTCATCAAGCGTTTATCGTAATACCTCTTCCTTGAGAATTCGTTGGTTCGGGTATGCCAGACTTATGTTCTTTATTTCGAAAAAACTTCAGTCTATCAATTACAACCCCTTTGTTCCAGTTATCAGGATTAAATAGGATTTTGGAGTGTTTTATGTTAATGTTTATTTTAAAACAATTTGTACCATAATATGTATTTATCCGTTCACAAACAAAGTCATTTTGGCCTGTTAATTTTTTCACATATTCTTCTACATCATCTTTTGTGACGTCCCTTTTCAGTTTACCAATGAAAATCCAGGTTTTTTATTTTCTGCGCATACTTTGTTATCCGTTATATTTTTTCCCGTGAATTTTTTATCTTGCTTCGTCTTTTTTAATTTTTTCTATAGCAAACTTCTTGGAAAGCCTCTACATCCTGTTCTTTGGGCATCATCGTGTTTCTTATTCAATTGGACAAGATGTACTTGCTTTTCAGCTGATTGTCTCTGCGTTTGTGATTTAATACACATAGACAATTATACAATGACCATTCCCTGCGACATTGCTATCTACCGCAGCTGAGACTCAAACTCAGGAGTGGTACAGCAACTAGCCATGTTGTCCCACACAACCTCGTCTAGTCCGCCGCCACCAATTCGGTAACGTATGAAAAACACCACTAAACATCCATACCCTAAACCAGAATTCGAACCCGGGACTCCTTGGTTGCAAGCCTAACACGTAAGTGTTGAGTCACTGATATATATTTAATTAATAATTTTAATGTTTGTTAAATCTATCGCCTATTTAATTCTTTCTTGCAGGCGCTTTTCGTTATAAGTTTTCAATGAATACACTTTCCAAATCTATATTTTTTGGATTCAATCAAAAATTGTCAAATTACATCACTGAGGCATGAGAAAGGGGGAACACCTTAGCTTTTTAATCCAAGATTTTTTCCATTTTTTTTAAATTATGATATCAAAATATACCTAGTTTATCACTGATTAAAATTACATAAAAAAAGGTCCTTTCTACATTTAACACCCCTGAATATCATTTTGGTCAACGCCATGAAATTATTGCTATTACCCACTCCCACTAATAATGTAACAAATCTCATCACTGTAGATGAAAGGTTTTCTAAAACATTCAATAAATAAAAACCTGCTCAGAAGCACCTCTAGCTCTCTTAGGAATCATTTATTATAGACGTGTCTATGGGAATTTTATTTCATATTTTTGCAAATACCGTCATTTGAAGTTAACAGCAATTTCTGGATATCCTGTATGACATATTTTATGAGCATGATACAATATTAAAGATTCTATAAAGTAATTAGAGAGTATTATATTTATAGTTCGGGGTGTTTACTGGGGGGTGTAATTACGTAACAATAATTTATTAATAGAATATGGGACCCACACCAAATTTTAAGGAATGACTACCAAGATCAAACAAAGATGTTTTGTGGGCAAAATATTTGATTGGGATTTCGATATTTAGCCAGGGCTTTATCCAGCGCGCTAATTAACAAAGAACATGATGCTGCTGCAATTTTAGCCTGTCCATTCGTCGTGAATATCTTAAATCCTTTAGTAGATAAATAATGACCATTACCTCAAATCTTTACATAAATTCATTCATTTATGATGGTATTTTTTTTTATTTTATCGCCTTATTTAAATTAAAGTCCTGACAAAGTTTAGCATTAGCTATTCCACCACTCAACCAGGACAGAAACACACAGACAATTATACAACGACCAATCTCTATTGCCGTTTGTCGCAGCTGAGACTCGAACTCAGGAGTGGTACACCAACTAGGCGTGTTCTCTCAGACAACTTCGTTTAGTCCATTGTCACCAACTTGATAACACATGAAAAACACCACAAAACATCCATACTCTAGCCAGGATTCGAACGCGGGACTCTTTGGTTGCAAGCATAACATTAACCATTAGATAGATAGATAAACAGAAGAGCTGATTATTTAGCCTTTACCACCGCGACTTTTTCAGGTTTATTGTGGTGCTTCTAGAATACATTCCTTATAGTACCTTATCCAGCTTTGTCCCTTGTACTAGACTCCACAACTTTGATAAAGTCCTTTTTGTATAGCTGTCCGCCTTTGGAACATTAACCATTAAAAGCATTTTATTGATCATTATTAAAATCTTCTATATTTCATTTGCTTCATTTATCTGCATTGAACAATATTAGATAAACCCGCCGCGTTAACGATATTTAGTAAGGATCCACAGAAACAGCGGCAAGCGTGGATGGAACGCCGAAAAGCATAAAAGATTTTTCTATTGGGAAATTGTTATGTTGCTTTCAGGCACAGCAAATTTTGTTTGTGTTAATCAAAGATTTTGTATTATTTGAAATTAAAATATTTTTCCGTTGGTGCAAAAGCCTAACACGTAAGCGTTAAGCCAGTGAGGTACACACTTATTGTTTCTTGAGCACGGAAAATTGCCATGTGTAAAGTGAACTGCAAGATTAAATTCGCAATCACTTGCTGGCAATAAAAATTGCGACTTTTAGTCTGTTTCTTGATTTTTTATCATCAAAATGGTAGCTGAGAAAATATGCGCTCGGCAGCTGCTGAAGTCTGAAGAATGGGGCGGTGATAGGACCAGAGAGTTGGAATAGACTAGAGATATAATCCGTGTATACCGCCACTTGAATTGTTTGGTATACTACATAAATTGAGTATATGGAGCTGCGGGGCGACGGCGGAACTATTTTCCTACTTCTTGTCGCATACTATCGATGTGGTTGTTTCGAGTAGGTAAACAAATTTGTCTCGAGGCCAGTTGTCACGCCCACTTTATTACTCTATTCTATTCTAACTCTCTGGACAAAACAACTTTCACTAGTTGCATCAGATTATTGGCAAACCCAGTAAATAATGATCGGTGTAATGTCGGCCTTCAGTCATTAACGGCGGTTGGTGTCGTCGGTCTTCCGTTGATGGCTGAATTTAATACCGACATCAATATTCAATAGGTATTACTACAAAGGTAATTGGCATTTACACAAAGGCTCTTATTCAATTGTGTTTCTGTAGCCTAGGTTGACCTAGTTCATTTTCATTTCAGTAACTATATACGTCAAAAATTGGTTAATATCCCTTAATAAGCACTCCTGCATAGTTTATTCTCTTATCTAATGTATCCATTTTAAAAATGGCTGCTTGTTTGTTTAAGCCGCTAACAGACCGGGGCTATTGTCGACGTCACAACTGGCTAATCGCACATGACCTTGATGGAATAAATTGGTGTGTAAGCTATCCTTTGTAGTTAACAATCCTTGGTTTCATTTGACATTTATCCTCTAGCTAAGAGTTAACCCTGTATATTGATAAACCGGACCGTAAGTAACGGGTGTAACCATAGACGTCTATGAGTGTAACGATCAGTGTCGAAAATGTGGAGGTATAGATTAAGCAAACATGTTAGGCAACCAGTAATACCGATGAACGTAAAAAATGCGGACATTAAAAAATAAAATATCTTTGAAAGAATGTCATATTTTGCGCAAAAACCATCAGCCACCAGATAAGAACATCCGCGGTCCGATACGCTGATACCCTCGACTCTACAAAACTCCCCTGTGACCCATTAGATCTTCGATTTTTCACGTATTAATGGACCAGTTTAGTGGGTAAAGGCGCCTGTTATAGTACTTCTCTTCTATCAGTACTATAAAAAAATTCAAAAATACATCAAACTTCATATGTGCAACCATGTCAAAAGTAATAAAAAAAGTAATTACAACATATAAATTAATAACAAAATACAGTTTTCCAAAAATAATTCTGAAAAAATTCACGTTTAATCGATAATTCTCAAATAACATGCATTCACCATCAAATACCACCAAACATTCAAATTCACCATTTTAGAATTCGAACCCGTTCGAAAATCCATCTTAAAAATATCAGCCCCAAATAATCTTAAAATTTGTCAAAACCACTATTCATACCTATAGTCATAACATTCTATCTCTGTTCGTTAATTTTCTATAAACAGATTTTTCATTATAAATTCCACTACTTTTCAACCGCCCTTTGTATACATCAAACTACTCTCCTTACTTCTAACAACAACGTTCCGTTTCGATTCATTAAATTCTATTTCACTACTTATCGATCTCCCCTCGTATATTTCATATAATATCGGGCTTCCCCTTGCGACCGATATCTTAACTTATTTTCGTTCCACGCATATCAGGAATATTTTCATATCTTATTATTCACCTCGCACGCATCGGGAACATTCTCGGACCTTCGGTTCGACTTTACGGGGTTATTCAGAAAACATTTCATTTCCAGACAATAAAATAATAACTTCTAATAAATCCAAAATTCATTTTTATATCAAAAGTTTCTGCTTTTTAACGCCGATTTTTCCGTATAATTTTAATTTCGAAATTTCATACTTTTGCAAAACTATTGTGCAATGTTTTGCAATATTACACAATCGTGCCGATCCAGACTAGACGGTACCATTTCCAGATCTAAAACGGGGGTAAAAACGTTTCTGCCTGACTTACGGGGCACGCAACCATTTGTATCAAATAAAAAGCCGAGCTCCACCGAGCGCCCAAAGCAAGTTGTTTTCCAGTGTATTCTCGCGTATTTAAATCGTTCTCCAAGTTTTTCTACTAAGTACGGTGAAATTAATTTGTGTTGAATTTTTAAATAATCTTATAAAATTTCGTGTATTAATTGCTTTAAGAAGTATATACTAGTAGTCATTCGGTTTTAATGAAATTTTGAGAGTAGTTACCGACTGCGTAGTTCCCACTTATTGTCTCTTATTTCGGGAAGCACTTCCCAGGCCGAAACCTGGTTAAAACAGTAGTTTTAAAAAATCAAATCTGCCCTCGCACATCAGTGAATTTTTTCAGCAGCAAAAACGCTTAATTAAAATTAAACAAAAAAATTTCGAATGTCGAAATTTGACTGTCGAAAAGCTACCTAAAAATAATACAGTGTAAATCATACTAATTTACGTTAAATACAATTTTAAACTCTGTTCAAGTTCTTAAATATATAGGTATTGTAAAATCATTTTAAAACAAAGTGTCTTTATTTTAATATACAGGGTGTTACTCTCTGTCAGTGACTTTCAAATTACAAAAAATGCAAAAGTAATAAATCCTTTAAATAAAGAGAGAATCAAACATTATGGTAATATACAGAGTGTAGCTTTCGACCCTGTCCAGCAATTTTAAGATGACCTCCCCCGAACTTCAAAACCAAATCAAATAAAGTGCATCGACGCGGCCTCAGGAGTCTCTAGCTTAAATTTCCAAACAAAACATAATTTTTCACGATGTGAGAGATTCGTAGTTGCTCCCGCCCGAGCGTATGCAATCGCATCGCACACAACTACGATTTTGCGCCCGAGTGTAGCGAGGGCTGGCAACAGAGTACGAGACTGGTCAAAACTTACCTCCTGCGTGATGTTCTATCTACTTTTGCCGAATTTGTATGATCACATCAGCTTGATTCAGGATTTCAAATACTACACATTCACACAGAGCTGGCCCTTTAAATTAGGATTTTTATCTGTCTCGAAAATATGTTTTCTTTTTGCGTCATATTTTATAGATATCTATCAACTATCGTGTATACCTTCGACCCGCCGAACCGCTGTGAGAAGGTTTCCATGATAAATTTGATATGTTGGGTGCGTTCAAGGTTGAGTATAACTCAATCGGAGTTTACGAAATTTCACTCGGATTAATTTGAAAGTATTATTCTCATTTTCTTAGGGCCGGCGGTTTATCAATGCAAGGTTAACTCGTAACCAAAGGATAAATGTCAAACAAAACAATAGATACCTTTTGTTTCGTTTGACATTTAAAGTGTTAACTCTGTGTTGATAAACCGGCCCTAAAACTATAAAAATAACAAAGAGATAGTGATCTGAATGCTCTCAGTCAATTTTCGTAAACCCCTATTGGTTGGTTGTATAGTTGGTCCGTCCCAAGTATTGTAAACGGTCCGTCCAAGTAGTTGGTCCACGTGTATGGTTCTGGCTGTGGTTCTGGTTAATTTATTCGACAGTTGACAGTTGTCACTGTTCCACTGTTGTCAGCAGAGAGTTGTCAGTTGCTATTGCTGATGTGTTTGTAAATTCGTGTCAAATATACTAGTATATTATAAATTGCAAATATATTAAGTAAAAATGGTAATAAGATTTATAAAATTAATTTTCATATTACTGGTATTTTTTTAATTTTAGCCTTTGAGATTGGATATTAAGAGGAGGTTAACTGCCCGCTCCGACCGTGTTAAATGTGTAGATCTTCACCCTTCTGAACCGTGGATGCTATGTTCACTGTATAGTGGAAATATAAATGTCTGGAATCACGAAAATCAGCAATTGGTTAAAACATTTGAAGTATGTGATTTACCTGTAAGAGCAGCAAAATTTGTCCCTCGTAAAAATTGGATTGTCAGCGGTTCAGATGACATGCAGATCAGAGTATTCAATTACAATACTTTGGATCGAGTTCATTCATTTGAGGCACATTCTGATTATGTACGCTGTATAATCATTCATCCAAACCAACCGTATATTTTAACGAGTAGTGGTAAGGTCACTATAATTTAAAATAGAATTTTTAGAAGCTTATATTATAGCGTATAGCATATATTATAGTTTTAGGAAGGCAAACTCAATATTCAGGGAATATTACTCTTAGTATAATGCTATATTTTTATTTTAAATATAGTATTTAAAAAATGTGTCTTGTATTTAACTGATCAGTATTTAATTGCATTTTTTAATTAAAGAAAGGAATTCATCCTACTGGAATAATTACATTTTTTTTTATAGATTATTTGACGTTATAGTAATCTTCTCATATTTGATTTGTAAGTATATGCAATTTACCAGTTTGATATTTAATTCAATGGGGAACAATCCAAGCCAGTTCCTAATATATCCAATAGATAACGCCATGCATACTCGGTTTAGTGTCATTCTCATTTGTATTATATAATATATGATAAAAATTGAGAATTACATTAAACAACAATTTAAAAGTTATATTATAACTTTTAAATTGTTTAAATTTCCTGATTTCTGAGAGTTTCCCAATCTCTTATTCGTAGAAATGAGCTATATTGATCAAAAGAAAGAGGAACAATCCAAGCCAGTACCTATAGTATATTCAATAGATGATGCCATGCGTACTCGGTTTAATATTCTCAACTTTTGTCATATATAATGTTTAAACAGTATAAATTTCCCGATTCCCGAGAGTTTCCCAATCTCTTATTCGTAGAAATGAGCCAAATTGATAAATAAAAAGGATTACGGTAGTTATTGTCATTAAATCGTTTAAAAGCAGAGCTGAGAAACAGAGGTGCTAGAGTTCGTGGAAAAAAGCTGATTTGGTTGAAAGGTAGGTAGGTATATAATTACATTTATGAAGTTGTTGAATTTTTTGTTTATAAATCCTCTTTATTCTAGGTTAATCAATTATGACAATATTCTAGTTAGTACACTTGAAGATGAATGTATAGATTACAATTTTAAAACACAAGATTTATCATAATTGTCGGAAACGGTCATTTTAGGAAATAAATGTCCTACTGTGTTAGAGCACTTTGGTACACAGCAACAAGTTTTCATTTTACATCCTAATTATTAACTTTGTATTTACATATTTTTTTGTATTGAGATTGGCGGACAAACAACCGAGTACAGCTGGTGCACTCTGGCGGATAAAATAAAAGAGAATGATCCCCATTGGTATTTAATAACAAAATAATATTATTTTTAAAATAAAAAATCCTTCGACACAGCAAATGCCTTTTGGCTTTAAGATGGGCGTCCTCTTTCTTGTTTTTATTTTATTTCCGGGTTTCTTGTCCCCATTGGTGACATTTACTCAAGTCTTAAAAGCTATTCCAGCAATATGCCAATCCATATCACCTTAAAAAAATAAAAAACCATTCATTATTATTAGGTATTGGGAATTATTATTTTTCATGCTAGAAATAAGTGTATAGTCAATATCATCTCAATTGCCTCTTATCTGCTTGCATCCTACTCTAGTGCATCTCCAACAGAGATTTTGTTAATATCTTCATCTTGACCTTGGAAATTTCTTTCCACAGCCAACTGATCAGGCTGATGTCAGCAGCAAGTGAGATTGTTGGTTGGTTTAAAATATTTTTGATCATATTTTCGTATTTGTTCGATCATTTGAAAGATACCTTCCAACTGAAAGAAGATTGTCTATAGACTTACCCCTCTATTGTAGAGATTGTTTAAAAAGTCCTCGACCGCAATAAAACGTGCAACAAAAAAGCTACAGCTTTGAATCATTTTTCTCCATTGTCAACAAGTCATATGCAAGAAATTCACAAGTATCCACCCTTTACTGAATGTCTTTGTCAAGTACACGAAATTGAAGGAAGAGAATCAACCCAAGACATTCTTAGAATCACAGGTATACGGACGAAGTAATTTTTAATTTCTTGCAATTACGAAATTTTATGTGTACATTTTAACTGAAACTATACAGTTGAAAAAAATTGTCCATAATTTGCTCAAAGCGATCTGGTTTATGAATACAAAAAAAATTAAACTTTTTTAAAATTCTGCAACTATACAAGTCCGGACCTGAACAAAATCCCAACAGCGACATCAAGCAGTTTGTAAAGCGATACAAAATACACCCTCTATTACATTATCTCTCGGTCTTCCTCAGATACACAGTAAAAGATAGAACAATAGGACTTATGTGATTTATTATTTTACTCTCTGTGAGGAGCATCCATTGGATGTTTTCTTTAATGAGATATTTTAAGAAGATTTTTGATTTGCATGAAGATAGGAAATACCCTGTTGCTTTTTTTTTGCACGTTTTATTGCGGTTGAGGACTTTAAACAGTATCTACTTTAGATAATTTTTTTTCAGTAGATGAAACAGTGTATTTTCAAAGCATGATCAGAATTCGAATCAACAGTATAGTTAAAGAATAGACCGTTTTCCTTTTTCTTCATTTTCCTGTTAAATATTAAATAAAAGGTGTTTTTACATGGTTAATTTGGGATGGAAACCTCTGCTAATATATTTATGTATGTATTGATTGACATTTCTAACTTGCACCAAACTATACAAAATTAAACATGAAAATGATGTACATAATCTTTGTTTTAAGCAATTTTCAAAGTTTTCCGACTGATGGGAATTGGTGAGGTTTTTTCACCAATACACTAGGTACGGTCATGAGCAAAAAAAAAATAGGACGTCTTATAACGGAATTTTGCTAAAATCGAGTTGTGTACATCTAACTTTGATTTTTAAAACATTGTCAGTTAGTTGCCATAATTTATTGCAAGTGTGCAAAAAACTAATATGGCTTATATAAGTAATTTAGTAAAATCTGGAGTTATTGCTAAAGCAGGAGATGGATGGATAATGAGACAATTTGCACTGCGTTATAATATTGACAAAAATTCGGTGTGTAACATTTTAAGAAAGTGGAGAATAAACGGTACGATTAGTAGAAATCCTGGATCAGGGCAACGAAGGATATCAACTCAACAACAAGATTTGCAATTGGTAAATGCTTTAGTAGAAAATCCATTTTACTCAGTTATTCAGGCTGCTGAAGAAACGAATTTTACTGGTCGCCAGTGAGTAAGAGAATCGGAGCTAAGCTGTCATGCGGCAGCACAGAGATACTTACTTAAAGCTGAACATAAAGAAGCTCGAGTAGGACTTGCGCTTGAATTTTTAGCGCATGATGTAAATTTTTGGAACAATGTAATTTTTACAGACGAAAAAACTTCTATATCTGTTAGCGAACCCCCTTGACACCCCTGTAATGGACCGTGCATGCAAGTCACAGGATAGCCGAGTCAGGTATTAAGTGGATCATGCGCAAAGCAAAGGAGTTGGGGAGTCGAGCGACAGTAGACTCGCGACTAGGAAATTGAGATCAACTCTGCGAACGTTAACTAATAAATAAGTTGTGTACTAATTTTTGGCTTTTATTAGGGGTTAACAACCCTCAATTTAACATCAGAAGTGGGATGACTCCATGTGCAGTGTTAAGTTACAATAAAATATAAAGGACAAATCAGCATTGATAAAAATGGCGGACGAAAGTCGTTCTCGTCGCGATAGTGCAGCATCTGAACACAGTGCCGCCTTAGATTCTGAGGAAGATACACCCAAGGTTCCATCAGATTCAAAGCGTCAAAAATTATGGTGGCAGGAGGCGTTAATTAACTTAGTGCAAACACAACAACAACAGCTTGCTGAGCTAACTCGTCAAAGCAAGATGGCGACGTCTCCAGTGCCAACGCCCAGTCTTCCCGGAGCAGGAAATTTAAACACGCATGCGTCAGTATCCGGACATGTGCACTCATCGTTATTTAAGCTAACCAATTATGATCCTGATAAGATCGCCTATTCAGTCGAGGAATGGCTGGAAGACGCTACGAAGCTCAAGGACGAATTAAACGTAAGCGATATTTTAATGATTGCAAAAGCTGGTGAGACATTAAAAAATAGAGGCTACCGTTATTATTGCGATTGGAGACCCCTTTGCCGAAGCTGGGACAACTTTTGTGCTGACCTCATCATCGCTTTTCCCGACCGCGAAACGCCCGGTGCTCGCGCATATAAAGCTGCTACGATGCGAAGTCTCGAGTGCGAGTCATTGTGTGAGTACGCCCATCAAAAATTGCGTAGCATCCATAGATTCCATGACAAGCTGCCGTGGGATACAATTTTAAGCATGGTCGAATATGGTTTAGACCATGCAGAAGCACGATCAACCTTGAATATTCAGAAACCTGATTCAGAACGTCAGCTGTTAAAGCTATTAAGTGAATTTGATGCACGCCGTGTTGAATCATCGATAATGCCTCGAGAAGTTGCAGCGACATCTAGATGGAAACCAGAACGTCGGCCGAGGGAACGCCAGGACACCGGTCCGTATTCAAGGCCAAATAAGATGTTTAAAGGAGCTTGTTTTAAATGTGGTCGCCATGGTCATCATCGGGATGCCTGCCGTAGTACGCGAAAGACGGAGGCAACCAACAAGGATGACATTAACGATGACAAAGCAAAATCACTCAGTATCCCTACTTGTGATTATTGCAAAAAGATGGGACATACCGAACTCAATTGTTGGTATAAGCACGGCAAGGCTAAGCGAGCATTTGTGATAAAAAAATGACGCCATATGAGTACAACACCAATAGCTACGTTATTGTATAAAGAGCGTGCTCCATCGTTCGCGTATCTTATCGACAGTGGTGCTGACGTGTCTATAATCAAACATTCCGTTGTAAAAACGATAAACGGAGCGATCAGGCCAGACAACAGTGCACGTGCGTTTTCAGGACTTGGGACACAAATTGTTTACACTGTTGGTGTATGCGATTTAGTCATTGTTTTGCCGACATTGACCTTAGAAATTAATTTTACAGTTGTATCCGATAATATTGTTCCAGGCGAAATCGATATCATTATCGGATGGGAAGTTATAGGTCGACCTTGCTTACGGATTGACAAAAATGCTGACGGACTGGAGTTACACCATAACCTACTCAATATAGTAAAAGTGCTTACTGTAAAGAATATGAATGAACTTCAAATAAATTCAGTTGGATTTGATGATAACATAAGAAAGGTATTGACAAATTTATTAAGAATTTATAAAAATAAAACAATACGTTTTAAAAGTGTGTGCTTTGAAAACTTTAGATATTGTTACGTGCTTACAGTCTTCAGTAAATACTTTGTGGATTCAAATAACTTGCAACAAGAATTTTCACTAACCACTATTTTATTAATCACTAAAATTACACTAGTAAATACTTAAAAATCACACAACTAATAATAACTTAATCTAATATAAATTCACTACTTTTAAAACACTATGTACTTTACTTTTCTTCTTAAACTTGTCAACTCTTGTCTAACCTAAAAACTCTGTCTGTCTACTTCACTGAACTGAACTCTTCTTCTACAAACTGTCTCTGTAACTAGAACTGTACTGGATACTAAACTGAACTGTTCTTTATACTTCACTAAACTGTACTGTTCCTTATACTTCACTAAACTGTACTGTTCCCCCATCTGCTGGATTCACCTCTTTATATACACCCATAGAAATGTACCAGAACAGTATTTCATAATTTTCTGGAACCCTACAGAGTTTTCTACTATGTAATAGATGACTGTTCGTCAATTGGCTCATAGATGGCGCCACCCCACCTACTGGCCATGAACACAATACAGGTTTCCCTTAATCACATCTTTCCTCGTTAGAGGGCAGCACATAACACTGCCCCCTCCTTAAGCCTGAACGTCCCGGTCAGGCAATTCAGATTCCCCAGCATACTTTGCCAACCTGTCCAGGTGCACGATCTTCATCTTGGACTGCTTTCTACGTTGAATCCTATAAACAACGTCGTTGATCCTAGTGATGACAGAATACGGTCCTTCCCAAGGTGAGCGAGGTTTCGAGAATCCTTCTTCACTCCGCTGTGGGTTATACAGCCAAACCGAGTCCCCCACCTTGAATCCCGCCGAACTGGCATTGCGGTCATATCTAGCCTTCATTCGGTCACCACTCCCTGTAGGTGACCTCTTGGCAGCCACATTCGCACAAACCTTGCAATTGCGACACCAAGCTCCTACATCCTGACAGCTATTTAACCAGTAAAATCGTTCCCGTACTCTAGCCAAGGTCTCATTTCTGCTAAAGTGCTCTCTGGATATTCCCTCGTGCACTTCCCGAAGTACTTTTGGTACTCGGCACCTGGGTATCAGCAACCGCATGGTAACTTCTTTCCCATCCGGGCTCTCCCATGCTTTCCATAGTAGTCCATCTATAACCCTAAGGGAATCCCATTGCGCCCATAAAGCCTTCAGTCCAACACTTTTACTGGAAACGTCCTTCCATTCAGGGCGGATTCCTTTTTCTTTCGCCTTCAACATTGGTCCAATTTCATCGCCATTCAGTTATTCCTCTCTTAGAACTTCCTTTGTCCAGTCTTTCGGAACCTCTATCTTAACTGCCTTCACTTCTGCTACATCCTGCTGCTTCTTTATATTCTTGGCTTTAACTTCCTTAGGGCTCCTCTGGCGACAGTACCTCTTGACATGCCCCAATTTGCCGCAATTATAACAGCAGATTCCTTTTGTCAGACCTCCAGCACTTCGCTGCTGATTCGGCTCCTGTTTCGGCGGTTGCGGTTCCTGTTTCAGCTCCGGTCACGAACTTAATTCGTTTAGTACTTGTGCGACCATTTTCTGTATGTCTGTTAACATAACAATCAATCTCATCTTATCAGGGCGGACTTCCTCTTTCTTTGCAGTGTTTACTTCTCCAGGATTCCGTTCTCGACACTGCCGCATCATATGTCCTGGTTTGCTGCACTGATAACACCGAATCACCTTCCTTGGCTGTCCATCGCTCTGTTCTCTTTCCTGCTTTCTTGGAGCATCTGGTTTGGTCATCAACTGGCTTATCATTTTGTGCAGGTCAGCCATTAAAGATTCCATATTTGATTTTTCTAAATGGTTCTCTTCTTCTACTTTCATGGCTCATACTCTCGGATGTAGAGTCTCTTCATAAGCGGCTTCAACTTCGAGGGCATGGATCAAGGCTTCGCTACCAGTCTTAGCTCGAGATAATCTAAGGACTCGCCTGATCTCCTCGTCTCTTATGCCATCAATGAAAGTATCAACTGTTAACTGTTCCTGGAATTCTTTGGGTGCATCCGGGTAAACCAGGTATGTCAGTCGCTCAACAGCTGCTTCAAAATCTTGTAAACTTTCCCCAGCCTTTTGTGTGCGTGATTTGAGCTGAGTTCGGTATACTTGGGCGAGGTGTTGGTCGCCATATCTTAAATCTAGTGCAGCCTCCAAAACTTTAAAATCCCGTTGCTGCGTCACTGGGATAGTCTGAAGCAACTCTGATGCTTGACCTCTTAATGCTAGCACCAATGCCATAGCTTTCTCTTCGTTACTCCAATTGTTTGCATATGCCGCTGCCTCAAATTGTCTTTTATAAGTTGACCAAGAAGTTTGACCATCAAAGGAAGGCGGTTGTAATCGAGGACCTGATGACGATAATACCAGCTGGCCTCCTTGTTCTCTTAACAGTCGCTTAAGTCGCTCTACCTCTCCTTCAACTGCACGAAATTTTCCTTCTATATCGGTAACTTTCCCTTCGACGCCAGTAACTTTCCCTTCGACACCAGTAACTTTTTCTTCAACGCCAGTAACTTTTCCTTTGACTTCAGTTACTTCCTCTTCAACCTTATTTACTTTTCCTTTCACATCGCTTACTCCTTCTTCAAGTGTAGTCACTTTTCCTTCGACGCCAGTCACTTTTTGTTCAACTTTATCTACTTTTTCCTTGACCTCATTAGTGGCTGACAGGATAGCATCTTGTTGCCCCCGTATAATTTTCCTTAATTCTTCTTTCTCTTCTAGACGTCGTTTTTTTTGTTCTTCTTTCTCTTCTAGAAGTCGTTTATCTTGTTCTTCTTTTTCTTTCTGACGTCATCTTTCTTTTTCTTCTTGACGTCTTTCTTGTTCTTCTTTTTCTTCTTGGCGTCGATTCTCTTGCTCTTCCTTTTCTTCTTGACGTCGTTTCTCTTGTTCTTCTTTTTCTGCCTCACGTTTCCTTTCTTTTTCTTCTTCGCGTCTCTCTTGTTCTTCTTTTTGGTCTAGCATCATTTTTCTAAATTGCTCGAACATGTCTTGCATTTGTTTTTCAGCAGCCATGCTTCTTGTTTCCATTCAAAACTTAACGAACAACACTAACAAGTCTTATTTAAAGTCTATATCACTTCTCAGTTGAAAGCACTTAAAAACTACACACTACACTAATTTCTAAACAAAATGTCTCAGAAATGTCCTCACACTAGCACAAACAAATCTTGTCTAATGTCTATATCACTTTCCAGTTCAACTCACTTCACTATCTCCAGTGGTTTCCAAATAGAACACTATGGAACTTCGTCGAATTCTTCAGAAATTCTGTTGCAATTCCGCTTCCGACACCAATTGTTACGTGCTTACAGTCTTCAGTAAACACTTTGTGGATTCAAATAACTTGCAACAAGAATTTTCAAAAAACCACTATTTTATTAATCACTAAAATTACACTAGTAAATACTTAAAAATCACACAACTAATAATAACTTAATCTAATATAAACTCACTACTTTTAAAACACTATGTACTTTACTTTTCTTCTTAAACTTGTCAACTCTTGTCTAACCTAAAAACTCTCTGTCTGTCTACTTCACTGAACTGAACTGTACTGCATACTTCACTCAACTGAACTCTTCTTCTACAAACTGTCTCTGTAACCAGAACTGTACTGGATACTAAACTGAACTGTTCTTTATACTTCACTAAACTGTACTGTTCCTTATACTTCACTAAACTGTACTGTTCCCCCATCTGCTGGATTCACCTCTTTATATACACCCATAGAAATGTACCAGAACAGTATTCCATAATTTTCTGGAACCCTACAGAGTTTTCTACTATGTAATAGATGACTGTTCGTCAATTGGCTCATAGATGGCGCCACCCCACCTACTGGCCATGAACACAGTACAGGTTTCCCTTAATCACATCTTTCCTCGTTAGAGGGCAGCACATAACAATATAAACAAAATGTCAGACATAAAAACACTACAAGAATTTCAAAACAATGACGCCTTTTGTCATGAGATTTTTAGTAACCCTGACAGTAGTTCGAACTTTACCATAATAAACAATGTTGTTGTAACCAAAACAAAACCCCACAAGTGCTTTGTACCCGTTGCCGCGCGTCTGCTAACAATGCGATTGTATCATGATAAATCGTCACATATTGGTTGGAATAAGTGCATTTCAAAGATGCGAGAAGATTTATACTGGCCCAAAATGTGGCAACGCTTGAAGAAATACATCAAAAATTGTACTGCATGCGTCGTGGGAAAATCACACACTGGTCCTCAACCAGGATTATGGCAACATGGCAAAAAGCCCGATGATATACTAGACACATGGCACATTGATCATGCAGGACCTTTGGTGAAATCCAATGGATGCACGCAAATTCTGGTAATAATTGATGCATTTTCAAAATTCTGTCGCTTACAGCCAATACCACAGAAAACTTCCGAACATTCAATTTGTGCCCTAGTACCAGTTTTCGAAGAATTGGGAAAACCAAGACGTATTTTAACTGACAGAGCAGCTGCTTTCACTTCGAAAATATTCCGAAACCTTCTTAGTGAGCACAACGTAGAGCTTCATCACATTGCAACTGGCGTGCCTCGTGGAAACGGTCAAGTCGAACGTGTCATGAGAACAATATTCAATTTAATGCGAGCCACACTTACCGCTGAAAACGAAAATACTTAGGCAGTTGCACTCCCTGCTATTGAAGATAATATAAATTCAACAATTCATTCAGTAACTAGCTATGCACCGACCGTGCTATAGTTTGGAACAAATCCCAGGTTAGTTGCTACTCAGCAGTTTTTGGGAGATGCATCATCGAATGATAACTTTGTTGACCCAGACAAGGCCGTGGTTGAAGCTCGAGTTCGAATAACAAGCAGTGCCAATAAGCGAGTTCAGCAATTCAACATAACGCGCTATTGTACTAGTTTGTTTAATGAAGGAGATGTTGTGGCTGTCGAAAGATTCCCAGCTGGCCAGCGGAGGAAAGTTAAAACCGAAATACAAAGGACCCTATACTATTCGCAAGGTACTTTCTAACGAGAGATATGTGTTGCAGAAAAAGAAGGGACAATGAACTACTGTAGCCGCTTATGAACAATTGAGATGCTGGCCTTCTACGGGATAAATAAAAAGTAAGTGATTATCACATTTAGTAGAATATTAATTGTTACTAGGTGAATTTACGCCTGATGTTAGTCCTTTCTAATTGGTCGCAGTGGAGGGTCTGTTAAAGACCCACTCATATTTAAAACCTAAACATGTCTAATTGAATAAACACTTGCATGAAAATAAATTAATTCAGACGTGCATAAACCTAGAGTAAAAGAAAAAGAAAGGATAGTGGCAACCCCATTATGCCTATAAGATAGGTGGCAATACCACCTGGTGTAAAAAAAAAAAAAAAAGAAAGGATAGTGGCAACCTCGCTATACCTAAGGTAGTTGGCAATACCACCTGATGCAAAAAGAAAGGATAGTGGCAACCCCACTATGCCTCGGTAGGTGGCAATACCACCTAGTAAAAAAAAAAATAATAATAAAAATAATAAACCAAAAACAAAATAATGTGGAGAAAGGTTTCTGTTCCTGTTTTCTCATTTCAGATGCATGTGGCATCTCGGTGCGAGGACGCTCCGATCGCAGGATGGCCGTGTTAGCGAACCCCCTTGACACCCCTGTAATGGACCGTGCATGCAAGTCACAGGATAGCCGAGTCAGGTATTAAGTGGATCATGCGCAAAGCAAAGGAGTTGGGGAGTCAAGCGACAGTAGACTCGCGACTAGGAAATTGAGATCAACTCTGCGAACGTTAACTAATAAATAAGTTGTGTACTAATTTTTGGCTTTTATTAGGGGTTAACAACCCTCAATTTAACATATCTATATCTAACAATGATAAAAGTGGTAGATTTTCCGTCAATATGTGGGCTTGGATATTGGCATGTGGTCCTGGTCTTTTGTGGCATATTGAGGAACGATTTAATAGTGAAACGTATATTAGGATTTTAGACAATATAATGCTCCCTTCTGTGTCACAATTATTTCCTAATAATGAGTTAATATTTCAACAAGACAATTGTTCTGTTCATACTGCTCATACCGTAACTAACTGGTTTCATAGTCCAGATCTTAACCCTGTGGAAGAAGTATGGGGACTACCCGTAAGAAGTATTCAAAAACGAAATGTGAGACCACGGAATGCCGAAGAATTACTGGAAATAGTAAATAATGCATGGGAAAATATTATTACTAATGATTATTGTATAAGGTTATTTAATTATATGCCAAACAGACTTATAGAAGTTATAAATAGAAATTGTGCAATAACGAAATATTAATAGTTAGTTTCTTGTTAAGTAGGATATCCTTTGTCCCTTGATCCAGGATTTCTACTAATCGTACCTTTATTCTCCACTTTCTTAAAATGTTACACACCAAATTTTTGTTAATGTTATAATGTAGTGCAATTTGTCTCATTAACCATACCATCATTTACTATAGCAATAACTACAGCATTAAAATAAAAAATAAATTAAAAGTGATATCTGTTTTATTTCGGCTACTCATTACATATTCAAATAGAGACAGATTTACATTAGAAAAAAAAAGTTGTCCTAGTTTTTTTTTTGGAAGTTGAAATATCCAAAAATCAATTAGAATAAATAATATTAACTAGCTTCAGCACTAATATTTCATTTTCTTCTCAATTTTCATGTCATCAATGAACAAAAATATTGACTGCAATTAAGACATATGACTAAATATGAGTTAATTTTTTATATGAATAATAATTATTACTGATCTTTTCTTTTAGATGATATGCTCATTAAATTATGGAATTGGGAAAAAGCTTGGGCATGTCAACAAGTGTTTGAGGGCCACTCTCACTATATCATGCAGATTGCTATTAATCCTAAAGATAACAACACTTTTGCCAGTGCCTCACTTGACCGCACCTTGAAAGTATGGCAGCTTGGTGCGTCTACAGCCAATTTTACCTTAGAAGGTCATGAAAAAGGTGTTAACTGTGTAGATTACTATCATGGAGGTGATAAACCCTACTTAATCTCAGGAGCTGATGATCGTTTGGTAAAAATTTGGGATTACCAAAATAAAACCTGTGTTCAAACTTTAGAAGGGCATGCCCAAAATGTGACTGCTGTCTGTTTTCATCCTGAACTTCCGGTTGTTTTAACTGGTAGTGAAGATGGAACTGTAAGGGTTTGGCATGCCAATACACATAGACTAGAAAGTAGTTTAAACTATGGCTTCGAAAGAGTTTGGACAATCTGTTGTCTGAAAGGTTCTAATAACGTAGCCCTTGGATATGATGAGGGTAGTATATTAGTGAAAGTTGGTAGAGAAGAACCAGCTGTCAGTATGGATGCAAGTGGAGGTAAAATAATTTGGGCTCGTCACTCCGAATTACAACAAGCAAATCTAAAGGCACTGAATGAAGGTAAAAACAGATATATTAACAATTTTTTTTTTAAAAGTAAATTTCAGTAATAGCAAACTTAAGGGAGTTACATTTATGAATAGTGCAGACACATGTTCATTACCCACCATTAACGGCACTAGTGTCAGAGTTGACGATTGTACTGAGGGTTCTCCCTATCTATATAGCGGGATGAAAATATTGCAAAGTAACCGACACTCCATGTGTTGGTTAGAACGAGGGACAAGTGGAGTCATACCCACATATAATTTGGAATATGAAAAGCATGTTAGCACCTTAATTTCACTCAGAAATATTACAGAAAGGACATATTATTGTTTAAAATATGATGTCATTGTAGGTTATCTCTACAGAGCGAAATACGTGGTGAATTAATTGTTATATGTAATTTTAAATAATATTAATAATGTGCACGTCAGCAATCTTCTGGAGGCTACTTTATGACCCTATTAAAATACGACACATGCTATTGGAGTACAGATTTGGCTCCTTTGCGTACAGTTGTGAAGAAATGATATAATTACTGTTAGCCAAGAAACATTAAGAAGGTTGAGAAAAACTAATGCCAGTCTTCTTCCCCTTTTCAATCTCTAACTTCACTAGGCAGACGCAGCACCATTGAAGGTTTTTTTTGTGATTTTTTTACACCAACTAAACTGTTGTAGTGAACTGTACATGTTAGACAGATCACCAAGTATATTTGCCACACAACATGCTGTGTATATCACTAATATAGTAAAATCTGCTTGTTTTTTTCTTAATAATTTAAAAATGCATGAAAGTCATAAAGCCACATTGATTAAACATATCCCGTTTTTTGAGAAAGGTATGTAGCTTATTAAAATTTACACAAAAAATTGAATATATTGGACCAATCAGAATTTTTTTTAAAACTATAATGCTAATTACTTTGAGTATCTGTATTTATATGCATAGAGCAGAAATTTATCATATTGAAGTAACATGTTTCGAACCCATAAGACTTTGTGTTGCCATTTGGTGACACTATATGGTCTCCATGCAAATATTTTTGTATTTTTTTTTTGTTTTTTTGTAACAATCTCTATTTCACATTAAAGTTAGAATTTAAAAACTGGTGTTGCGACATGACAGAGGCCATTTTTTGAGAAATACTAAAATAATATTTTTTCTTACATGACTAACATATTATCCCCTACCATTTTTGATTACTTGAATGCGAAACCTCACTTTTTATTGGTTTTTAAATAGGAATGTTTCGCCCTATATTTATTTTGAGAGTATATTATCAGTAGTTGATATAGTCTGGTATACTTTAACTTGGCGTGTGTATGTATGAGTTAATATTTCCGTACGATTTCATTTTCTCTTGTACACAAAGATCCGGAAATATTGTCCACGTAAACAATGTTTCTGGACTATTGCTTTAACTTTGTGTACAATATGGGAGAAACTGAATTCGTACGGAAATATCAACTCATACATACACACGACAAGTTAAAGTATACTAGACTCTATGTATGAATTCAATACTTATACAGGAAAGTTTAACTTCTGAAATTCCTTTTTTTTTTCTCAAGCATTTCATTGCTTAATAGATTAGTCCTAGAGAAATATATTATTTAGGAATTACTCAAGCAAAACTTCCACACTGATAAGAGACTACCGAGTTTTCATCTTTAGATTGACGTTCTTTCATTTGAACATGCCATATAAGAGTATTAAGATTAAACAATTACTATTAACAAATGTATTCTAATAAAATTACCCAGCTTTTCTGTATTTATATGAACATACTTACTTCTGAATGTATCAACATATTCAAGCCTTAGGCAAAAATTATTAGACACTTTTAAAATCAAATCATAATCAAATTTCTTTGAGTATTATCTAGGATAAGGTAGTTGTTTTGATATACCCTACAATGGTTTGCTTTTTAAAGTTTCTAACAGTGGCGGCTCGTGAGTTTTGAAAGTGAGAAAGCAGGTCAGGCGGGCGATCCGCACGCCGCAGCCGAAAATTTTCAGAACATTCAAGGTCATATTGTGTTTTTCTAGCACTTTAAAAATGTCTACCGTTACACAAATGTATGTAATTTTCTCTTCATGTTAGTCGGTTTAATTCTCGTGATATCTTCTACATAGGATCGTAACTAAGAGAACTAAATCCATTTAACAACAAATAATCCACCACATCTCGACAATAAATGATGTCAAAAAAATGTTCACTTAGAGTCCACATTTTTCGACCGCCTGTTAAATATTTTATATGTGCTTAAGCCACAAATTGCCACTATTCTAATACTAATAACCGTTCATTTTCTTGTGAAAGATAATGCTCAACTGAAGACACTGAAGTCTGAAGTGTACATGCACTAGAAAGAGATGGGATGCCAAAGGCTAGCTGCGGTACTGTTATATCCAACATGAGTCTTGAGAGCACGCCAAGCATTCAAGGTCACTTTTTACATAAGGATATAACGTATTGAAATGGAAGCTAAGCTTCTTTTAGCCTCCGGTTTATCTGATCAAACACGATCCGCAATGAGAGGCCTGGAAATATGCATACGTATATACAGACTGCAACTTTACCACGTTACATGTTTGTGGAAAAGAAATTAAATTTTTTTTTTATACTCTGGAAATTAATTAATGAACTAACAACATTGAGAATTGAGATAAAGCTACGTAGATATTTCTACTTGTAAAAAAATATTTTCTACTTGTTCTGCTTCTCCTAAAATTGTAGACTCAGCCTCTCCGGATGAGCCGCCACTGGTGTCTAATAATTTTTGCCTAAGGCCCGAATGTATTGATACATGCAGAATTAAGGATGTTCATATAAATACAGTAAAGCTGGGTAATTTTATTAGTTTGTATTTGTTAATAGTAATTTTTTAAACTTAGTAATAGTATGTTCAGACGAAAGAACATCGATATAAAGATGAAAACTAGATATTATCTTATCAGTGTGGAAGTTTTCTTTGAGTAATTCCTAAATAATATACCATTCTCTAAAAAAACAAAGTCTCTAATTTCTTTTAATTACTTATTTTCAATTTTTCATACCATTATAAAACAACAGTTTTTTTAAATATACATTATAGGTGCCGAAATAAGGGATGGCGAACGCCTACCAGTTGCTGTCAAGGATATGGGAGCATGTGAAATATATCCACAAACTATTCAGCATAATCCAAATGGTAGATTTGTTGTGGTCTGTGGAGATGGTGAATACATTATTTATACTGCTATGGCACTTCGAAATAAGGCATTTGGCAGTGCACAGGAATTTGTTTGGGCACAAGATTCAAGCGAGTATGCCATTCGTGAGTCTGGCTCCACTATTCGAATATTTAAGAATTTCAAAGAGAAGAAAAATTTCAAATCTGATTTTGGTGCAGAAGGGATATTTGGTGGATTTCTTTTGGGAGTTAAGTCAGTATCTGGTTTAACTTTTTATGATTGGGATACGTTGGATTTAATTCGCCGTATTGAAATACAACCCAGAGCAGTGTATTGGTCTGATAGTGGTCGACTTGTATGCCTTGCAACTGAAGATAGTTATTACATACTTTCTTATGATTCTGATCAGGTACAGAAAGCTAGGGAAAATAACCAAGTAGCTGAAGATGGTGTGGAAGCAGCATTTGATGTGTTAGGAGAAGTGAGCGAGTCTGTGAGGACCGGTCTTTGGGTAGGAGACTGCTTTATTTACACGAATGCTGTTAACCGTATTAACTATTTTGTTGGAGGTGAACTCGTTACTATTGCGCATTTAGACAGACCGTTGTATGTATTGGGTTATGTGCCTAGAGATGACCGTTTGTATTTAGCAGATAAAGAACTTGGAGTAGTCAGCTATCAGTTGCTCTTATCTGTACTTGAATATCAAACTGCAGTAATGAGGCGAGATTTTGCAACAGCTGATCGAGTTTTACCATCAATCCCTAAGGAACATAGAACTAGAGTTGCACATTTCTTAGAAAAACAAGGGTTCAAACAACAGGCCTTGGCCGTAAGCACTGACCCTGAGCATCGATTTGAACTCGCCGTAGCATTAGAAGATCTAAATACTGCACGAGTTTTGGCACAAGAGGCTAACAATCCTCACAAGTGGAGTCAGTTAGGTGAATTAGCTGCATCTACAAATAATTTGCAGTTAGCCAAAGAGTGCATGCATAGGGCTCAGGATTATGGAGGCTTACTTCTACTTGCAACTAGTTCTGGAGATGAACAACTAGTTCATACTTTAGGTGAAAACACTCATTCTGAAGGAAAACATAATCTTGCTTTTCTTTCATATTTCCTTGTGGGAGATTTGAACAAATGCCTTGATATACTAATTAGTACTGGCCGGTTACCAGAAGCTGCCTTCTTTGCAAGATCATATTTACCAGACAAAATATCTGAAGTCGTGGAACTATGGAGAGCCCAATTATCTACTGTTAATGAGAAAGCCAGTCAAAGTTTAGCGGATCCTAAGAATTACGAAAATTTATTTCCTGGATTATCTGAAGCCATTTCAGCACAAAAGTTTGTTGAACAACAGAATAAGGGACTTCCCCCAGCTGCCATTGCTACCACCATTACACCTAATTATGAGAGAAATGTTATAACAGAAGTACAAGCACAACTTAAAAATGAGATCTCCAGGTCTTTTCAAATCAGGTATGATTTTTTTTATTCAGAAATATTTTCCAATAGGTACTAAACATTTTTTTAACCTCCGAAGAGGGACAGATGTCGTGTTTAACTCATGTTTGTCTATGTGTCAGTGGTTTCATAATTCAAAAATGCTTTGACTAATTTTGACACAATTTTTTTAATTCAGTAATACCTAATGTTGTAAAATGTCATTACACTTAATTTTTCGGACATGTCTGATTAACCCATTCATGACGGTTGATTATGAGCTGGTCCGGGCACAGGAAAATTACGCTCTCTTAACTTGTAGCGACAAGTTAGTCATATCGTACACATATTATTTACAGTTTTTTTGTTTGTCCTTCTAATCAGGGCCGGTCCAATAAGTATTTCAGCTTAGGCAAAGTTCAATTCTGGCGCATTTAAAATTATATTTGAAATGAATTAAAATAACTAATTACTATAAAAACTAAAATTGAATCCGTCTTGCAAATTCAGATATTAGTTCATCAATATTGACATGATTGGGTATGTTATTTTCTCTAACACTATTTTAGATAGTACACATCCCACAACTAAAAATTATGTTGGAATAAATGTCATTTCAACACACTATGTTAGAATGTATAAATAAGCAACTTTTTGGTATAATTTCTAAAATCTTGTTAGAGAAAGTATAATAATAATAATAATAATAATAAATACTATTTATTGCGTATATATATATATAGCTTACAAGAGATTTACATTAATAAGGAAGTGTATATATATACAACAAGAGGACATGGTATTGCTTAAGCATTTTTCAACCATGCCCTGGGAATTACATAAATATTTTAAACAGTGTGATGATTATAGTTAATGATACACAATCATACATATGTATATTACAAAAGAGTAAACAAAGCATAAATACATAAAGGAAACTAAAAGACAAATACAAAAAATGTCGTAACAAAGCTCTTAACCCAAACATTGTTTGTTTAAAAGAAATTTTTTATATCCAACGCAAAATTGATTTAAGGTAGGCTTATCAAAAATATCTTTGGAAGAATTTATCAACACACAAGATATATATTCAAAACAACATTCAAATTTTGCGGTGTGGTGTAAAGGTATTAGGTACATTTCTGCATTACGAAGATTGGTTGTATAAACAGTAGATCTTTTGACAAGTAATTGAAATAAATAAGAGGGCATTTTGAAGGTTACAACTTTATACAGGAGAGTGGCATATGACAGTTTAAAGCGATTATTAATTTTGAGGATGTTCAGATTATTATAATGCTGAGTTATATGCTCTCGCTTATTAATATAAGTGTAAGAGAAACGCAGGCAACAGTTTTGAAGAATCTGTATTTTATTCTTGAAAGTTTCAGTAAGGTAACTAAAATAAATAGAGCTGCCATAGTCCATATAACTAAGAATTACTGCGTTTACAAGTTTCCATTTAATTTCTTGAGGTAATACATACTTATACCTCCACAGGGACTTAAACTTATAATAACAAACACCTATTTTCTTTGTTACATGGTTTTCAAAGTTTAAGTTTTGATCTAAAATTATACCTAAATCTTTGACCTCACCACTTATATTAATAACACTATTATTTAACACAATTTCTGCAAATTGATTACTTTTGGCTTTATTTAGCAACACTTTTGAGCCAACACAGGTAGCAACTGTTTTAGAAGCATTTAGTTTCAAACCATTATTGTCTGACCAAGCACTGATGATGTTTAAATTTTCATTAAGTTCATATATTATTTGGTTGACTTCATTTGGTAGGCACGATTTATATAGTTGGGTGTCGTCTGCATATAAGTGCATATTCCAATTGTGGCGTAATATACTGGGTAATTCGGCGGTGAAGATTGTAAATAGGATAGGGCCAAGTATGCTACCTTGAGGAACACCTGCATGAACTACTTTTTCTTCCGAAATATTATTATTCAGTTTAACACACTGAGTGCAATTTTCTAAATAATTACAAAGCCATTTGAGTACTGTTGGTTTAAAACCATAATATTTTAGTTTAGCTAATAACAGTTCGTGGTTGATTACATCAAAAGCTTTACTGAAGTCTAGCAAAATGAGATAGGTTACCTGTGAATTATCCATTCCTCGTGTGATGTCATTAGTAATTTTCATTAAGGCGGTGCTGGTGCTATGGTATTTTCGAAAGCCAGATTGTACTTCTGGTAATGTATTATTTAGCTGAAGGTGGTCAGCAATTTCTTCTTTTACTATCTTTTCCAAAATTTTAGACATCGTTGGTAGTATATTAATGGGACGTAGTTGTTTCAGCTCAACGGCTTTAGTTACTTTAGGAACTGGTAATATAATTGATTTTTTCCAGTTTGAGGGCACCACTCCATGAGTTAACGAATGATTGATGATATGAGTCAGAGCAGACTTGCAGTGAGGTATAGCAAACTTGAGCATTTTTAAGTTGATGTTGTCAATGCCGCTTGCATTCGACGTTATTGAAGAAAGAACTTCTTCAACTTTATCTTCTGTTATATTACTGAACATATTTCTTCCCATAATATTATCGCGCATATGGTTAGTGAAATAATCTAGTGTGTCCATATTGATATTTTTACCTTCTGCAGATTCTATGAAATAAGTATTCATTGCGTTTACATCTTGAAGTGCAGGATCGATTTCTAAAACTGGTTTGCCATGAATGTTCCATAATGAAAAGTCTCTCCATAATTTTGCTGGGTTGTTTTTGTTGATGTTAATTTGATGTCGAATATAAGCAGTTTTTTCATTTTTTATTGCCAAAGAAAGATAATTTCTAAGATCTTTATAATATTGTAACTGAGTTACTGACTTTGTCCTTTTATATTTTTTATAGGCCCTATCTTTTAGGTGGATTAAATTTTTAATAGTTGGAGTTATATAAGGACGATAATTTCCTCTTATAGTTATAGTTTTTAAGGGGGCGTGTATATCAAACAGGAAAGTAATTGCATCTGTTAAATACTCCACTTTATCATCTAGTGAGTTGAGATTATCAACATAATTCCAATTTATTAGGTTAGCATCTGAGTTGAACTCATTAATATTAAATAGTGAGTAATCCCTATAAGTTACTAATTTCTGTTGTGTAGTAGTGTCATAGTTTAATTCACAAAAAGTTAATAGATGATCTGTCAGGTTTAACATGTCTAGTGTTCCAGCTTTATTTAACGTTTTATGATCACTTATACATATTATATCTATTGTAGAACTAGACGTCCCACTAATTCTTGTTGGTTCGTTGATAACTTGAATGAGATTAAAGCATTTTAATATATTATTTATTTGTCGGTAGCTACTTGTATCTTGTTTGTTGAAATCTATGTTAAGATCGCCCATTAAAATAATATCTTGGCAATCCATGCATATATTAGTAAGGACGTTCTCCAATTCATTTAAGCAATTAATAGGTGAGTGGGGTAGTCTGTATAGCACGCCTATTGATGTTTTTATTTTATTAATATTTAAGGATATCCAAAGTTGCTCAAGATGTTCTGAGTTAACATAGTCAATATTTATCGTCTTAGATTTTAGGCTGCAATGGACATACAGGCATACCCCTCCACCTCTATTTAGACGATCTGCACGAATCAGTTCATAACCTGGGATATGTATTAAATTTGAGGGAAATTCTGGTGCAAGCCATGTTTCAGTGACGGCTATGATTTTATAGTTGTTCTCTAGCATTACTTCACTAAACATGTCAAAGCTTGGGACTAAGGATCTTATGTTGACCTGACAGATTTTCATTAGTTTTTTGATATTTTATCTATTCCTTTACTTGAACCAGCATTTTCTTTTTCTGAAGAACGGAGATGATCGCTAGTAGAACTTTTTTTGGTTCCCCGAGTACTTCTCAAATTTTTTATTGGTTCCTGAAGAGTTTCTTGATTTATTTCAATTTTACTAATTTTGGGAACTTCCTCACATGATTGGGTCTCTGTAGTCACAATGGGTGTTGGCGGGGCACTCTGACTTTTACGGTTCGGGGGAGGAGAAAGGTTACTACTGTTTAGGTCATCTTCAACATCGAGAGAAAATTTTTTTAAATCTTGATAAGTGTAAGTTTCTCCATTAACCACAAGCTTAAAATTTTTTATCTTCGCGGGTATATTACTTTTCCTAGCTTTAACTAAATGTTGTGTAAGCAATTTCCTTTCTTGAAGATCATCAGAAGTTAGGTCATCCCTCATATAAATGCCAGTTCCCTTAAGCATGCGACCTTGTGATATAATTTCGGATCTTTTGATATAGGAGATTAGCTCCAAACGAATAGGACGGATTTTATCATTTTCTTTAATGCCTAGACGGTAAGCGTTATTGACATTTTGTAATCCCAGATCTATTTTTAGATTTTCGTTAACTAGTTTCAGGACCGTATTTAGGGTATTTTCATTTTGTGTTTCTTGGCAGCCATGTATAATAATGTTATTTTTCCTATTTTCTCTCTGTATATTTCTAATTTCCAATTTTAATTCGTTATTTACCTCTTTTAGTTTTTGATTTTCAGTTTTTATTTCAATTAGCTCAATATCCAGCTTTTTTTTGAGAGACTTAATATCTTCCTTAATTTCTCTATTTTGTTCAGTAAGATTCATTAAAACATTGTAGATCTCCTCATTTGAGATGTTTTTCTTCTCAGCCATATTTACAAAACAGAAATGTATCTCAGGTCACAGGGATTCATGAGATTTTAAAATTGCAAGTATATGTGGTTGCCATTCAACATTTGACGAACATGTGATATGCTAATATATTGTACAGGAAACTTAAAATATTGGCTTTTAAGAATAGATCTTATTGAATTTTATTAGTTGCAAAATTGTATTAGTCTAGGTTATACTATTGAATAGTAGATGGCAGCGTGGCAAATTATTTTACAGACTGTGCACTATTATCCGTATAATTATCCAGATACTAAATATAGGTTTATGGATGAAGATGGCAGCACTGGAACTGAACAGTTGAATTGGAGAAAAAGGCACAGAAAAAAACAGTCAACACCAATGTAAACAAGTTTTGTGTAATAGTATATAAACAACTTGCACTAATTTCTAAGTAGACTATGCTCACTCAGCACAAAGACATTATACGCCATACAAATTTCGTTACTTAAAATTCCACATAATGATTTCTTGTAAGTATTAGCTATAACTTCAATGACACACACACCACACGGAGTCGCGCTACTCGATCGACTGAAGTATAGTCTAAAACATCTTTAGAATATTTTGTTGATAAGAAATTCATAACATTTCTTATTGTTCCCTCTATGTCCTGGTTTTTTATTATACCAGAGAAAACTGTTGTTTCTTGGTATAACTCCCTAGGCTCAATATCAGAGCTATCGCCAGCGGTTAGTACAGTTCACAAATTGTTGCAGTATTTCAATAAATCTTCATGTTGAAAGGATATCGAGATATTGTAGAGGAAATTAAAAACATCGCTGTGCTCCTTTAACTGACAAAACCGTTCAGGTAGTGAATTAATTGCTATGTCTAAGATATATTTTTTTAAATTTTGAATGATTTTTCGGGATTCACGATGGTTTCATTTTCAAATATCGGCCAAACAACGCAAACGGAATCAAAATTTCCAAGTGTCGCACGTCGTACCACTTACGATTATTGTTACAGCATGCGGTGATTCGTGAAATAAAAACAATTTGCGTTTTGCTAGCACCATGAGCGACTTTTGCCAGATATGTAACTAATACCGGAGAGTGTTTTTTCTTAATTACTTGATACATAAAACTTTTTGTTATTTTTAGTTATCTACTGGAGATAAAAATTTGTTTGGCGTTGACGCACTAGCCAGTTGTCTTGGTTGCTTGGGCCTATGACCGGTCCTGTTTCTAATAAAAATACTTATTTTCCATTGCATTTTATTTCAAAACTTCATTCAATTGCACATATATGTTTACAGTCTCAAAACAGAGGAACATAGATGTGTGGCACCTCCAGTACCAAGTTGGCTGTGTTAGCGCCTTGCACGTACGGCCAGCACTCTCCCAGGAATAACAGTTATGTCGTCGTACATGTTTTGTTGTTGGTTAACAGAATATTTTTAGAAAAATGCTTACAGAGGCCAGTTCAGCAACGTGTGACCCATAACATAACAGAGCGGTGCTAAGATGCCAATTTAGAGAATGGAAAACACATGTAATAAAATTATCGAATTAGATAATTACATTGCTAGTAATAACTTTAAATCAAACCTACCAAACTCTGTTACACGCTTAGGATACTGTCAAAACTGTCTGATGCATCAACATTGAAAATATTTTACTATGCAAATTTTTACTCTATCGCTAAATATGCAATTGAAATTTGGGGTGGTTCTTCTGACCTTTATAAAATATTCAAAATACGAAAAAGAGCGTTAAGAATAATTTATAAAATAAAGCTCAACGGTTCATGCAGGGGCTATTTCAGGCAAAATGAATTACTAGACTGGGACTGTATATATACTCATGTTTGTTGTATTTAAAAAATCATCAAGCTGAATTCAATATTTCAAACTTTGATCACATTCATCATATAATATCGTCTAGCTATCACTGAGAAGGGGCCTTTTTATTCAGCAATTAAATATTTTAATTTACTTCCTAATTCTCTTAAAGACATTACTTCTTCAAAGGTCTTCAAAAAACAAGCTTTTCAATACATTTGCAATATAGAACCATATTCTGTTCAAGAATTCTTGACTTTTAATATTGATAGTTTTAGGTTTTAACCAATTGAGTGAGTTTTAATGTAAAATTATACTTTAATGTTTTTACAATGTGTTCGCTTGTGCAGGTAGTACGTTTTACCTTAGTTTGTGGTGTCTAAAATGTACCTGTTTTACACATGTTATATTATTTGTAGTATGTCTAATGAAACGGAATAAATCTATCTATCTAACTTTACTTTAACAAATAGTAACGATTCTCGTTTTGTTGATATTAAATTATATATATTTATACCCTCGTTTAGATAGGCTTACACCTATGGATGATCGATTATTGGCAAGTAGAGAATTTAAAAGATCAGTTAGGTCAATTAGAAGTAACATTAGATGAAAAACTCAATTTAGGGGAAAACGCAATATCCGGACAAAACGAGATTAATATTGAGACACCACCGGCAACTAATATGTGCGAAAAAGTAGTACATCATGATATATAAATGGAATTTTAGTTTTACTGGTATGAAAGGATCAATAAGTGTTTACGCTTTTCTTGAACAAGTTAAGGAATATTGTATAGCGCATGGGGTTTCGGAGGAGATTTATTTAATTCTCTGATAGCAGCAGAGCCAAAAGCTGGTATAGGTCAGTGTGCCTTATAATAAGCCCTTGGCCCAATTTTGTCTGGAAATTAAAAAATTAATTTCTTGAGGATGATTTTCAAATAGATTTTTACAAGATATTAACAAAAGGTACCAAGGCGAATATTCGAATTCAATTTATTTATTTATTCAAGAGGTCATTCACACGATATAGGACATGTCAGATGAAATATAATAATACACAATAAATAAACAAACAGATATAAAATATAAAACTTATAGGTACATACAGTTGGTATATCAAATTAAAATTAAATTTTACAAATTATTATTTAGGTACTCATTAATGGAATAATATTTATCATTATTATTCCTCAGTCATGAATTTCCCAAAATTACTGATCATTCTATTATAAGTGTTAATTGGTCAACGAGTCAAAATCAAATTAAATGCAATTCACAGCTTTCATATCGAAAGTTAAATGACGAAGCTTTTCATATCATCAATTTGCAGTTAATTTCTTGTAATTGGATGCTCAACACAAATAATGTAGATGAAATACATAATGATATTCTAAGTAATTGTAAAATAATACTAGATAATGTTGCACCTATTGTGGATATAAATTGTAAAGTAAATCATCTTCCTTGGTATGATGAAGATATTAAATTAAAAGAGAAGAGAACGTGATTCAGCATACAAAAAATATAGGAAAAGTATGGGCTTAGAAAGGGAATTATTTTGGAATAATTATAAAACAAAACGAAACAATGTAGTAAATTTAATTAAAAAGAAAAAACATGAGTATTTTGAAAATCAAATGGATGCTTAAAAAATGACCCTAAAGCTATGTGGAAAACTTTAAAAAAAATTCATTAAAGGTGAAAATCAACCAATAAATTTCAAGTTAATTAATTTTGACACTGAAGGTTCTGTATGTCTAGCAATAAATGAATTAGAGGCGGCCAATAAATTTAATCTATTTTTTATTAATAGTATTATCTCAATTTCAAATTCCATTGATCCGCCTAGCGAATGGTCATCTGAAGATTATAGTCATTCCCTCAACTTTTAATAATTTTGAGCCAATTACGTTAAATAAATTAAGATTAATCATACAATCACTAAAGAACAAGGGTGATTGCAATGAAGTTATAAATGCTCAATTCTTGAAAAAAACTTTTTGCACGCTTTGTGGCTACATACTACTAAACTTTATTAATACATCGCTTCAGACTGGTAATTTTCCTAGTAAATTAAAAACAAGTATAGTAGTACCTGTTCCAAAAATTCAGAACACAAATGAAGTATCCGATCATCGACCCATAAATACCCTCCCCAATATAGAAAAAGTGCTTGAAATCTGTTAAAGAACAGCTGTTAGAGTATTTTAATAACAACAATTTATTTGATGGCAACCAGTCCGGTTTTAGGGAAAATCATTCCTGTGATACCGCTCTTCAACTTACAATATCCAAGTGGAAACAGTTACTTGATGAAGGAAAATATATTGTTGCAATTTTTCTTGATTTTAAAAGAGCATTTGAAACAATAGATAGGCAAATCCTCTTAAGGAAGTTGCAATATTACGGGATTGGTGAGAATGTTTTAAAATGGTTCCAACAATATCTTAGTAATAGGTCACAGGTAACTAAAGTTTGTAACAAGGTATCTGATGAAGCAGTAAATGATATAGGGGTACCGCAAGGAAGTATATTAGGCCCAATTTTATTTATTATTCATTTAAATGATATAAACTATACTGGGGGGTATGATTTTTTAAATCTGTTTGCTGATGATACACTTGTTGCTTCTTACTGTGAAGACTTAAATGAAACTGTTACGAGAGCGAACTTAAATAACTAAATATTGTTATGTGTTTACAGTCTTCAGTAAACACTCTGTGGGTTCAAATAACTTGCAACAAGAATCTTCACTAACCACTATCTTATTAATCACTAAAATTACACTAGTAAATACTTAAAAATCACACAACTAATAATAATATAATATAAATTCTCTACTTTTAAAACACTATATACTTTACTTTACTTTTCTTTTAAACTTGTCAACTCTTGTCTAACCTAAAAACTCTCTCTGTATACTACTGAACTGAACTGTACTCCCATCTGCTGGATTCACCTCTTTATATCCACCCATAGAATGTACCAGAATCCTATTCCATAACATTCTGGAATCCTACAGAGTCTTCTACTATGTGATAGATGACTGTTTGTCAATTGGCTCATAGATGGCGCCACCCTACTAGCCATCAACAGAATAACAGGTTTCCCTTCACTTTGACCAGGGACTTAATCACATCTCTCCCCGTTAGAGGGCAGCACGTAACAATATATAAAGGTCAACAAACTAAAATTAAATGTTAAAGAACAAAGGCAATTATTTTAGGCAGTAAATATAAATTAAGTTATATTAATTATGAATTAGTACAAATAAAAATGGAAAATGAAGCTGTTGAATAGGTGCATGATATAAAGTATTTAGGTTTTATTATAGATGAATGTTTAACATTAAAATCCCATTACGAATATATTCATAAGAAAATATCTAAAAAGTTGTATTTTTATTCAAGAATAGCCGCTGACTTGTCGTTATATACCAGAAAAACCATTTATCATACAATAATTCTTCTCTCCTATATATTTTAGATAATAATACTAAAGGAGCTTTACAAAAACTTCAAAATAGGGGTATGAGAATCTTATTGCGTTGCAATCGTTACACTCCAATTGCGTCAATGCTTAAAACTTTAAATTGGGTTACTGTTGAAGATAGACTTTACTATTTAGCAATGGCTTTCATTTTTAAAATAACTAAAAACATGTTACCTGAATATTTTAGCCCATTTATTATTTATAACAACGAAGTTCATAATCACAATACAAGGAATCAAAATAGTTTTCAAGTTTCAAGAACACGCCTCAAAAAATCAATGCAATCGTTATTTTTTAAGGGTTTAAATGAGTTCAATAATTTACCAATGGAAGTTAGAAAATGTCAAAGCTTACCCTCATTTAAAAAACAGTTACTTCTATTTATGTCCACGTGTCGTGCATAGATTTACATATATATTTTAATCTTGTCAGGAGTACGTTTATATGTTACTATATATACAATTTTCATATACAATTGTCCTTTTTCTCCCAGTGAGTTACTGTTGAGTATTTATTAATGTATTATACAGAGCTTTCAACAATGATCACAGGACACGTGATTTTTTAGTTCATCTTTTAGGCTTGTCATGTTTTAGCCATGTTAGAACCTTCCATACTAGGGATATTTTAATTCGTATGTATCTAAGGGTGTGTTTTCAAGTATCTTTGCTGACTGGTTTTTTTTCGATGAAGTTTCACGAAATCTCGACGGAACGCACGGTTTAATTGGCTCTGAAGCTGAACACGTCCAGCGGAACCAATAAGGCAACGGTTTGTCTACGCAGAATATTTAGCGCCGTACAGTCTTCTTGTAGGCATATCCTTACATTTAACTATTTATTTTAATCTGAAATGTCATATCATAGACGTAGTAGTAGTGTTTTGGTGGATATTGCATAATTATCAGTTCTTTTTCACGGGTTTTGAATTGTTTTAATTATTATTTGAGTACTAATCAGTTCTTTTCAGAACTACATAATTTACATCAGTTATCTTCTGGTGAGTAATGATAAAGAGAAAAGGAATGTTAGATTAAGTAATGTTTTTTAAATTTTATTCTAGTCCTGTCTTGCCATGGTTTTTACGCCAGAGCAAGATGCCTTCATTTTGATGGCTCATTTTCGAAATGGAACTCGCAACGAAGATGGATCATGGAAGTATTCATTGCAATCATGCATCGAACAATTTATGGAAAAATTTCCTGACGCAAATATTCCATATGACACATTTTCAAATCATAAATATGTACTCGTTGATCGTTTTGCAAAGACACACTGCCTTTGCAAGGGAAAATCCACTGGTAGGCTAACTGTTTTAACTGAAGTGGTTATGAACGACGTTCTAGAAAGAATGAATCAAAGCCCGACAAAATCCATACCAAAGTTGTCTGCTCAAACAGGTAGGTAATTTTACACTAAATTTTTTAATTACTGAATACGTTACATACCATTTAAATTTAGTTTCTTGAAAATATAAAATATGAAGTTCTTTAGTGAAAATTATTATCAACAACTAATAACGATACCTACTAAAACTCTTGTTTATATATAAAACCTGAATGCAAATAAAAAAAATATATAAAACTGGGAATCGGTTCTCTTCAGATGTCTTAATATACCTAAACGACAAATCAACGAAATTTATTTTTTTTAGGTCTCAGTTGGAACAACCCATAAAGCACTCAAAAAACTCCATTTGCATCCATACAAGGTAACCGTTGTTCAAGAACTATTACCCCCTGATTTTGAAAGTCGAGTAAGATATTGTCGTTGGTTCAACGGAAATTTAAATAACAACAATGTATTGGATTTAACCTATTTTACTGATGAAGCATGGTTCCACTTAACAGGTTGTATTGATAGTCAGAACTACAGGACATGGGCTACAGAAAACCCTCACACTTGCGTAGAAACAAGTTTACACCCCTTAAAAGTTGGTGTATGGGTGGCAATATCCAGAAGGCGAATTATAGGCCCTATATTTTTTCGTGAAACAATTAATGCCCAAAGGTATCAAACTCTTATTTTAGAGCCATTTCTGGCGCAGTTGCATGATGATGAACTGCAATATGGGTATTTCCAGCAAGACGGCGCTACTGCCCATACAGCAAGAGCTTCACTTGATTTTTTATGGGAGTTTTACGATGACCGATTAGTCAGCCAGGGACTATGGCCTGCACGGTCTACAGATCTAACGCCCTGTGATTATTTCTTATTTGGACACATGAAGAACAATGTTTTTAAAAATAGATTACATACCATTGACGAATTACAAGAGGCAATAGAAAGAGAAATCCGCAATATTAGCGTTGATCAGTTACAGAACGTATTCGAAAATATGAAACGAAGAGTCCATGTGTGTTTAGAAACTCAAGGCAGCCATTTTGAGCATTTGTTATAATTTCTTGGCATTTGGTATTAAAATATATTCATTCACCTTCTAATTTAAATCTCATGTAACAAAAGTTTTTATTATGTAATTTCTTTTATTTACTGTGGATTGTTTGATTCGAATGTTTATATTCATGTTGTCTGTGGAAATAAAGATTATTTTGAATTAGGTGTAACAATTTATTTCTTGCGAACATTTTTTTTATTCAGGTATAGTCTACTATACTTTAACTTGGCGTGTGTATGTATGAGTTAATATTTCCGTACGATTTCATTTTCTCCCATATTGTACACAAAGTTAAAGCAATAGTCCAGAAACATTGTCTACGTGGACAATATTTCTGGATCTTTGTGTACAAGAGAAAATGAAATCGTATGGAAATATTAACTCATACATACACACGCCAAGTTAAAGTATACTAAATATTGTCTGAAAGTTATTTGTGGCATTCTACGAATATTCTTTCCTATTATTTGGGTTTTCTACCACATGTACTATTATCCTCTTCAAAACAAATCACCGAATCTACAAAATAATAGAATTATTGGAAAAAAGAGCCTCTGCGCCCGTGACGTTTACGCCAAAGGAAAAGTTCCGAAACGTCAGCAAAATACATTATTTTTGTGTTTATTCCGATTTATATTATTTGCAAAACATAACCTCTGACTTTTCCTTTGGCGTAAACGTCACGGGCGCAGAGGCTCTTTTTTCCAATAATTCTATTATTTTGTAGATTCGGTGATTTGTTTTGAAGAGGATAATAGTACATGTGGTAGAAAACCCAAATAATAGGAAAGAATATTAAAGTATACTAGACTATAAAAGGCATCCCATTTAAATTTGCTTTTAATATTAAAAAATTCTTAAATTTGATGAATAAATGAATTATCATAAATTTTTTACCTTTAACTAGAACGCCAATGGATTTAGGGTATTTCTGTTTAGTGCAATACCATCGTGTGTAGTTGGTTGTCTATATTTTTGTGGTCACGTGTCCTGTGATCATTATTGAAAGCTCTGTATAATTTAAAATTCATGTTGTATGAAATCTTTATATATTATTTTAGTAATGATTATATGTGTTATATTAGAGCACAAATAAGAATAGCTAGATATACTAGCTAAACTTCGCCCTTTACTCAAGTTACTGTGTATGTTATACCTGTATCTTAGTGTAATAAAGACGTTTATTATTATTAATATTATTAAATTCACATTTCAGAGGTTGTCATGCTTCATCTAAGTATTAATCCATGATAAATATATACATACAAAGGTCAAACTGGTGCACAATGGATATAAGAACAAACAAAATTTTTATTTATACACATATAGAAAAAAATATATATAGGTTACTAACTATACACAAAATGTAAAAATATAAGAAACACATCTACAAACATTACAAAACTGTATGGGTCAGGTTTATTTTAAAAAATCAATGAATTCATTTATTTTGTAAAATGCATTTTCAATCAATATCTCTTTTATCTTTTTAAATTTTGTAACAGGTAAGTCTTTTAAGCATTGCGGAAGAATATTGAATAATTTAATTACAGTATGATTTATTGGTTGTTGTGATCTGACTCATCGATGGTAGGGAATGCTAAAATCATTTTTGGTTCTTGTGTTATATGTGTGATATACTGAATTTTTTAGGTACTGCTTACTCTATTTCATATATATTAAACACTGATAAATAAATATGCAGGTCAATGTTAAAATTTTTAAGTTCTTATATAACGGTTTACAATGTTCTCTGTATGGTACTGAGGCTAATATTCTAACTGTTCTTTTTTGAAAATGTGTTCAGTGTCTGATGCATTTCCCCATAGAATAATTCCGTATGTAAGCAAGCTATAAGGTGAATTCTTTGCACGGGTTACGAATATGTTTAATAGATTACCTCAAAAGATATAATTCTGACACTTCTGGAACCTTATTACATTGACAAGTTGAGTTTGAGTGAATACGAGACTGTTAATGAAATGAAACTTATTTGCAAAAAACTAGAATCTTCCAGAAATATGTCAGTAAAAGCGAAAGATAGGTGTAGTAATAGAAATAGGTTAAGTCAATTAAAGGCAGATCTAGCATATGAGGAGCCCAGTACTTCACAGCGATTAGTAGGCAATAGGTGTGTAGATAAATCGAACAACATTCAGTGCTGGAATTGCAATGAGTCATGTAAGTCAGGCCTTTATGACATGCAGAAAACTAAAAACTAACTGTTTCTGTTCCCAATGTGGAAAGCACTAAATACAATTGTGTGTGTGCTCCAAAAAAATGCAAATTATGATCGTCGGTCATAAATAATCTTTCAAATTTGGCACCTGTTAATAAGTCTTGACAAGCTTGGATAGATTTTGTTCATTCACAGTACAAGACTTAGTCTAGTTAGTGACGATCCTCGTCCTTATCTTAAGGTAAGAATTTTCACACATGGATTTTATAGGCCGACTTGATTCTGGTGCTAGGCAAACAATAATAGGAAATTTAGGCTGGAATAAGTTAAAAAAATTAATTATTATCACACGTGCAATGTTTTAGGATTTGTTAATGTTTCGATAATTTTATATAGTAAGTTAAGATTAATTAGGTGTTTGATAGTGTTAGATATTATGGTTGAAATCATATTTGATATTGATTTTTGACACGTCATGGACATAATTTCGAATTTTGCAAATAATAACTGGGAATTTGGTGATAAAGTTAAAGGTTCATTAAGCATTGGAGATGAGGATAAATGGCGACAGTTAAATGAGATAATTTCGTTTTACTTTGACAAGATGGGTTCCGGCTTAGGCTGCGTGAAAGGGTTCCAACATAAAACTGAGACGAATGGGAGCTAACCAATTAAGCCAATGTACTATAATATATCACCCTACAAAAAATAATAAACGAGGAAATAAATATATTAAAACTAGATGTGGTGGAACCGTCAAACTCAGCTTGGGCCTCAGCATTAGTAATGGTAAAAAAATCCTCTGGCGATTATCGATTTTGCGTTGACTTTCGAAAACTCAATGCGGTTACCTGAAAAGATGCTTATCTACTTCCATATATTAATTCAATTTTAGATCGTTTACGAGGGGCTTTGCCTTAAGAATGGCAATGCATGAAATAACAGATTATAGCCCTGCTTACCTAAATTTCGGTCGTGAACTGCACATTTCGGGGAAGGCGCACATTGTTGAAAACCCAGATGGGAATCTAGAGTTTGGTGATCAACATAATCTGAACATCTTCAAAATTTGGGTGAACGTTTTTGTCAAGTTAAGGACCATCTGATTAAATATTATCAGAATAGTGCTGAGAGGTATAATCTTAGAAGGAGACTGTTAAGTAAAGATATGCCAGATTAGGAAAAAGAATTACACTCTTTCTAGTAAAGCAATTATTAAGCGGCAAAGTTGGCCCCGAAGTACGTCAAGTGTACTGTAGCATGGAAAATTTCCACAAAACTGTACAAACTTAAAGATTTTAGTACACATAAACCTTGTGGTTATGTTCATATCAAGGATATTAAAGTCGATTAGGTTAGGATGGTTAGGTTCTTTTTTGTCATTTTTTGTTGTTGTGAGTGTTACGTTGTTTTAGTATATCGTAAAAATAAAACGAATTTCTCAGGAATTTTAAATGCCCTATTAGGTTTTAATACTGTTAGGGACACCTATGAGCCAGAACATGAAACTTTGATTTTTATTTCCATTCGAACTCTTCGAAATAAACAAGAAATTTCATGAAAAAAAAAGATGAAATGTGGCGATTGGAAGAGTGGAGTGAAGTGGCTGTTTTTTTTAAAAAAATATATTTACGTAAGTTATGAATACCCCAGAGAGGGAGCCTATTTAACCTTTTTACTGCAGGATTACTTTTCAAAGCCGGAAGTGAAAAAAATGACCCTGTTACATATATATATATATATATATGAAAAATACTAGGTTCTCGGGTTGAACCGCGTCTGAGATTGTTAACATTAACATTAACAATCTCAGACGCGGTTCAACCCGAGAACCTAGTATTTTTCATACCAACGACCGCGGCAGTTTGTTGTTTTTGGATAAAAGTATACTTTGCATAAATGTGCAGATGTCTCCTGTTAGTGTTAGGGAAACCGGCATGAGTAACCACTTGAAAGTTCACCAACGTAACAAATAATAATTAATAGTGTAAGTGTGTTGTAAGGTAGCGGTTATTTTAGATAGCATTTTAGTATTTATACAAGCAGAGAAATGGACATATTTTAGATATACTTAAGTTTATAGTAGAGTTTTTGGATGGCTGAGTTATATTTTTTTATGTTACTGTGTCCAAGGACTTCTACTCTTGCAAGGGTGAATTGCACTAAGAGAATATCTGTACACCAACGTATATGTATGTTGAGTAATTATTTCATAATATATGTATTTCATACACTTATAGGTTTCATGTTCTTATTTTATCATCATCCCAATTGGCAATTTGGAATTATATTTAGTGCTTTATTGTCAGAGTTGTACGAATATTTGTTAGGGATTGATTTTAAACCATTTGGCGCCTCTGAGCATTTTTTTTTGGCGTTATAAAAAAATCACCAGATCACTACTTGCCGAACTTAACCCTCAAAAAATATATACAGTGTGTCCCACTTTTCAAGGTAACACTTACGTAGGTCAGTTATTAATAAATCGATTTATTTTAAACTTGGTTAAGTTATACACCTCTTGAAGGTAACTAAAAGTGCGTATACCTATTTAATTTATTCCATAGACATGCGGACTAAGAGGGGAAAATGGGGTAAATTTTCAAGTAAATTGTATTAGGAATTTTTTTAAGAAAAAAAGATTACCACCATCTCATAGGGCATCCTTTAAAACCCCTTTGTGCCAAATTTTGTTAAAATATCTAGTACTTTTGGAGGTATAAACAAGTACATATGACATAATATTTTTAGTCGCAAACTCCACTATAAGCTCTCTTGCCAGTCGTCACACACCACTTACAGACTCCAGTTTCGAGCTGTTGGCTCTCGTCAGTGCAAGGTAGGCATGTGACGACCGGCATGAGGATTCTTTGACCATTTGGTACATCCTGGTATTTTTACAACAGCGACATGTAAAATAGTCAGCAGGCACCATCTAGCGGGTCCAGTGTCTGTTGCAGACTGAGGGCTCCTACTTAAAGTAGGATCAGTCTTTCGGCTGGTGTTTGTTGCAATCAAAGCATTAGCGTTTTGATGGTAATATGCAATTATTACATTTAACGCGCCAGGCTTGTAACTTGTAATTCAGCGCTCGGCGGGGCACATAGTCCGGAGAGTAGCTGTTGGTTGCAGTCTGGTTACGTTCCTTATAGTAAAATACGGATTTTATAGAGGAGTTGGCAACTAAAAATATTATGTTTTAATATTCCGCCCTCTAAAAGCACATTTGAACTAAATGCATATGACGTTTTGTCAAGAATTAATGTCCTTTAACTCGGAACGAGGTGAATTTAGAAATAAAGTTATTTCACATTTTTTGCTACAAATTTGAAGTAATAATCAAAAATATCTTCGTATTCACCAAAAATGCTAAGAAAATTCTGCCCATTTATACGTGCCCTATACAGTTTACTCGTTTTGAATCTAGCCATCTTTGAAAATGTAAACAAAATTATGAACTTGACAGTAATGGCAGCTTAAGGCTTTGTAGTTTACTTGTGTCATTATTTGTTGTTTAAATAATTATCCAGTTTTTTATTTCAAATGGAATATCTTTCTGTTGCTGATAAAGTAGAATTAATTTGGATAGTTGGTGAAAATAGAATTTCATATAGGAGAGCGACCAGAATTTTCAATGCAAGACATCCAGATCGAAGAAATCTCGTAGCCGCAAAAACTGTATGTAGTATCAATAGACTTTTTAATGTATTAAGAAGCATAGACAAAAAAAAATCAAATATTAAATAATATACATGCTGACGATCCACGAATCATAGCAGCATTCAGAAAGGACCCAACATCTAGTATTCGCTCAGTTGCTCGTATTTTAAATGTTAGTAGAGAAGTTTGGCGTTGTCTAAGAAGAAACAGACTGAAAGCTTTCAAGGCGAGATTTTTACACACTCTAAAAGATGGCGATGAGGAAAGTAGGTTAGAATATTGTTTGTGGTTACAAGGGGAATATTTGAATGATTTCCTATGGAATAATCTAAAGAAAAAAAAAAGGAAGTTTGGCGAATGGTCTTTGTAACCGTAGTCATTAACCCGAGGCACACAGACACACACATTTGAATGATCTGAATTTTATTAAAAACATCATCTTCAGTGACGAAGCCACATTTTCAACTAATGGGGTTGTGTCATCACAGAACACTCTTTATTGGGCAGCTGAAAACCCGCATTGGGTAATAAATTGTAAGGACCAATACGTAGCCAAAATTAATATCTGGTGTAGCATATTGAATAATAAAATTTTAGATCCCGTTTTTTTTGGAAAATTTAAATGCCGCAACTTTTCTCAATCTCTTAAATAATTATCTTGATGGATTTTTAATGGACCTTCCACTGTGGCAAATGGTAAATTTAATTTTCCAGTTAGATGGGGTGCCGGCTAACAATTCAATTGTTGTTAGAAAGAAATTGGCTAAAACTTTAATTTTCCTCAAATGTGGATTGGAAGGAACAGTCCATTACATGAGTGGCTCCGCGGTCCCCAGATATCACGCCAATGGACTTTTATTTTTAGGGGAGTAATTAAAAATCGAGTTTACAAAACCCGTCTGAGAAACAGACAAGAATTATGTGAGAAGATTACAGAAGCTTGTCGAGAGGTGACACCAGTAGAATTACGCAGAGTACTAAATCATAAAAGAAAAAGAGTCGATTATGTATTAGATTAAATGGTGGCTTAGTAGAAATAACAAATATTTAGTTATGTTATTAAATGTTTAAATCATTTTGCTATTAACAATTTAAATGTGTTATGTATTTTTTTGTTTACTTTTTGTATTACGTATGATATAGATTAACTAAATAATAGAACACTCAATTAAAAATATATCTTTATGACATAAATATTTATTTATGAAGTTTTATTTTATGTTAATTTAAAACCATTTTAATATTCTGATCAATTCCTTAATGCGCTGCCCCACTTTGTTGAAATTAGCGTAATCCGTTGCATAACCTAAAGGCCATTCATATGTACCTGTTTATACCTATAAAACTACTAGAGCTATTTTAACAAAATTTGGCACCAAGGGGTTTTAATGTGGTGGTAATCTTTTTTAAAAAGTCAATAATTACAATTTTCCTGAAAATTTACCCCATTTTCACCCCCTTAGTCCGCACGTCTATGGAATAAATTAAATAGGTATATGCACTTTTAGTTACCTTCAAGAGGTGTATAACTTAACCAAGTTTAAAATAAATCGATTTATTAATAACTTACCATGAAAAGTGGGACACACTATATATGTTAGCGTTAGCACCTGGAAATTAACAAACAATCAGATGAGCATCATTTTTGACCAATCTGTTTGATATACTGTGTCCACTTTGGTGCATTCGATTTGGTCATAGATGCGTTTTATTTTCACCAACTTTGGTGAATCACTCCCTATCACAGAGATTTTGAATTTTTCGAACATTTTAAGTATTCTTTAATTTTTTTTTCAAGATGGCGGATTGGCCATTGAATATCGTACAGATGTAGATTTCTTAAGAATTTTATTAGGAACAAGCCAGTATTTTTGTTATTCCGATTTGTTTACCGGAACCCGGTATATTACATAGATAAGTAGAAAATCAGAAACTTGCATATAACTATTGAAGATCCACCCACTTAGAGAATTTTTTCCATAATCAAGAAATCAAAATGCATAAGAATCATCAATAAATTTAGACAGTAAAAATGTTAATGAATCTACATGAATAGTAATACAATAATTTATAAAAAAATTTACATGTAAATATCCTATAAAATGTATTATAATATCTATACTGCTAATCGAAAAAAAATATCTGAAAAAAGTTAATAAACATTATTTGTTATAAGCTAACTTATATGCAGTGGCATAACTACAGGGGACGCAAAGAATGTAGCGCAAACAGCCACTTAAGTACTAAGCTCCAGGCCCCACTTGATTATATGGCCAGTGCTTATTATGAAGATGTAGACTTCTCATTATCTTTGATTAACGTGTGAAAATAAAAATAATGTAATTATGCGCGTTTGGTAAAAAATTTAAATGTTTTTTTAATTGTCTGTATATGAAAATTTTTTTCAGACAATCTTTATGCTATCTGATTAATTTTGATTTTTATAATTTCAGTCCACCTCCTGTTGCAGACTTGAAAAAATTGTCTCTAGAACAAGACGAGGATGATCTAGATTTAGACTTAGAAGGTGTAAATATTGATGACAATATTGATACAACAGTTAGTATCTATAAATATAATCAAATTGTTTTTACTAACTGTATTGTTTTTCAGGATATCAACATTGATGATGATTTATTAAGTGATTAGATTTTATTTTGCAAACGATTTTTTTACCTAGTATTAACATCAATGTATAATTCATTCCTGTTATGAGATATATTTTAAACTATTATGTATTATATTATTAAATAAATTATTAAAGTTATTTTATTTTTTTTGTGAAAAAATTAGGTAGAAGGAACTGATGGAAATAAGAGTTGTTACAAGGATCTAAAAAAAATATTTTTATTCATATTATAAAATAACAGTTTAAAATGATGCAGCATTAAATGAATTGTATAAAGAAATATTAGTTGCCTGATTGGCATCTGGATTGTTTTCCAAGTCTGTATAAATGATGGGGTAGTACTGAATTCTTCCACTAGACCATCCAATAGTTAAACAAGCGCCAGCATCAAAATCTTGTAGAAAACTTAGCGTGCTAGGTTTTTCTTCTGCCAATCCTATTACCAGAGAGCTAAAAAAGAGTTTCTACTGATAATAATAATAATAGTGATACGTATTCACATGCAAAGATGTAATTAAACAGATGAAAAGTTAATAAAGTGGATATGGATGTTAAAGTTACGATTCAAACATATCAAATGTATATAATAAAAATCACATTTAAATGTAACAACATGAGTCAAATTGTAGAGGCCGTAAGAATGTTATTTATTAAAAACCCATCTGTAACTTTTGTTGTTCTGCATATTAAAAGTTAATCTTAAAAGCATTTCTAAGCTACAGAAATTCTCTTGAAATCCCATCCTCAACCCCAACTAATTATATTTAAAAAGCCCAGACCTTCAATTCTTTGTTGAGTGAATTTATGAGAATATGCATGCTATAATATCCTAAGTAGGTAAAATCCATTGCCAGCTCTTAGTCTATCTGCTTAAAAAAATTTAAAGTTTTATTGGGAATTGTATTCTATTTCTAATTTAATCTAGCAGAAAATAGTATGTCGATGAGTGTCAGCTAGACTACAAGCGCTTTGTCAATTTTAGTCTGTTGAATTTGTATAGTTCATAGTGTCTCTAGCGGTACTATCATTTTTATTAATTTGACAACTGCCGAGACAGACCAGTTCAGTTGGATCTTTGATCACAATGCCCTGATATCATAGTAAACACAAAGGTTGCTATTATCGACACTGGCTGTCCTCTAATCAGCAATTTGCAGAAGACGGAGGTGAAAAAGGACAGCAAATAACAAAATTTGGCTATCATGCTTTCATGGTTTGATATGTATGGTGACTGGAAATATGAATTATCCCAGTCATAATATCGGCTATGAGCATTGTGACAAAAGGGTTCTTGATAAACTTGGGAGTAGTTAATCTAATGCTTTCGCCAGGATTATCAAGGATGGTGATGGATCTGACCCAAACAGGATATGCTGAATTTTATCTCCATTAACTGAGCCAAATTCCAAAAGTACACGAGGATCCATCAATATTTTCTAGCTTACTGCGAAAGTCTAATATTAAAATCTATAATAATATTATTACCTTGGAATTATCTGCAATCCTGGTTGCCTGACAACATTAAAAATAGTTATACAATTAGTGTCTTGGAATAAAACTGCTAAATGTTTGCCCCTGAGATCGCTTTCCATGCACTGGACTGTTCCTCCAACTATTACACCATCTATATCAATTTTACTTATATCAAACAGTGCCACAGCTTGGTTTGAAGAACTTTCTGAGTCTGATGTGAATACCAAGTCATTCTTTACGATCAAACCATAAATAATGGGCTCGATGTTTGTAGCAAATAATAACATTGTACCGCCATTTGACCAACATGCAGATTGCACTCTACCACTAAGCACAGTCCATCTCTCACTTTCCCAAGTTCGACAATCCCAAACACTAAAAAGTCTTAATTAGTAATGAAAATCGAAAATACGGCTTGATTTTGGTTCCCTGTTTCTAAATTTCTGTTTACTAAAAGGAAGGTTTGGAGATGTCAATTTTCATAATAATGAGGATTAAATAAGAATAGGCAATTAAAATGCAAATCGTAATATGAGATACGATTATTATGAATTTCAAGTAAGCACTGCTTTTAGGTGTCCCAAATAAAATATATTCATATGTTTTCAGACTCTTAAGCCTTTGTCTAGAATCTAGAGTATTATTGCATGCTGAGTACTACTCATTCTCATTAAACAGATAATATAATTTTTGAAATAAAATAAGTTGTTAAAGTTTCATGATGCTATATATTTTAAACTATTTATTGCACAAAAAAAGTTGTCGAAAATATTCCTGAGGTCTAAAACTTGGATTGTTACCAATAGCCCTCCCTCCTACAATATTAAAAAATAAATTTTCCCTTATATTTAATGTTTTCCCAGGTGTTTTACAGATTGACTGAAGTATTATTAGAGATGAATAATTTTGTAGCTTATTTTGATATCTGTAGCTGAGATTAGAGCTAAACACAGTCACATTAATTTAAGACAACACTAAAGCCTCAGTTAGAAAGATTATAGCAGATTCATTGAGGCAGTCATGATATTCATAAAGCTGCTTTAACTCAAAATATGCATTTGGATGTCAGACTATTTTTTGGAAAATTGCCCCTCAGTTCCAAAACCTTTTTTATTTTTCATTTTTATATCTTAATACATATCTTAGGTTACCCTAGTGAATTTTTTTTATTATCTATAATTTATTCTTTTCTATAATTTTCTTCTTAAATAGGACGACATGCCATAAAAGTTGAAGGAGGTTCTCAGACGCTCATTGAAAAATTCAGTAGCTCTTAATCAAATATGTGCATGCATGTATGATTGTGTGTATTGTCTATGCCAATAAAAAGTTTTTGTTACTATTATTAATTGGTGATGATCAAAACCTACCGAAACACAAGTTCACTTGAACAGCTAAATAACTTTTCTCCCATTGGTGACCATTTAATTAAAATATTGCCTGAACCTCCTGGTCTTTTTAAGGAGCTTGTTTTATCTAGTTCTACATCCCAAACTAATATTGCATTATCACAAGCTGCGCAAGTAACTAACTTATCACCCTTTGGTGACCAAGCTATACTCATAACTGGCCTATGATCTAATCTTTGTAACATTGTTGCATTACTTATAGATGGTCTTGCAACCTGTAAAATAAAGAAAATATGAAAATATTAAATTTTCAATGATACAAACCCTAAATACAATACATCTTTATAAGTTTATTTGGCAATGAAACATACAAGGAATGTATTAAAAACTGCAAACGATTATTTTTCCTAAACTACGCTCAGCAATTTTCAACACATATCTTAAGTCTAGTAATAAGTAACGCAGTGACTTAAAGCTGCATTGTAGGGCATCAAAATCATTAGCCCCAAGTTTAATGTCATGGATGTTTTACCTTATATTTTTAAATATTTATTTATTATAACTATATTAGGGATTGTAATGGAATTATCTCGAATTAATTCAATATCATTTTGTTTCTAAGAGCGAGTTTTATAAATTTTAGAACTGAAAGCATCCTTAAAAGCTACTTATTTTTTTTTTTAACATTTAACGACGGCCTACTTCTGCTATTGAGGCCTAACACCGACACGGCATTACATGCACTCTGAAGGATAGTATATCCGCTACACAATCCTCACCTAAGATTGCATAGCTTCCGCGCATACATTGATATACAAGCTATTGGAAGATATGAGGCAAGGACATGGTCCTCCTTGAAACGCTCACCCATCTAACCGCGCCTGACGTTGCTTTACATTACATATCGAAATAGACTGGATGATTCAGAAGTTATCCGTAAAAATTTAAGGGGATACGCACCCTTAAAATTGAAGTCGATACCGCAAAAAAATATATAACAAAATTCTAACGGAACGGCCGCAAAAAATTATTAAAGTTATGGTATTATAAACGCTATTTACTTGGACGACTGCAATCAACAGTGTGGCGCATTGCACGGTGCTCAATTGTATCCCTATCACTTTTCATACGATTTTATTAAAGTATAGTCGACCAAATAAATACTAGTGGCATATAGTGAATACGACCAGAATTGAAACCGTATAAAAACTAAAAGCCAGCAAAAACAGTCGGCATCTGTTGCCGAGGTAAACAGAAATGCTTGTCGTAAGAAAAACAATAAAGAGATGCCGGTGGTTTTTGCCGGCTTTTAGTTTTTATACAGTTTCAATTCTGGTCGTATTCACTATACAAGTATATTTTTAAATGATTTTGAAAGTTGATTTTTTCATTTTTGCTTTGCGCTATCGTATTTGTATGGGTCCATTGTACATGCCCTTAAATTTTTACGGATAACTTCTAATCTTAGATTTAATCACTTAATATATAAATAGTAGTTTTGGCAAGTGTATACCGGGTGACACAAGAGACACGTAACACTCTGTAAATTGGCTATTTAAGAAGTTAAAATCTTGAATTTTGAGAGAGTTGTATATTATATAATTGTTCTTGTTTTGGGCCTATCAAACATTTTCTTCTACTTCTAGTTTAAGTGGAAGCTACCCAAACTTTGTTACTTTAAATGGTACCCTGTATATTTTTGTCTGATTTGTCTTTAAATCCTCTTTTCAACCTCATATCGCAACATGGCAATTGTTTTTAAAATGACAGTTAATAGCCATTTTATTGTATTAAGTCTAGGCCATGATATAAACCTTGGTAGATATTGATCTTAGATTGCCGTGATATTGAAAGACCTCTAGTATGCAACTTTCTGTCTCATATTTTTTTATGCATAATCAGTAGCTGAACAGACTAACTACATAGTTTATTTTTTCGAAAAATTCCTCAGTGCATTTTGTGAACGCGATAATCAGGAGAAAAATAGTGGGAATTAGATGTATATCTATCTGTTTTGGAAAGTAAATTTTAGTTGGAACCTGTTGAAAAAAGGGAATGAAAGTGCCGAAAACAGGTTTTTTTTCACGTTTTCGATGTGAAAGATTTTTTTTTATACAAAAAATACTACGAAATAGCTCGTAAAAAGACGAAAAAATGAGTTTTTGACAATTGAAATCGGTCAATAACTTTTTGCACAAAAAATTCAAAACCGCTAAATATAGCCATTTTTTGTCGTTTAATTACAGGGACTGTAATTATCGTACGAAGTTGTTTCAGAGCTTAATTGTAGCTTTTGTTGGCACCTACCTACTCTAAAAATTTAATGTAAAAATATTAATAACTTTTAGCAGAAATAATGAAAATGTAAAAAAAGGTTTTTCCGAAAAATGGCGTGGAAATGGTCAAAAATGGTTATAGAACCATTTTTCAAAATGAACCCTATTATCTTTAAATTTTCGTAAGGTTTCGTTTAGTACCTTAAAAACGCATTTGAAAATCGGGCTATTTCTGAATTTTGGACGCTTGATGGGAGGGGAAGTGACGCATGGTGGGGGGAAGCGCGATCATTTAGCGGCTCACCAAGTCCGGCTGTGGGAGAAACTTCGTTTTTTACGAGCTATTTCGTAGTATTTTTAGCATAAAAAAAATTCGCATCGAAAACGTGAAAAAAACAGTTTTCGGCACTTTCATGCCCTTATTTCAACAGGTTCCAAATAAATTTTGCTTTCCAAAACACATACCCACTATTTTTCTCCTAATTATCATGTTCACAAAATGCACTGAGGAATTTTTCTAAAAAAATGCATTCTCCTTTGCTATCTGACTTGGATTATATTTAAAAAAAGAATCTCTAAACCACCTATAGTATAAAAACCAAGTTCCTCATTTTTTTATTTGACCTACTTAAAAAAATACTTATTTATCTTTTATTTTTCTCCAACATAATTGCTGTATCTATCTTATTTTGCTTTCTTTGTTAAAATTAGTAGTGAATATTATTGCATTGCATAGTAATGAACATTAGGCGCGTTTTATTGTACCCAGAAACATTTTACTCGTAGAAGTAGAACCGTTTTTTGCCGTTTTATTGACCACCACTTTTTCAACTTTTGCTACTTTCCCTACGACCGAATTTGATCATAGGAAGAGTAGATTCCTAGTCACAAAGTAAAAAGTCACTAAATAGTGGTCTTACAACAACAAAAAACAAGATTAGAATTGAGGTTATAAAAATTAGTCAAGTAAATATTTTACATAAAATCGACAATAAATTTGAAATTCACGAACTATAAGTAAAGCGTACTTATATTATAAAACAGGCGAGTCTGTGGGTCGATTTCCTACTAAGGGGTAGTGACACCTAATGTTTTTCAGACAAAATCCGAAAAGATAATTAATAAATGATGTATATTAGGTATATTTACACATTCATATTCTATAATGTATATTGCATTATAACGGAGTAATAAATCATGAATATAAGGGGTGGGTGTAGGTGGGTGATCAAGTTTACATTATTATTATTAGCCGTTACTCGAGTCCGAGTATAAAAATGTTACAGTCGATAGATTGTGTACAATAAAAAACAAGTAAAAGGTGTAGTCTATTGTAATTCCCATTCATCTACGGTGCACACGACTATGGCTATAGAGGCCAATTCGGGAGAGCACATGTCGACCGCAGTCAGGACAAACATAGACCTGGTTAGGTCTTGGATTCGGCCTTCTTGCAGCAACATTTCCTTGATAGCTGGCCACAACCCCTCGCCATTCGGTTCTGTCCGCTGCAAGTTGTTCCCATTGCTCGTCTGCAATACCGCAGGACTTTAGATTTTCATGGAGAGCGTCTTTGAACCTCTTTCGTTGACCGCCACGCCTTCTTCTAGCGCTTAGCAATTCACCATAAAGTGCACATTTAGGAAGGCGGTTATCATGCATACGATGAACGTGACCTGCCCATCTTAGGCGTGCTCTTGAAATAAGCACCTCAATTGGAAGGCTGTTTGCTCTCCTGAGTACTTCCACGTTTGATATGTGATGGAACCAACGGATTTTCATCATACTTCTGAGGTGTCTTTGCTGAAAACGTTCTAATTCTTTCACATGACGACGGTAAGTGACCCAGCTTTCACATCCATATAGTAGTGTTGGAATGACAACTGCTCTGTAGACAGCCATTTTCGTTGACAAAGCAAGGTCGTGGTTGTCAAATACTCTCTCTCTAAGTCCCCAGAGTGCTCTAGATGCAGCGTTAATTCTATTGCGAATCTCGCTATCCATGTTTGCTTTGTCATTAACAACGTTGCCTAAGTAATTGAACTGATCCACCACTTCAAGAGAATTTCCGTTAAGTGTAATGTCTATTTGCTTCACTTGATGAGGAGTTGCATAATCTTAGTCTTTCCAATGTTGATTTTAAGTCCCAAGGAATCATAGCTCTGGGCATACACATCTAAAAGTTCTTGAAGCTCTTCCGGCGTAGAGGCTAAAAGTGCACAGTCATCCACATACTGGAGATCACAAATGAATAGTGTGCGTGTCTTCGTGAAAGCTCTATAGCGCCCTATGTTAAAGAGACCGCCATCAAAACGGTATCTGAGACCTATTCCTCTGACTGTCAGTTTGTTGTCAACAATAATTGTTAGAGCAGTGGTAAACAAATTAAAGAGTAGGGGTGCCAGGACACATCCCTGCCTAACTCCAGTGAGGGTTTGGAAAGGTTCGGTTGCCTCATTATTATACATAACCTGGGCGTTGTTGTTTGTATGTAGACTGCGACATACTTCCACAAATTTTCTAGGGATACCTAAGCGGAACATAATTTTCCAGAGCACTTCCCTATCCACCGAGCCAAATGCCTTGGTTAAATCAATGAAGGCCATGTGAATTTCTCCTTGATGTTCGAGTGCTTTTTCTTGAAGCTGTTTAAGTGTGAAGATTAAATCCGATGTGCCTCGGTTTGGTCTAAAGCCACTCTGTGTTTCAGGAAGTAACTTTTCCATAACAGGTGTTAGCCTATTTGCCATCGCTTTAGTGAGTATCTTCCCTCCAACAGCCAGGAGAGCTATACCCCTGTAATTTCCACAGTCTGCAGCGCTTCCTTTGTTTTTGAAGAGGTTGATTAAAAGTGTATCACGAAACTCCTGCGGAGCTTGACCACTTTCCCACACGACATCAAACAGTTTTTTGAGGTAGGGTATGAGCTCTGACGACACAACTTTAAAGATCTCAGCTGGGAGTGAGTCGGCGCCGGGAGATTTGTTATTTTTTAGCTGCCCAATGGCGGTTAAGATCTCTTCCGTTGTTAGTGGTTTATCTAAGTCTTCGAAGGTGTCATATTGAGGGATAAGATTTATAATATCGTGATCGGCTTGACTTTGCTGGTTAAGAATGTTAGAGTAGTGTTCTTTCCATCGGGCTCTTATTTCCTGGTCTTCTTTGAGGAGATTTCCATTTAAATCTTTAATAGGGCACATATTTTTCCGACTGGGGCCGTACGCTGCTTTTACTCCTTGAAAGAAATTCCTGTAGTCGTGTGAGTCGGCGTACCTTTGAATTTCTCTGGCCTTGCTTGCCCACCACTCGTTCTTTATTCTTTTGATTTCGCGTTGCGTTTCATACTTAGATTGGGTAAAAGCTTCTGCTTTTGATAAGTCGTTGGGGTGGTTGATAGCGTTTTGGAAGGCAATATGTTTGCGGTCAAGAAGTTCTTGTATAAAAGCTTCATTATCATTGAACCAGTCCTCCTATTTTTTACTTGCTGCAGTGCCAAGAATTTCCTCACTCGCACTTTTTAAACTGTCTTTAATTTGTGTCCAGGTAGTAGCGACATCTACAGAATTGGTTTCTTCTAGTGCACTCAAATTCTCTTGAACTTTTTGCTTTAGCTGATCGACGGTTTGTTGGTCACGCAATTTACTAATACAGAGACGGGGTCTACGTTTTACTTGAGTTCTTCGGTGTTTGGGTCTCATAACAATTTTCATTTTAGAGACAACAGGATGATGATCGGTCCAACATTCGCTATCAATGCGCGCCTTTGTAATTTGGACGTCCTTGAGATGCTTCCTACGTACGATAACATAATCCAGTAGATGCCAGTGACCTGATCTGGGGTGACGCCAGGTGCCTTTAAATTTATCCTTTTGTCGGAAAATGGTGTTTGTTATAACTAGATCATGTTCGGCGCATTTAGTTAGGAGTAGTTGACCGTTAGCGTTCATGTTGCCCAAACCGTTCTTGCCTATGATGCCTGGCCAAGTGTCTGCATCTCTCCCTACTCTAGCGTTAAAATCGCCAAGAATAACGAGTTGTTACATTTTAGGTATTCTACAGAGGGTTTCTTCCAGCTGTTGATAGAAGCCTTCCTTGGTTTCCTGACTTGCATCCAGAGTGGGAGCCAGCATTAGACGCTCGGATAGGCCTTGTGGTACTTGTGTTAAGTTGGATACAAGTTGATTCCGAACGGCAAATCCTACTCCATGTTGTCTTCTTGAATTGGTGGGAAGACCTTTCCAATAGAAGGTGTAGTACTTTTCTGTGAGAGAGCCTTCCTCCAAAAATCGAGTTTCGCTGAGAGCTGCAACGTCAACATTGAGTCGGTGTAGTTCTCTATCTATTAGAGCAGTTCTTCTTTCAGGCCGATCGGTGCGAGTGCTGTCGTTCAAAGTACGAACATTCCAAGTGCCGTAGATGAAAGAATTAGTTTTCTTAGATTTAACTTGTCGGTGTTTTTTCGACATTCGATGAGGTGTCCCTGTGGGCACCCTCCCCCGGAGATCCGATCGGGAGGGTATTTACATACTCTTTCGTTTTAGTTAGTCATTATTTATTAAGAGATTACTTATCACTGAGGTGCAAATCGTCCACTTAGCAATAACTTGTCTATGTGATATGGTCGTTAGTCTCTGACATGATCTCAAAAACACGTGAAACTTACACATCAGTCAGCCTGTTTCATTCGTTCATTGCTTATTAAAAATCACCGGTTCAGCCTTCGAAAATTATCAAAATTGATGTAACAGCAGCAGCTACAAGAAGTACCTTATTATTCTGATTCATGGTAGAACTGTTATAGTTCAGTTAAAAGTTTTCGTTTCTCGAAAATCAAATTACAAATCCACAAGCATTAGTAGTACCTTAAACATTTTACACTAAATCGCAAAAGTACTTGTGGCAACATTTATGAACTGTTTTATTGACACATCAAAATTACTACTCATAAGAGTAGATTCGAACTAGCAATAAAACACGCCTATTGTTACTACCTACTGCAACAAAAATATTTAGTAGGCTGGTGGTGGATACAAATTAAAATGAAAAAAGACACGCCATGTTGATTTACTGGATATGTATTATGTATTTATTGTTAAATTATACCTAAGTTAGTCAGTTTTACAGTTTACCATATTGTCTTTTGCAAATAATATAAATCGGAATAAACACAAAAATAATGTATTTTGCTGACGTTTCGGAAAGTAATCTCTTTCCGTTTTCAAAGCTATTTTTTGAAGAACTCTTATTTTGCTGTGTATGTCAAATACACAGCTTTAAGATTGTATTTTACCATGTATTCAAGAAATGAAAAAGTAGGTACTATGTTTATTAATCCATGACGAATGTTATAAAAATAGCAGACGGGCTGCTCAGTTAGATGAAGAAAATTTCCTGTAATAAATCATCGATCATACAACTATTTTGTAAGATTTGAACACAAATTCAGAATCGAACCAAATGTGCCTAAAATAATTTTATTGTTATGTAGGGCATATTCATATTCGAGTTTTATTTATTTTGAGTTTTAGAAAAATATAAATAGCAATAGTAGGTTACATATTGATACAAATTACTGTTCCAAATTCGAAATTGTTATCTTTGGCAATAATAATAAATATTAAGGAGGTCTGACATTTAATTGATTAAACAATTAATAGAATAAATATGAACTTGTACTCAATAGGTATCCTGCTAAGTCAGCATGTAGTAAAATTATAAATAAGAGTAGAATCATTGCGGGCGGCAGTCTGAAGCGGGAAAGAATCCCACAGGGGTGATCGTAGGGAAGGACTCATCTCAAGATAGGTGTTGGTTCCGTATGAGTAGTGAAAAGTCCCTAGTGCACATTTGCCCTCGACATGGAACATTATTGGTAAGACCCCCCCCCCCCCCCCCTTCATTGTCAAATTATATTTGTTGATTTGTTGTTATTTGTTGTACCTGTTGTGGCCTCATTGTTGTTTTTGGTAAATAAACCAGGTTGTTACACTTCCGTGTCTACTTTGACAACCCGATCACCCTCTCTCACTAGCCAAGTGGCCCCTAGTTACAACCCCCTCTGAAAAGGGTGGTTGTGACGGTATTATTGATGGTAAGTCGGAAATCAACCTATTGGCAATTGTTGAGGCTGATTCTATGATTTTGATAAGACATATTGAGGGCCAAAATGGTGTAAATTCAACATTTTAATCTCTTAAATATCAAAGTTACAGAGTGTTACATGTTTCCTGTGTCATCTGGTATTCATGAAGTCTCCACTATGACAATTGCAGAAAGGACATTTCTGAGAACTGTATACCTGCGTTCAGCATAACGTGTAAAGTATCTGCAGATTTAAGAATACAGTATTTTGCAAAAACACCCTACACAAATCTTTTAAAAATTGAATTTGTTTAAATTATCTTCATTTTTGATATGTTGTTCGTTCTGACAGTTTTTAAGATATGACTTTCTCAAATTTAGATAATTTCCATCATTTTAGACACTCAACGATTTCTTTCTTAAACCATTAGGGTGAATTGTACCACCCAAATTCAATGTTGGTTTACCATTAATCCAGGTTTAAGGTCCGGTTTACCAGTGCAGGGTTAACTCTTAAGTAGAGGATAAATGTCAAATGAAACAAGTACCTATCCATTATTTTGTTTGATACTTATGCCTGCATTGATAAACCGTACTTAAGTGGTAAAAACCTGTAAGGCATTTACACATGACGTCACATTATTCAAGGTCGTTGCTTGGAGGAAAAACAAATAACACATAACCCCACTTTAGTTCCTTACGATTTACAATATCACAAACCATAACTAAACATTTTGAAGTTAGCAGCCTTGATTTGTTTTACCTGCAAGCAACGGCCCTGAAGAACGTCAGATGCCCTGTTGTAGTAATGTCCTTCAACCGTTGACAGTAGTCCAACGGTGGTTCAAGTTGATCCGCCGATTCAGATTAAGTTTAACCATAACCTTAAATATGTTTTGCTCATGAATACCGATGATAAAAAGTTAGAAACTTTCCAGATGATGAAAATTTTGTTTTTGATCCAAGAAAAGCAAAGACTTAATTATTTTATATGCAGAATGTGGATGATGTGCTTTAAACAGAAAAGTAAGATTTTTAGCTCAAATATAGCTGTATATAAAGTAACTTTTAAGGTTATTGTGCCATAAGTACACCTCTCTTCGCTTAATGTACAAGCTGTGTGTGATTGTTCAGAAATAATAATTAGAAATTTCGTTTGTTGAAGACCAGAATCAACATATAAAGTTCAAATCGTGAATGTGTTTGTTCACACCATCAACTTTATTTTCCGAATAAAATCATCTCAAGGTCACAGAGCATGGCACGCATAGGCGTATCAACGTATGTAAAAGACAAGTCCTTTGCGATGAAAATATCTGGACAGTAATAGCAGGCGATACAGTGAATTTTAACATCCGTTCCTGCATTTAGTTTTACAATTCATCTCATGAACTTCTTGCAAAGGTAAAAGAGAACATTCTTATGTTTTTTCTGATTAAAGCACTCGTTTAATTTTACTACCATGTCTCTGGCTGCTGCATTCAGTCTTTTATCCACCGCACGCTATTGAGTTGGCAGATAACTGACAGAATGCTCAACGTTGGTTACAGCTATGACTAACGCTTGTGATATTCATTTGTCGACTTCTGTCGTAGCCTCAGCAGACGTGACTTTCTGTTATTCACGTCCTATGCACTTTGTATTTGCAGAGATAGAAAAATAGTATGTCGTTGATAAGTACATAAATTGATGACTTGAACGACAACATTCGTGATTTCAACTATATATCTTAACTCAATTTCGGAAATTAGCTTTTCAGAGAATAGTACAGAATGGGGATTGAGGCAATAATAATTTACTAGTTAGCAATACTCATTACACAAAATATTAACTACTCTTTCTTAAAGGATAAGATGAAATAGAGCTATTTTATTGCCAGTCTAAGTTGAGATCAGTTCAGTTGAATGGAGTTTATGAAAGATTACTACAAAATATTTTAGTCTGTCAACGCTAACCGTTCTTTCAAATGAACTGTTGCTCACTATCGTTTTCTACAATCCACCCTTTATTAACTAAGGAAAAATGCAAGAGTAAAAAATGTTTATTTAAGTCCAATAATAATATAGGAATATTGATTTGGTTTTTGTAATGGGCCTGTGTATTTTTTTCATAAAACTCTTTCTCGTTGTATGTTTTTAATCGCACCTTTATCTCAGTAAGGTTTAAACACAAAATATTTTTTCTTTGTTAATTTTTTCAAATCCTAATTTCAAAACTCATAACCTTATTGGAGATAGTTTCATCATTCCTATTCAGACTGTCCCATATTTCACAAAAAAATATGGTAGGCTTATACTACATGACATAGTACTAATGCCCATTTCCACCAACTTATTTAGGGGTTCCTTAACGCTAACGAAAGAATAACTTAAGTTAGGTAACCATTTTGATTTTTCCAAAACTTATTTCTTCTCTAAAGCTCTCTAACTTTAGGGGATTAAAATAATTTACCAAAAAATTGTTTTTATGAAACCTAATTTCATTGTTCACTGTTTTAGAGCTGACAGTAGGAGTTTTTGATACCGTTTGACCCGCTCTTGTAGCTCAAAACTTCAAATGGAAATGTCTATCGACGATTTGAGAATATTGAACGTAATGGAAGACTGATTTCCTAGAATTTAAGGTCATCATCCCGAAAAGGTTGATTGGAACCCACTCGGGAACATACTTGGATCTGCCGATATCGACTGGTTTACAGATGGATCTAGATCTGAGGGTGGTTCCGGAGCGGGAATATACGGTGAGAAACCCAGGGTAAAATTTTTCTATACCTTGGGTATTTTCGCAGTGGTATTCCAGACCGAGATATTTGCTATCTTGGTCTGCGTACAGGAGAATATCTGTAGAAGACATTCTAAAATATATATATATATATATGTAGTGACAGCCAAGCGGCCCTCAAAGCCCTGGCATCAATTAAAACCAAATTTTCTTTGGTCAAGGACTGTAAACAAGCACTTTGCGAACTTGGCTCGTCCAACTGGGTCATACTTCTCTGGGTGCCTGGGCACAGGGCACAGTAACATTGAGGGTAACGAGCAGGCAGATGCTCTTGCCAGAGATAGGTCTCAGCAGCCCTTGAGGGGCCCAGAGCCAGCTGTGGCTTATCCTAAAGCACACGCCAGAAGGTCAATAGAGGATTGGTCTCACTTCCAGTTCATTGACCTACGGATCTCCCACCCAGGACTTCGGCAAGCGAAACTCCTTATTTCAGCATCCTCGCCGAAGAGGGCAGAACACAACTACTGTGTTTCAGCAGCAAGCAAGTTAGAGTTTTGGTAAGTCTCTTGACTGGACATGGCCTTTTCAGGAAACTCCTGCATGCCATCGAAGTGGTTAACAACCCCGACTACAGGTTCTGTGGAGAAGTAGAGGAAACTTAAGTTAACCTCCTACCCCAGTCTCATGAACTTGAGGCATAATTTTGGCTTCCCTATAATGGAGGAAATGGAGGAGGAAATTAGGAATGCTCTGCTGGGAAGGATTCTGGCCTTTGGTTTGGAGTCCGGCCTAGATGGGGACATTCATTGACCAGCTAGCGGATGCACAATGGGCCTCAAGCCCTGAGTGCCGCAATTCATTATTGCGCCGCTATGAAGAAGAATTTAGGATAGAAATAACTATCAAAATGGACAATCTAACATTTTTCTGTAAATTTAGATCCAACTAAACCTACAGTTTTAAATATTCTCGAGTAAATTGTAGAACATTTAGTATCTTATGCAATATATGAAAAACTCCACAGTCTCTTCACTTGCAGTTGCATATGTCATTTTAAAATTTAATAATCCTCAGATTAAAGCCTTTCTGAGTAATTCTCAGATTGAGAAAGTAAGTAACATGCGTCGTCTGTTTTTGTGTGACTCATGAGATTTTACACACTAAAATGGTGAAAAAAACATATAATTTTAATTCCTGGTGCTTTGTAGTTAAAGAAAAATCGTTCTTGGCAATCAGCATGCTGCAAATTGTGTTATAAGGAAATATTTGTGTAATTTGGGAAGGCAAGTCCTTCCCATCCATAAGTAAAACTGAAAAACATATTGTCATGCAGTACCTAGACAATTATTTGGACCACCCGATATATGGTTTTATTCAGAAAACGATTTAGTTATAAAATTAATTTAATCCGATATCTTAAAGTAAACCAAGTTGCTGGTTACAATGTAGCTGTAAATCCAGAAAACTCAGCAATGGTGCACACGGCCCGCTAGTTGCAGAAATGCTGAGAGTGCAAGTACCGGGGAAAAGGAAACGAGAAAAGTAAAGCAAGTTAGTTAGTTGTCTTCTGGGTTTTTAAAGAAGCAGGTCCTAGGCAGTGCGTGCTGCGTGGGCCATGCCTCGGGGTGGCTAGATCTGCTATACTATGTAAGTACTAAATTTTATTATGTTTGTTTCACTGTTTCTTTTGCTTCATAAATAAATGTTCAATCTGCTCTGTTATGTTACCACTATGTTTAAGTGTTCACTAAGTAATATAATGTACCCTCTCGACATGCCAAGCGAGTGAAGTTGATTTGGCCATGGCTATCGTCGGCACTTACCCTTTACAGGGTGATGCTGGTGATATTGTTAAAGAACGCTATAACCCCGATATACTTTTCGACGTTGTAACAAAATCCGACTTAGGAAATATTTCGTAAGAAAAGCGTGCTTCACGTAAAAACGCCGTGGAGGAGGTTTTTAATTCTTGGAAATATATTTTTGCTCTTCGGAGCGTTTTTTATGCCAAATTTTCGCTAACTCTTCGAGGAGCGTTAATTTGGTAAGTGTAGTAAATGTCGCTGCACAGGGACGTAATGTCGCCTCGACCACCCAATTTTGGAAAGTATTCTAAAATTGGACTTGAACTTCCAAATTTCCAAGATTAAAAACCCTTTTACGAATCCACGTTGTCAAGCACTGCAACTCTTACGAAGTGTTGAATATGAGGACAAGTTAGTCCAACGACTATCCAAAGTATATCGGAAGTTATAGCGAAAATAGCCCTTAGCGACATGGGACCCCCATCATTTCCTAGCAGTCGGATTTGACGGGGAAATGATGACTTTTGACGGGGTTTGCCCTAAACCGGTTCCTCAGTGATTCGGAGTCAAAAAAGTATCTATACCATGTACTCACACGTGCATGGGATCTGCCTTGCCTGAACGTAAAATTTGTTATTGCATAATACAAACGAAGTAGATACGCTTCAAGCAATTTTAAGCTCCGAGGAGCGACCAAAATTTATGTGAATTAATAAATACGTTTATAAAGACAGGCAAGCATAAGCCCACCAAAATTTCAGTTACATGAACTGTTCCTTGAATCTTTTTGTGCATCGTTAGCTTTTCAAACTGCATATTGGATGGTAGTTGGTACCGTATGAATCGTCCCGTTCCTCACCATGTGTTGTACACGGGTCAGACCATTGTTTGTTAACATTTTCTCTGAAGAAGTTGTTGTAAAAACATAAATTTTTCTAAAGATTTAATATACATTTTTTGAACTTTATATTGTCTTTTACTTGTGTTTGCTAACAAAATTTCCCTTTCAGATTTAATTTTAAGAGAGTGTTAAACAGACAGTGTTAGATTTATAGTGTTACGACGTCTTCCAATTGATACCATCAGAGCCGCAGTTAAGCATAAACGACAGTAAGTATGATTTATCCATTAATCTCCGTCTGAAACAGTCACTTTGAACCCTAAAAAATTTTGTGAACGTAATATTTTTATTTAGTATTTAGAAAAGGTTGAGGAAAAAGAAAATTAATTTTTTCTTTTTCCTATTTTTTTCAATTTTTCTAAGTTTTTCGAACAAAAAATACGTCCTTCAGACTTCCATCAAAAGCATGGATCGTTTACATGGCGCCCGAGCAGGGACCATGCCGTCCCCAAACCCAACAAATCCTTTCTCATTCATGGCGGAAGACTCCGAGGGGTCGACCCCAAGAGAATTTTATGAGCGAGTCACCGCACCGCTCGTCGACGACGGTTCTAGAGGGATAGAACCACAGCGACTGTTTCCAGAGGGAAATAATGTTAATTTATCAGCTTCACAGCCACAAACTGCTTCGATGGAAAGTATGTTTCTGAAAATGGCAGAGGGCTTCGTGCAGGCGATACAGAACGTGTCGACCTGTACGCCCCATGAGAGACAAAGATGTCCGAACGTGACGTTCCATGGGCTTGATCATGAAGATCCAGAAGCTTTTCTGAAAATTATGGAGGAATATTTCGACAGAGCTCGCATAAGCCACGACTATGATCGCCTCCATAACGTAACCGGCCAACTCAAGGGCGAAGCTCAACGATGGTCCGAACAATTTAGGACGTTGACTACTTCGTATACCTTATTCAAGGAAAGATTCCTTACGAGATTTAATTCTCCCGACATACAGTCACGAGCTATTGCTCAACTGTATGCCGTCAAGCAAACGTCTTTAGACGACACGGCAGTGTTTATCACAAGGAAAACCTGTCTTTTCGATCGTATTGATCCCTTCAAATCCGAAGCCATCAGAGCTCGGGTCATCATGGACCAACTGCGTCCAGAAATTAGGTCACGCTTGAGAAGCAACCTAATTTCAAACACAGAGATGTTAATAGCAGCGGCTACTAACGTCGAGCGGGATTCAGCTGACGAACAGACGTCGCTAATCCAGCTTATCGATCAACGTCTGTCCCGCGCGTCTTACTATCAAGAGCCGGGACGTTTAAGTCAACAAAATTCTAGTAACAGGAGCAATGGAAGCCCAACTCCGACAGCACCGAGGGTGCATTTCCGAGAGGACGTATCTCGACAGGACGGTCCAGGCAGAGCGCCTGGTCGTCCTTTTTTTATGCCTAATTTATCAAGCGGATCAGTGAATCCTGACCGCAGGCAAAATAATTTTAATGGCGGATCGGGGAAATTCCGAGTACCCGACCGACCGGCAACCCCGTGCTGATACTGTACAGACACAGTGCAGTGGCACTTCCATAGCCAATGCCCGAATAACCCGCATCTCAGCAGGAGACCGGGAAACTTTCGAGGGGCCAGAGACCCAGGCCAGGGTCCATCTGCAAGATCCCCGGCACAACGGCCGAACCAAGGCGGCAGCAATGTCCAGTAAATTTTTCCGATACTCATGACCACTACGACGCTCCTCTGCACAAGACAAGAGAGTCAATAAATTATATGAGCGAAGCGTTCCCTTTGCCTCGTATAAAAGTTCAAATTAATGAACATGCGGTCGACGCACTGATCGATTCAGGCTCGACGCGAAACGTTATCCATCCGAGGATGTTGGATAATTTCAAAAATCTCACGACACGTCGATCATTTGCTATGGCGTGCGGAGATCGAATGGTGGACTCTCTTGGCACGACAAAATTACAAGTAATAATTTCAGGCACCTCTTTTGAAATTGATTTTCAAGTAATCGAAAATTTGAACGAAACAATAATATTAGGATCACCATTCTTATATATGAACAATGTCGCATATGATTATGGCAGAAAATGCCTATATGCCGGCACAGAAGAGCGTATTACCGTCTTCTGGAATCAAGCTTCTCAGAGGGAGAGACAGCAGGCAAAGCTTCCTGAAGAGCTTGTTATTAAAGACAAATTTCTACGGCCGCTGTTCGAAGAATTTGTCGATCTGTTCACTGCGGAACCGACTCAAGCAACCACAGTGACTGTGAAACACAAAATTACAGTAAAAGACACGAAACCATTTAATATCAGACCATATCCGATGTCTCCGAGTACTAAGAAAATCATGTACGACCAAATCGAAGAGATGTTAAACGCTGGCGTCATCGAACCTAGCACTGCCCAATATAGTTCACCACCAGTGATAATAAAACGCTCCGACAAGAAACCACGATTCTGCATCGATTATCGCCATTTGAACGAAATGACCGAAGACGAAGCTTCCGTCTTACCCAAAATACACGAAAGCATTAAAGATTTAGGCAATTCGAAGATTTTTTCTGTGTTGGATTTAAAAAGTGGATATTGGCAAATACCACTAGATGAAGCATCAAAAGATTTTTCGACTTTTACCACTCCTGATGGGGCAGCTTACAGATTCAATGTCATGCCTTTCGGACTCAAGACAGCTCCCTGTACCTTTCAGAAATTCATGGCAAAGGACGTTTTAACGGGTTACCTGCACCATTTCTGTAAAGTGTATTTAGATGATATAATCGTTTACAGTGTAAACGTGAAGGAGCATATGTCCCACTTGAGATTAGTCTTTGAAAGACTACGTCTGCACAATCTGAAAGTGTCACCGGAAAAGTGTGTAATAGCGACGAATGAAATTCAATATTTAGGCCATACAATTAGAACCGATACTTCCCAACCATTAGAAAAACATGTCTTACAAATTCAAAATTATCCCGTTCCAGCTACGAAAAAGCAGCTACAAAGTTTCCTAGGGCTTTGCAACTGGGTACGAGAATATCTACCAAATGTGGCGATGATCACGAAGCCACTAACGAAACTTCTTTCGAAGGAAAATCGTTTTCACTGGAACCATACGTGCGATGAAGCATTTAGAAAATTAAAAGAATTATTATCCGGACCGCTGGAACTCCATCGGCCGGATTTTTCACGTCAATTCATTTTGCAAACAGATGCATCACTACAAGGCCTTTCGGCCGTATTATATCAATTAGGCGACAACGGCGAAAAATACATAATCTCGTATGCAAGCAACACGTTATCTCCAGCGGAGAGACGTTACCACATAAATGAGCTAGAATGCTTGGCGGTGGTGAACTATATTAAAAAGTACAAGATGTACTTAGCAGACAAACCGTTCTTGGTGAAGACGGACAACAGGGCGTTACTTTGGTTAAACAAACATAAGGACGACAAAACAAAATTTACACGATGGTCATTACTATTGCAAGAATATGCATTCAAAATTGAACACTGTCCAGGAAAGGAGAATTTATTACAAGATTTTCTAAGTCGTAACCCACAAAATCAGTATGTCGAGACAGACGATGAAGAGGAAAGAATGTTCCTACCAAATTATAAGTGTCCAGAACGTATTTCTGTTTTAACACATTCAGAAATATACGAAGATATCGTACAGGCTCAGTTGAGTTCAAGAGATATTCAAGACAAGATCCGCCGTTGGAATGATCTATTTCAACAGGAACAACGTTCCGATGCGGATCTTATTTTTATGCAAAATTTTCACGTCCAAGACGATGTACTTTTTAAAGATTGTGATAGAAATTTTAAATTAATAGTTCCAAAGAGGAAAATAAAAGAATTGATTTACCATTATCATGACCGAGATGAAGCATGTCATCCAGGAAGAGACGAGACTCTCAGGAAAATAGCGAAACGCTACTATTTCAATAATATGGCCAGGATCGTAGGCAAATACATAAACGACTGTCTGATATGCCAGTCTGTAAAGACAAGACAAGCCCAACCCAATGCTCCACTTAGAAGTCATGCACCACAGAATGCATTTGAAACCTTGAGCGTCGACGTAATTGGCCCGCTGCAGAGGACTAAAGACGCCGAAAACAGATATATGATTATCGTCGAAGACGTTTTCAGTAAATGGATAGAGGCAAAGGCATACATTCAGGTCGACGGCAGAACGATAGCCAAATATATCGACGAAGAAATAGTAGCAAGATTCGGAGTCCCTCGAGTCATAATTTCAGACAACGGTGGTCATTTCAATTCCGAATGGTACATCACATTTTGCGAAAGGAATGGTATCGAACGATACTTAATTCCAGCATATCACCAACAGTCCAACCCCGTGGAACGACGGGTGCAGGAATGCAAGAAAATTTTAAAGACTCTTTTATTCAAAAAGCCAAACGACACTTGGGATCGCTACGTGCATCAAATGACATACATATTAAGAAATCGTAGGAACGCCGCTACAAATCAAACACCTAGCATGGTCGTGTTAGGATACGATCCAGCCGAAAGAGGCGAATGGGATTTGTATGCCTGGAGGCAAGAAAGAGCCAAGCAACAAACGCTTCCACGATACGAGCGAATCAAGGAAGCCCGTCAGGCCCAACAAAAATATAAACAGAAATATGCGCCGAAAGAGGCCGTTACTCCGATCGTCTACAAAGTAGGAGACAGAGTCATGAGTAAGAGAAAAAAGAAGGTACATACCTTCACGCCGTCTTGGTCAGGCCCAACCAGAATTCTGAAGAAGTTTTCAGACGAAGTGTATCTCGTGCAAAAGGGAAATGTAACGACAAGAGTACATGTCGATGATTTGAGACCAGCCCCGCCAGAGGAGCACAACTTGGAAATCGAATCTTCCGATGAAGAAAATGCAAGTCCAGGCGGAACATCACTCGATGGAAATGATTCCCCGTTCTCAGACGATTCCACAGAACCTCTACCGCCGGAGCAAACGGTTGTACAAATCCATGCACCGCCACGAGATGCTTCCACTTCTGATTCAGAATCCAGTTCTGGAGATTCAATCATCTTTTTATAACATTTTTCAACCTAGGCTAAGTTTTAACTTAGTGCTAGGTTTATTTTATATCAAAATTTCCATACCAACTTCTTGTCGTGTCAGGCAAAAGTTGGTATTTTTTATGCATTTTTTACAAGTTATTTTCATCTGAGGATATTGTATCCAAATACAAATCTTCCAAATTCACTGCAGCAACTCTGACCGTGTCCGGCAGAGTTGGTATTTTTTATAATTTTTCTAAGTCCACATATGTTCAAAACATATACATCTGTAAGCAGAGTCCGACCCAAAGGGTCCAAACAAATGTTCCATTGGCACGGCATGGAAAGACGACAACTCTGACGCAGAGCGCGATTCAGACGAGTCTAGCAACTCAAGGGCGAGATGCCGCCACGTCTGCTGGAGGGGCAGATGCAACGATCCGACGGAAGCAGATTCTGTCGCAGATTTCTCCCAAGAAGAGATTTTAATAAAAACTATTTCAATCAATATAAGTCAACAAAATTCAGTGTTCCTATTCTCAAAGACGACGATGTGATATCGGTCGCAGATTTCTCCCAAGAAGAGAATTTTTAACTACACGGAAACCATTTCAATCAATATAAGTCAACAAAATTCAATGTTCCATTCTCAAAGACGACGATATGTTATCGGTCGCAGATCCCCAGACGGGATGTAAACAAACATTTTACTAAAATTTTGTTTTATTGTTTCATATAAACCGAGCAGAACCAATGTATAGCTGGAGCAAGCAGTCCGAGGACCACCTAAGCTGTTCCAGAAGGCAGTTCGACACCGAAGGTGATCGACGAGGCATAGACACGAGGAGGAGCAGACGCAAGCCCGCATTAGTGGAAGAACACTAAGAAAGATAAGTGCGTCGAAAGTGTTTGTGTTGTGTCATCGAGAATCCGAGGATTCTCGATTTTTTCTTTTTTTTTTTTATGCCTTTTTCATATACAATGTTCAATTATTCAATCGAATGCTATGCATCGATATATGTTCAAAAATTTATCACCATTTTAGATTTGCATCTATGTTTTGTTCAGATAGGCCGGTCTGAACGATAACCGAATACAACACATGGGAGACTACATCCAATGATCCATTTTATTTTCAAACAAACAATTTACCAAACGTTACACAAAAAGATTCACGGAAAGGAGGGGAGTGTTAAAGAACGCTATAACCCCGATATACTTTTCGACGTTGTAACAAAATCCGACTTAGGAAATATTTCGTAAGAAAAGCGTGCTTCACGTAAAAACGCCGTGGAGGAGGTTTTTAATTCTTGGAAATATATTTTTGCTCTTCGGAGCGTTTTTTATGCCAAATTTTCGCTAACTCTTCGAGGAGCGTTAATTTGGTAAGTGTAGTAAATGTCGCTGCACAGGGACGTAATGTCGCCCCGACCACCCAATTTTGGAAAGTATTCTAAAATTGGACTTGAACTTCCAAATTTCCAAGATTAAAAACCCTTTTACGAATCCACGTTGTCAAGCACTGCAACTCTTACGAAGTGTTGAATATGAGGACAAGTTAGTCCAACGACTATCCAAAGTATATCGGAAGTTATAGCGAAAATAGCCCTTAGCGACATGGGACCCCCATCATTTCCTAGCAGTCGGATTTGACGGGGAAATGATGACTTTTGACGGGGTTTGCCCTAAACCGGTTCCTCAGTGATTCGGAGTCAAAAAAGTATCTATACCATGTACTCACACGTGCATGGGATCTGCCTTGCCTGAACGTAAAATTTGTTATTGCATAATACAAACGAAGTAGATACGCTTCAAGCAATTTTAAGCTCCGAGGAGCGACCAAAATTTATGTGAATTAATAAATACGTTTATAAAGACAGGCAAGCATAAGCCCACCAAAATTTCAGTTACATGAACTGTTCCTTGAATCTTTTTGTGCATCGTTAGCTTTTCAAACTGCATATTGGATGGTAGTTGGTACCGTATGAATCGTCCCGTTCCTCACCATGTGTTGTACACGGGTCAGACCATTGTTTGTTAACATTTTCTCTGAAGAAGTTGTTGTAAAAACATAAATTTTTCTAAAGATTTAATATACATTTTTTGAACTTTATATTGTCTTTTACTTGTGTTTGCTAACAAAATTTCCCTTTCAGATTTAATTTTAAGAGAGTGTTAAACAGACAGTGTTAGATTTATAGTGTTACGACGTCTTCCAATTGATACCATCAGAGCCGCAGTTAAGCATAAACGACAGTAAGTATGATTTATCCATTAATCTCCATCTGAAACAGTCACTTTGAACCCTAAAAAATTTTGTGAACGTAATATTTTTATTTAGTATTTAGAAAAGGTTGAGGAAAAAGAAAATTAATTTTTTCTTTTTCCTATTTTTTTCAATTTTTCTAAGTTTTTCGAACAAAAAATACGTCCTTCAGACTTCCATCAAAAGCATGGATCGTTCACAATATCAGTGGACGTCCCGCTAACCCCCATCACGCAGGGTCGTGACAGTATACTAATAGCAGAGTCAACTCAAAATCTAATAGATTTTATTCATTAAGAACAATTCTACTAGACCTACATAAGTATCGAGCTGGAAATAATAGTGTAAAACTAGTCCACAAAATGTTGCTGTACTAAAAGGGCCTATAGCTGTACCGAATATTCTTGAAAAATGTACATATGAAGGTAAAGAAGTGATTTATAACATGTTTCCCACACAGGTAAAAAGTAACATGAAAGTAAGATGAAATTTCAAATATGTTGGTATAAGTTTTGATGCCGTACTTTCTAATGATGTAATATTTACAGCCAGTCTCCATCCATCTCTATCTAAAATATCTAGCTGAAGATTTTCTTGGATGCAATTGTATCAACGATTGTTTCCATATTATTTATCTACCACATAAATTTAACAGACTTTGGATATTTTGGTCCTGGACTCTATAGTTGTTTGATTTTTTTCACATTCAATACTCCGTCAGTATTTTTATCTTCTTTTATATTTTTGTTACTGTCAATTAAATTAAGCAGATGCTCTTTCTCGGCATAACAGTAATTAGGAGCTCCTTTTTTAAAGTCCTTATCTTTGAATAGTGGAAAGATATGAGCTTTTATAGAACACCTAAATTAAAGAGTCCCTAACTAATATATCCCTATGCAAAAGATGGTGGAAATGGGCATCAATATCTTGTATAGGTATCTTAGAAGTAAGGCTGTGAATAAAGCAAAATTTTAATTTCCGTTGAACTGATTTTAAGAGAAATACCTAACTTATTAGAGAGACTAATAATACTTATATACCAGAGTTGCTCCTATTTCAAAACTGAGTGATATGAACTGAAGTAGTACGTAAATTAATTTAAGGGTATGTAAATAATCCCGTAAATAATATAGGTACTTAAATATTAATACTAAAAAATAACAGATTATATCGTTTAGAATTGTAAATTTTAACGGTTAATAGAGGAAGTAAATTTTACTGAGTACATTACGCATATCAGTTATCGAATGACCTGATGAAATAATTGCATAGTCATAACTCACCAATGAATTTGGATCAACATTCCAAATTATAATTCCATTTTCATGTCCGATGGCAATTTCTGTGTTAGACATACATCTCCATGCAATACAAGTTATATTTCTTTGTTGCTTATATCTCAACAGAGGTGTGATTGCTGTATTATCATTACTATAAATCCTAACACTGTCATCGCAAGTAACTACCGCTACTTTGATGACATGTGGGTGCCAGGAAATGCATCTAATTGTATTACATAACCAGTTTCTTGTTTGAGAAAACTGACTTATTAAATTTGGCCCACTGTATCTTATATTTGGATTTAATATCAGTCTCACTTTTCTAATGTACTTTAAAACATCTAAAATGAGCAAGGCGCTTTTTGAAATTATTAACTGATTGTGTGTGGAAGCTGTAAGCAAGGCTTCAATCAACCCTTGTTCATAATAAACCTGCGTCAGCTGCTTTAGAAAAGATACATTTACAGGTAAAAACAAAGCTTTCCCCTCATCTCCTGAGCTAACTGGATGTAACAAATCCCTAGTAATATGAATCTTTGGATAATTTTCTACCTACAAAAGTACACTTAATTATATCAAATTATGGAAAAATGTACTCAACTTACAGTATTGGTAAATGCATTTACATTAGCATAATCATAATTCATTGAATGCATTCGACCATTAACTTCACATAAAGAAATCTCTCCGTCATTTGGAACTTCAAAATCAGATAAATTTTTCATAACTTCTATTAAAGAAATCAATTTAAACAAAATACGCAAATTAGGTTATATTTTCAAATACTCAACGATCAAAATCAAATCAGAAAATTTAATCCATTGACAGTTACTCCATAAAAGCCATAATCCATTTATTCCATACCTTCGACAAATTAAATTATGTACAATCCAAACATAATCAGATCAGATCCAAATTCCTTTGTTGAATTTCAACCACAGCTCATCAAAGACAAAGGGTACAATAATAGGAATAATAATAGTTATTATTCTCAGTTATTTTCTGTGCCACGGACCTAAAAGAATGGGTCTGTGGCTTGAACAAGAAGTGTAGGTCGTTTAGGGCAGATGGAAGTGGTAGCAAATACATTGTTTTGATATCTAAATTTTCTCAGTTCTACAGTTATTCTATTTTAGTTTTTTGTTAAGTAAAATTAAATGTCGTGCATCAAAATTATTTCTTTTGAACATACTTTTGTCATACCATTTCGCTACATGAGTAGGAAATTCATTGCGTATCGAAAATGAATGACTAGTATCTGACAGCATCATGGTGACAGTGTTTTTTACGTTTCCTTATGCACACAACCGTTATAAATAGACCCTGATACACTGTGCTGATACTGTTGCAAAAATATCTCACTAGCTTTTTTGCTGGCTATTTACCAACAGGTGCAGGAGGGGGGAAGGAAGTAGGGGTCATAGCTGAGGACAATTGGAGCGGTCACGTTAATAAAAGTTGAATTGATTTGATATTGGATGTATAAAGGACACTTTTGCTCTCCATGTGATACATGTTTTCAGATGTCCTGACAATTCCAACAATATCCTTGACATCCTATCCTTTGATAATCACGTCTATCTCCCAGGTCCAACTGTCGGAATTTCCGGACGCTAGAGATTAAGTATTCGGAGATTATAATTTAATATAGTTTTAATGTGTTGTCAATAAAATATGACAATTAAATTTATCATGACAGATGCCTGTAGGCCATTGCCAACTTACGCAAGTAACTTGCCAGATGCATCTACAGTACTTCTCGTTTCACAATTTAACAACGACTACTGTTGATATAGACGTGTGTGTTAGGAAAAGAAAAAATATATATATATTATGGACGTCTTAATTTGTAACACTGGGCATCCATTGAGCATCTTTGTAAAGTCGTTGGACCCAATATGGGCGTTCTGAGTATTTTCAAATGTCGAAGGCTTATAATTTTAATTTACAAACTTCCTCAGGACATGTTTATGCTATTTGGGAATGTTTATATTGCGAAAATTTATAAAACTGTATATTGTTCTGTTCACCCAGTGCCACCGAAGTGGATTCTCACCAATGTAATCCTCTACTCTGGTAACAAAGTACATGTCCAATGATAAAATGAAAGGAATGATGGGCCAGTTATCGGTGTTTGTTATGATATATAGAGAAAAAGTTCGGTTATATGTATGTTATTCATTCTGATGAGATCACGTTGTTGTACATATATGATACTTGTTATACTACATGCATAAACACAATGTTTTCATTGGCCATCCATTTATGGTTCACAACGTACTATGAAGTGCTTTCTCATATAGCGAAAAAGTACGGACAAATGTATTTTGTCTATAAGAAATCACAATGATGTTCAACATGACAATGTTGCCACTCTATCAAGAATCTACATGTTTTTGGGACATGGACGATTTTTTCATTGAAACTCATTTCACAGATTCGTTCGTTTGTTCCGTTCCGAATTATTATCGTTCCCTACAGCTAACGCGTAAGATCCGAGAAGTGAAATAGAAATACCACGGAGTCTGATGAACATTGAATTCATTCTTTATGAAATGTTAAATCTACTTCATGATTGGTCAAACAAACCGAATCGTTCGCGAACATTACATGCCTATTTCATATATCTTCGGCACATGCATGTAAATTTGCGATTATAATCAGTAAATTGCATTTTAACCTTATTTTAGAATCTTTGGAGCAATATATAAAAAATACACTAGTGCTCCCTCTGTCCACTCAAAAGCGTGGTCAGGGAAACAAGGCGGCATTTCCCCATCCCAGAGATCTTTTCTGACTATTAATTATTACGCTAGATTTAAATTTTTTTGAAAACAAAGCGAAGCGTAGGGTATTATACTAAAGTCTATATGATTTCTATTAAAGTCAATTGAGATAAAAAAAATCACGTGCAACGGGCTTGCCCCTTACTAAAATTTATTTCACTGCTGGCGTTACCCAGAGCATTTTTTGTTAAGTCGAAAGAAAAACATTTTAGGTATAGCAACTTCGATCCCTCCTACCGCAGAATAAAATATTTTCTAACTTTGGTTAAGACGATATCTCACGATATATCAAAGACAAATGACAAAATTAAAATAATAACAAAAATCTTTAACAAGTCTTTAATTCAGAGACTTAATTTATGGAAAAGGGGTTTCTTGACTTTTAATATTTTAATCTTGACAAATCATTATTTACTTATATTTATTTAAGATAATTTCTTGAATACAAGTTCAAAAATCATATTAACTTTTTAAAGTTTTGAAATTTGAATTAATTTTAAAAAATGTTTTCAATTTTTTCTTTTTTAAAAACATACAGTTAAATAGTTTCTTTCCTAGAAGCGCCAGTTTGTGAGTAACTTTAAAAAATCTGGTTTTGTTCTTTATAACGTTTGAGGTTACCAATTTGTGGGGCACCACTATTGGAATTGCAATCTGGAATTCAATAAAAATTATTGAACCGCAGCACTTAGACCCCATTGGGTCCCTTGTACATCCTCCCTGTAGGCAGATCCTCGCCTAAGCCTCGAACCAACTTAATCTTGCGAAATAGATGGTGATGCTGCTTAGGAGCATCTCCCTTACATCGGTCAAAGTAGGCCAACGTTCTCCCAAAATGAATTCTCTGATTGATAAGACGGCAGAACAGTCACAAAATATGTTGAACCGTCTCATCTTCTTGTTCACAACCTCTACAGATAAGTGTTTCGCTTAATCTCATATTATGGAAATGTTTCCTTAGCAGACAGTGTCCAGTCTTGATTCCCGTTACAAAACGTAGGTTCCTTCTGGACATGCCAGGTAGTCCATTGCTGTACTCTTGTTGGGATATTTTAGTAGTTCCCCAGCAAGCTGACAGCTGTTTGTTTCATCTCACAGTTTCTTGAATTCATTGTGGCTGTTCTCTTTAATTATTTGTATTATCGCCGTGATCGGTAACAGACTGGCCGGGCCTGGTCCACTTAGGCCTGCTGCCTTCTTAGCCAATCTGTCGGGTACTTTGTTGCTACTACACTGTGCACGTCCTTTTACCCAGCATACCAGTATGTTATTCTTGCTGGAGGCACCCACAAGTGCTTGGTGACACTCCCATACTGCTCCTGTGGTAATTTTGTAACTTCTCATGGCTAGTAATGATTGTGTGATCTGTGTAGATCCTGATTGTTTTGCCCGTAATTTGTCTACGGACAATCTCTTTTGCAGCTATGGTTATGCCCGTTTGTACTACGCTGGCTCGCACATCCATATTCTATTTATATTGGATTTGCAGACTTTTGAAGTGTATTCCACATGCTGCCCCATCCTTCCTTTTTGATACGTCTGTGAAGATGTTGATTTCACCTTCGCCAGCAGCCTCGTTCTCATGCACTATTCGTCTGTATTTTGTAGGGTATGTCAAAGACAATACGGGGACAAATGCCATCGTTGCACGCCTACAGAAGAGGCGTCTTTGTAACAGCCTCATTCCACAGGCGACTTCTGGCCTCTCCACAGCCTACATTTAGTTGTATGCCAAGGATTTGAGGCGTACCATTGTTGTCAGAGCCACTGGCCTAGTGGTGGCAGACACAGCATTACCTCCATAGCTCTCGTTGGCGTTATTTGCATAGCTCCGGTTGTATTTAGGCAGCCAACTCTCTGCACTTGGCTGAGCTTGACCCTGGCTGCGTTTAGATACTACGCCCGGATGCGCCCAGGTGAAATGAAAGCCGTTTTAAAGACTTGGCGTTTTGTGAAATTACGTCCCAGGGTATCAGTTGTGCCGTTTAGATATAACGCCAAGGTGACAACTTTTCATCGCAGTCGAAAGCACGACGTGATTCTTTGCCCTTGCCCTAAAATGACTCTTTCAATGCTAATATTTTTCATTTTGAAAGTAATTTAAATCGTAGCTCCTAACTAATGAAAAAATTCAACATAACCTCCAACGCTTGACTCAAAGAAATGTCAAGATAGAAGAAACAATAAACACACCAGCGCGTCTCTAATCTCCGGACTGAAAATCTCGTCCAGAGTGACACTCTAGCTTTCTAAACGCACCCCTTAGGTGAGGTGTAATCTACTGTGGCACTCTGTTTCATTGTAGAATTCTATAGTTCGACTCGAAACTATAGGTTTGGTACTCTGTTATGTAATTTCTGCTCTTACCATTGGACAGTTGCTTATAGATTTCTACTATAGTCACGAAGCGATAGAAACAAATTGTGAACAGCTGTTTGCTCTACTACCAGAGTGACGACAAATTTTAATTCAGGGATTTAATTTGTGGAAAATAGATTTTTCAGTTTTAATATTTTAATCTTGATAAATCGTTACTTATCTATCTGTTATCTCTATGGTAATTTCTTAAATAATTGACATGATCACAAACAAAAACAACAAATATGTATAAAAAATATGTATAAAGACAATAGCCACACTACAACGTATAACAGTTGGGACACCCTATACAGATAATTAAACTAGGTACGGTCCTGCATTAGATAATTTTCAGTACCGTTCAATAAAATTTTGTGCGAAAATAGCTCTTGTAGCACAAGTGGTTAAAGCTAAATCATGTCAGACGTTTACCTGCGTAACTAGAAGGTTGATCAACAAGACTTTGGCACAATCGACCAGTGGAAGAATCTATTTTTCGCCATTTGCTTTGCGTGTTTGTGCATCTTTTGTTGTGTTTATGTTTCACTTTTCGGTTTTACCATGGAGGTTAAAGTTGATCCAAATGTTTTTGATATAAGCAAAATTTGCAGAGCTTGTTTGACAGAAAAAGGAGAAATGCGATCAGTATTCATGCAAGATGAATCTACGGGACAAGCTATGATCCTTGCTGAAATGTTGATGGGATTTTCTTCAGTACAGGTTTACAAACTCGTTATTTTTATATGTTTTTTAAAATATTTAATTAACAAGTTAAACAGTAATTGATATGAAGGTACTTTCTTAAAAAGAATGTGGTACTTATTAATTACAGTTTAAATTATACTGTTCAGTACCTACTCATATATCCACTACAACTAAATTTTTGAAAATTATACAGTACACAAAGTAAAAGGAACATATAAAAGTTTGACAATTATCCTACTTAATTAGTAGTAAAGTAACAAGAATTATTTCAATCCTTTTTCATTAATTTTGTAGGTATACAAAATACCTATGATTGAGAAATATTAAAACAGGCACATATAATTTATTTTTTGCTTAATACTTATATACCTATACGACTAAATCTCGATACAGGGAATGCTCATTAAAGTGCTGATGATATAATAATTTCATGTGTATTTGAAGTCCACACTCTGTCTGTCTGGTCGATAGCCGCGTGGGTTAAGACCACCGAGTTCGAATCCTGGCTCTGGCACTGTCGGAGGAAATGGCTGTATGTCCGCGTTTTTTCAATGTGTAACCCCCTTCCGCACAAGCCCCTGGCTTCTGGAATTGGGGGTTGTCTAATTTCTGTGGTGTTTATTTATTTATGTGTCTACTTAAGGGCAGCTCAAAATAAAAATTTACAGATTAGGGGTTATTTTAACTTATGTTGGACAAAAAAGTGCAGTAGGAAAATCAAATTGTACAGTGGAAAATGGAAATCTGTGCAGTAGAGAAAAAAATATCTTTAAAATTCTCACAAATTAATAGCAAAATCTTACTACAAAAATAAAACTTCGTTATTTTCGATCTTTTTTTGGTCTCAACACCTATAGATTCATCACACCTGTAGTTGTTGGCTTCCTTAAGATTACTCTATTATACAATGTTTGTTGCCTGGCCTTAGGAGTTAGAAAATACAATTTATGGTCTTCGAATTGGACATATCCCCACATATTCGCGAAATTGCCAGCCATATAGGCTATTATTTGGGTTTGAGTATGTATGTCTACTCCAACATACAGATGTACAAGGGTATTATTCCAGGTGTATTTATATCACCGCAAGTGATTATCAGGTCACACATCAGTGATGTAAATTTTCTCATATATAGGTAACTGTATATACTAAATAATCTGGTTTTGTCTGTGAAAGAAATATATCTCAGTCCCTGTTAAAATCTTAAGGGTTTTTTATTTTTCTCTTTACTTCAATAGCTTTACCTATATGTGATTCAAAGGACCCTGCACATTTCTTATGCAAAAAGTCTTTCAATCAAAATTGCTAGATTTTTTATATTTTGTAGATCTTGGATCATTGTTCAAAAGTGTCCTGCAATAATCAACTGTTTCCGCATAATTATTTTTTTTAAGTTATGCTTTGCTATCAAGCGTTCTAATTTACTGCAATGGTCATATTGAGGAAAACTTTGAACCTTCAAGCATGCTAACTTTCTGCAGTCTTGGTAGGAATAAACAATTCAAATCCTCAAATGTGTTAAAACGAACCACAATACCAAACGTTAATGAAAAAAAGAGTGCTACATACATACATGTATATCGTACATCATTAATTGAATTTTTGTATAGATGTTTGTAGGTTCTTCTGCATGATTTTTTTACTGTACTATAAAATCATTTCTAATGTACTACTTCTTCTCTTCTATGTTATCGAAATATTATCAAGCAGATGCCTCAAAACATATTTCTTTGAACCATTGACAATTGAGAAATTTCAATTAATGTTTTCATCTATTTTCAGAATATAGTCAGGGACTCCATTTTTACAGTGAATCTGTTTTGTGGGGGGTTACATAGTGTTTTGTTAGTTGGATGAAAATTAATACGAAGGGAGCCCTCACATAATTTTGGTGTTAATGATTATCGTTCTTTATTTGGAATTCTACACAATCCAATCTATTATTGTAAAACAAACGCTCATCCTTTTAGAGGATTTGCATTCATACCAAATTGATGTGTCTTCTAAAAACATTGCTAAAACATTTTTGTCTGCCCAATACTGTGAAATTTCCATACTTTCTAAATTTGTAGAGTATGAGTATATACATGCAGTAATACTTTACAAATCACATTGACATCCGCCACTGTGATAAGTATTGCACTAATCTCATATTTCAGCTGAATAATTACTTTATTTTCTCATTTATTATATGCTATTATATTGTGGCAATCGAAATTAAATTTCATGTTATGTTTGTGACTTGTTGGAACACTTGCCAAATGGCAAAAATTGGTGGTAAGGAAAATGCAAACAGACGCGAAATTGCTATTGCTAGACGTGATGCTGCGAAACCAGCAGCTCTTGAAATAAGAAGGCTACAACAACTATGTCTTAATAAGTAAAGTTTGAATGCTTGAGGGTATGAATTTTCACCTGTGTGAAAACAGCAGCAAAAATACAAAGGTACCCGAATCAGCATAGACGTGCATTGCAAGAAGTGAACGGGGTCTTGATTAAGCGCATGTGCACAAACTCTGGGGACAATAATTGGAAACTAAAATAGCTGTTACAATTTGGATAGATTGCAATCCGGTGTCAAAGCAGCACCAAAAGATAACAGCCAGATATAGCAGCTAAAACACAAGAAGGTAAAACTGTCTTTTCAACAGAATAAAAGTCGGAGGATGAATAACGAGTAGTTACGCTCAGTAATTGAATTTAGTGGCATCATCTCACAACGCGTTGGAGGGGTCGAAATTCAAATAATTCTGAAATGCACCCCCCCTAAACAAAAACTTATCATTTTAACAGGATGAAGCTTGGTGGGTGAATAAAAGACAAAATTAGCAATTTTTGAAATCAGTGGCATCGACTCTCAAACCCTCCAGGGGGTCGCAATTAAAATAAGTCCGAAATGCACTTCTGTAAAACAAGAACGCATCATTTTAACAGGATGAAACTCGGTAGGTGGATGAGAGACAAAATTATCGATTTTTAAAATCAGTGGCATCGACTCCAAACCTCCAGGGGGGGTCGCAATTAAAATAAATCCGAAATGCACTCCTGTAAAATAAGAATGCATTATTTTAACAGGATGAAACTTAGTGGGTGGATAAAAGACAAAATTAGCAATTTTTTAGAAATCAGTGGCATCGACTCGCAAACCCTCAGGGGGGTCGCAATTAAAATAAATCCAATATGCACTCCTGTAAAACAAGAACGCATCATTTTAACAGGATGAAACTTTTAATTTTTAAAATCAGTAGCATCGACTCTCAAACCCTCCAGGGGGGTCGCAATTAAAATAAGTCCGAAATGCACTTCTGTAAAACAAGAACGCATCATTTTAACAAGATGAAACTTGGTGGGTGGATAAAAGACAAAATTATTAATTTTTAAAATCAGTGGCATCGACTCACAAACCCTCAGGGGGGTCGCAATTAAAATAAATCCGATATGCACTCCTGTAAAACAAGAACGCATCATTTTAACAGGATGAAACTTTTAATTTTTAAAATCAGTAGCATCGACTCTCAAACCCTCCAGGGGGGTCGCAATTAAAATAAATCCGAAATGCACCCCTGTAAAACAAGAACGCATGATTTTAACAAGATGAAACTTGGTGGGTGGATAAAAGACAAAATTAATAATTTTTAAAATCAGTGGCATCGACTCACAAACCCTCAGGGGGGTCGCAATTAAAATAAATCCAATATGCACCCCTGTAAAACAAGAACGCATCATTTTAACAAGATGAAACTTGGTGGGTGGCTAAAAGACAAAATTAGCAATTTTTAAAATCAGTAGCATCGACTCTCAAACCCTCCAGGGGGGTCGCAATTAAAATAAGTCCGAAATGCACTTCTGTAAAACAAGAACGCATCATTTTAACAGGATGAAACTCGGTAGGTGGATGAAAGACAAAATTATCGATTTTTAAAATCGGTGGTGTCGATTCCAAACCTTCAGGGGGATTGCAATTAAAATAAATCCGAAATGCACCCCTGTAAAATAAAAACGCATCATTTTAACAGGATGAAACTTAGTGGGTGGATAAAAGACAAAATTAGCAATTTTTAAAATCGGTGGCATCGACTCCAAACCTTCAAGGGGGTTGCAATTAAAATAAATCCGAAATGCACCCCTGTAAAATAAAAACGCATCATTTTAACAGGATGAAACTTAGTGGGTGGATAAAAGACAAAATTAGCGATTTTTAAAATCGGTGGCGTCGACTCGCAATCCCTCAGGTGGGTCGCAATTAAAATAAATCCGAAATGCATCCCTGTAAAACAACTCGGTGGGTGGATAAAAGACAAAATTAGCAATTTTTGAAATCAGTGGCACGACTTGCAAACCCTCAAGGTGTCGCAATTAAAATAAATAATAATTATAATTGATTTTATTGTTAGATATCCAAATATACAAAGTAATTACAAAATTAAAAATTAATAAAAAAATTAATAGTGGATCTATCAAAGGGCAGAGATCGCTGTTACTCAGAGTATGAGGAACTACGCTCTTTCACTCAACCTCAAATACCCACCAAGGATGAATGGAACAGGAAGATATCTTAAGATTTAGTTTGAGAATCACATGAATTTAGTTCGTTACCATTTTCCAAGGTGGGCCAATTTCCTAATATATATCTACACACATAATCACATAAACATACACATAAACACACCCATAAAAATAAAAATAAACACATACATATATTGTACCGATAAAGAATTAAAATGGACTAAGTTGAAGGCAAAACAAATTAAAAATTTTACAAAATTGAACAAATTTAAAATTTAACAGTTAAAATCAAAATTAGAAATTACCCAGTAACAGCATTTCCTTCAGCTTTTCCTTGAATGAAAATAAGGGTAGCCTTTTCATGTCATCCGGAACCTTGTTATATAGCTTTGCAATATTGTAAGAATAAGACGATTGAAAGAGAGCTGTGTTGTGTGAGGAATTGTGATATGACCTTTGCGACGAACATTTATGTTGTGGACATTTGTACGAAACTTGATTTTATTGTACGCAAAGATGGTTGTTGCAGGGTTATAATTTTATGGAAGAGAACACAACTGTGCAAAATTCTTCTCTGTTCTATATTAAGCCATCCAACCTCCTTTAGATGTCTCCCTAAACCACAAATTAAGCGAATACATGAGTTTTGAATAAGTTGAAGACGTCGCGCGTCAATTTTATTAAGTGCTGGGCCATATACACTATCAGCAAAGTTGAGGTGAAATACTACTAGTGAGTCACATAAGAGGATTTTACATTTTTTATTGAGTATACTCCTATTATTGTAGATTGTTTTTAAATTACAGAATGCTCTTTTTGTAATCATTGTGACATGCTGAGAAAACCTTAGGCGATTGTCTATTGCTAATCCCAAATTTTTTTCATGCACTGATTGCGAAAGTATTTTATTATTCACCTGTATACTAATCAAGCTCGAACATCTTTTACGCGCAGCATCTCTTCGAAATAAAATAACCTTAGATTTGGAAGGATTTATTTCAAGGCAAAATTTGGTGGAGATAGACACTAGTGAGTCAAGGTCATAATTTAGATTCGTGCAAGCGGTTAGCAAATCCCTTTCAGGAAAGGATATTTGTGTGTTGTCAGCATAAAAGTGAGCGTAAGAATAGCGTAGATGTTTATAAAATTGAAAAATATACAAAGTAAACAATAGAGGACCCAGTATGGAACCTTGCGGAACTCCATTTTCTACTAAAGCAAAATCAGACTCCAATGCTCCCAAGATAACAGATTGAAATCGTTGTGCCAAATAATTTTTTATCAGTAACTTAGCTTGATCAGTGAAACCTATATAGTGGAAGATGGCTAAAAGTAAATTGATGTTTTATTCTATCAAGCACTTTGGAATAGTCGAGTAATATGAGCAAACATAAATTATTTTGATCTATAGCAGTGAAAATGTTATCCGTTACTCTTTAAGCAATGCAGTAGTGCAACTATATCCAGATCGAAAACCTGACTGATGCAATGGTAAAATATTCATTTCATCAAGGTGTGCTCTTATCTGATTATTTATGATTTGAGCAGTTCTTTGACTTTATTAGAATATTGAAAATGACTATTATGGCAGATATCTAGGTGGTTTGATAGGTGATTATAAAGTGTGCACATGCGATATAGAGGGGTGTGTTTTAGCCCTACTAAGGTAAAATAGTGAAGTGGACCTAGTATTAAAGCTAGGCACCTGTATCTTTAGTTGAGCACTCAGATCTGCACAGTCGATCTGATTGTTACACAATTTGAACAAGAATTATAGAGCAGAATATTTCCTTCTGAATTCGAGTTAGGAAATATCAAACCGACTGAGAAGAACAGATGAACCTTGTTGAGGATAAACCCCATTTAATTTCACAGCTAGAAATTTCAAGGATTTTCTTTGAATTTACTCCAGCTTGGATATATATTCGTTATAGAAAGGACTCCATACTATTGATCCATATTCCAACTTAAATCTTACATAACAATAGTATAAAATTTTCAGTGAAGTAATATTTGCAAAGTATCGGCAGGTTCTGAAGATGAAACATAACATTTTTAGTGCAGATTTAGTCACAGCTTCAACATGCGTATTAAATGTTAGCTTGGAGTCAATGGTGATGCCAAGATCCTTAAACACCGTGCAGCGCTCAATGCGTATTGATTGAATTGTATAATTGTGTAGAATCGTATTGTGTTTCAGTCTGAAAGTCATGTGGATTTTTAAGTCATCAGCAAATAAAAGCAGGTTGCTACTAACTTAACTGTAGATGTCATTATTAAATAGCGAGAAAAGCAGAGAAGCAAGGTGCTGTGGCGTGCCGCTAGTAGCAGTAAATCTAAATAATTGGTAACCCCTATATTCGACAATTGTGTTTATGTTTTAAATATACAGCAATTCCCCCACCCCTTCGATCTCTTCGATCCTGTCTAAATAAGAAATACGTCCAATTACGTCATCCGATAAATTAGAATTTAACCAGGTTTCAGATACTGTAATAATATCAAATTTATTGTGAACTAATTTTTTAAAATCGCCGAAGTGTCGTACTAAGGATCGGATCTAGCATTTATGTGCGATAGTTTGAAGCAAAAATTGTTCGCCATAAAAAAAATAAATTATCAAGTCGTATTCGTGGTGAAAGTTCACAACATGAAATGACCAGCCTGTTAGTAACAAGAGCTATTTAGCTAAGTTTGATTAGGAAGTCAAGCAAAAGAGACCTGAGTATATATCTTAAAATAATCGATATCACGTAATTTGCAATTTACATAAATATGGTAAAGGGCTGTAAAATATAGCCAAATAAATGTATCTGATAGCAATGTGTGTTTTACATATTATAAGAAGTACATTTATTTATTTGTTTCTACAACTATCCAACGAGATAATATCCCAATTACAGGATAGGAAACAACAATATGAAATTAAGAATAATACAATTTTCAAAAAAAGTATAGTGACAATGTGTAAATAGTAATACAGACACATAGGGTATATAATAGTGACATGCGAGAAAAAGACAAACATTCCTGACAAATAAGTAAGGTAAATAACAATACAAGCACTAAACAAAATTAACAGAACTTAAGATACAAAAACATTTTTATATGTACATTGCTAGAATTATATATATCAATGCTGTCTTGCACGGTGGAGTAATTGCGGCACATCATATACAGAGGAGAGTAATGCAATATGCATAACGTCGCCTAGTATATGTTGGTACATGGAAATTGATTTTACTCCATATTTCGGTCGCATCATCAACAGAGTTTATTATGTTAAACAGAAAGATAAGGGAGTGCATATTACGACAAACCAGTAAGGATTTATAGTTGTGTATGTCAAATAACAAATAGCGTGGAAACCCAATAGGAGAATACACTTTATTCTCTTTATAGGACAGATACTTTAAAAATCTCCGTTGCACTCTTTCTAATACCTCGATATATTTTACGTAATTTGGGCACCAAATGACAGAATTATATTCTAGTCGGGATCTGACATATGAGTTGTATAACAGTTTAATTGTTGATGGTTTATGAAACTCATGGGAATTACGCATGATAAATCCTAAACTTCTATTGGCAGCTGAAATTACTTCATCTATGTGTGGATAAAATTTAATTTTGATTCAAAAAATACCTCTAAATCTTTGATATATTCTGGTCTATCAAGTAAAATACCGTCGATTCTGTATGGAAACATTAACATATCTTTTTTACATGAGCATGTGATAACTTTACATTTGTTTATATTAAGTGACAACTTATTTGCCCTACACCACAAATCAAGCCTATGGAGGTTTTCCTGAAGGATGATGCAATCCTGAGCGCAGTTTATCCTAACATAAATTTTCATATCATATGCTTATAGTAGATGAGGAACATTCAAAGAACTAATAGCGTTATCAATGAAGATGTTGAAAAGTAACGGCCCCAGGATCGATCCTTGAGGAACACCAGATAGGATTTCAAATTTAGTTGAAGCAAAGCCCCTGTAGCATACGTATTGTAATAGATCAGAGATATAGGATTTGAAAAGGTTCAGTGCATTCTATAACAGACCGCATTTGTCTAACTCAAGGACCAATATACTATGAGTGAGCCTATCGAAGGCCTTGGAGAAATCTGCATAAACTACGTCAACTTGACCTTAATCATCCAAAACCTCCGATATATACTGTATGATATACATTTAAGTTTGTAGTTGTCGATTGACCCTTCATAAAACCATGCTGATGTATACTAATACTGTTTTTCACATGACTATAATATATCAAATACTTTAATAAAATTACAGATAATTGTTTCATCCTATTAAAATGGTAAGTTTTAGTCATACAGGGGATATATTGTAATTGCGACCCCCTGAGGGTTTGCGAGTCGATGCCACTGATTTCAAAAATTGCTAACTTTGTCTTTTATCCACCCACCAAGTTTCATCCTGTTAAAATGATATGTTCTTGTCTTACAGGGGAGCATTTCGGATTTATTTCCTGAGGGTTTGAGAGTCGATGAAACTGATTTCAAAACTGCTAATTTTGTATTTTATCCACCCACCAAGTTTCATCCTGTTAAAAGATATTTTTTTGTTTACAGGGGGTGAATTTCAGATTTATTTGAATTTCAACACCTCCGACGCGTTGCGAGATGATGCCACTTAATTCAATTACTAAGCGTACCTATTCGTTATTCATCCTTCGAGTTTTATCCTGTTAAAATGACACATTTTTACCTTCTTGTGTTTTAGCTGCTGTCTTTGGCCTCTATCTTTGGCTGTTTTCTTTTGCTGCAGCTTTCACACCGGATTGCAATCTATACAAATTGTAACAGATATTTTAGTTTTTCTAGTCTACCAGTTTTACAAGTAAGTATGTGTTACTACTATTACTTGTGTCCAATTATTGTGCCCAGAGTTTGTGCGCATGCACTTAATCACGACGATGTCGATTCGGGTACCTTCTTATGTTTTGGCTGCTATCTTTGGCTGCTTTTTTCACATGGGTTGAATTTTCCATCCCTATGAACATTAAAGTAGGTAAATTAAAATGCTTAAAAGCTAACCATAGCTTCAAAACATCATTACTTTGAAATAGTTGATTATTAAAAATTGCACCCATGGACACTTTTGATTAGTCACCTAAGATCTATAAAATATAAAAAATCTAGTGATTTTAGTGAAAATATGCGCGGGGCTCTTTAAAGGGACCTTATCCCAGAAAGCAAAATGCAGGACATTAACAATTAATTATTTTTAAATATATAGGAGGTGGTAAATACTATTGTATTCTACAAATCGCTTTCTATACACCATCGGCTATTCTAGATTTCCGAACTTAAACCTTAGTCCTTGCCCGTGAGGGGAGGAAACGAGAGTATAAAGTAATAGATGCCAGAATTGTAAAATTATGGTATTTTGTTTTATTTTTCCTTGACTCATTTGATAGGAGATATGATGTTTTTGAGGGATTAAATTCTTAAATATGGGACCATACTATAAAATTAAGGAACATTCCTGCATAATATGGGAAAATGTTCATCTTGTCCAAATTTAAATTTACCCATGAAAGAAATATTTTTCAACCCCTACATCTTAGCCCCAGTTAGAATTTTAAGAATTTTGTAGTTTTCCTTTGCCTCAAGAACATTACACACACCTGATCCAAATTTGGCTTTGCCCTTTTCAATCCCAATATATCATCCCCAGTGAAAATTTTAGGGGTTTTGGATGTTTTATTTTAAAAGCATTAGTTATGTGTGGCTTAAATTTGACTTTTTCTGTGAAATATATACTTTTCAAATCCAATATTTACTTCTTAATTAATATGTCTAGGGATCTGGACTTTCCTTTATTTTAAGGCACTACCATGGTGTATCATATTTGAAGTTTTTAACTTATTGTGAGGTTATTTTCTATCATTTTCGGATAATTTTTTAACCTTGGAGTGTGTCAGGGCTCACATTTTTACAATTTTCGGCTGTTTAAAAATCATGCTTTTAGGGAGGAGGGGGGTCCATGAAAACGCGACAATTTGTGACATAGGGAGAAGGGCATCAACTGTTACATCTTTTTACGAAAATTTTGAAACAAAAAATTTATTGAACCAAAATTGATTCAACAGGTTATTGACCAAGGACTTTCTGCCTATTGTTACAAATTAATGAGTTTTATTCAGGTGAATGCATTATTTTTAAATTTTTAGCTAATTTGGTATTACGTACGTACTATATAGGTAGGGACCTCGTGATAACATTTTTTGAATGATCTGGTCATCCGACAGACATTTGTTTGTCATAAGAAATAATGATTGTGTCTGCCAACACATGATCTCTGTGTTATTAATTAACAGTGCTTCAAAATTGTGTAAAAAATACGACTATATCAAGTGTTCACTTTTGCCTTTTGATTTAATGTTTTTGTCAAATCATATCTGAAAAGAAACTTCCTATAATTTTTGACATAATTAATTTAGGGGGTTTCTTTAATTATTATGAATTTAAATCATTTTTTAACCGCCTTCCAGATCACTTGAATGACCCTTTTAAGTCTAGACTTGTGTAAGTAAGGAGACGGGGCCCTACAGTTTATAGTAGGATCCGAACCTCTTCTTGGGGGTAACTTATAATTGAAAATCACCTTGCAGTAGGTGGAGGTTGATCCCACTTCGCTAGGTATACTCAGAATGAAAGCTAGATTGCAGGGAGACCTTTAAACCTCGAAATTTCTGTAACCTCGGCCTATCTCATGAAACTGTTCTTCACACGTAGTAATAAAAACAAACCTGAAACTAGCGGAGATTTTCATTCCTATAATACGAGAGTTCGGAGCAGACTATGCATGTTTAAGCACTATCATGAATATTTTAAAAAATTGCCACACTATGATGGCACAGCTTTCTATAAGAAGCTGCCTTTAGAAATACAAAATTCGACATTTATGAAAGTTTGGATTTATGTATTATATCTATGTTATGTATATTATGTCATTTACTCACATGTGCTTGCTGTATTTTATACTATATATATTTATTTAGAATTTATGTCTTTGACGTACCACATGCACAAATTATGTATCTTAAGTGGTTATTAAAGATTATTATTATATTATTGTCATGTTCTTTATTTGTTTTAAAATAAAAATCATTTTCAGATTGAAAATGGAGACGGTCTACCTAGCCTCATTTGTTTACAGTGTGTTCATCAAATAAGTCGATGTTACTCATTTAAACAATTATGTGAACAATCTGATATAAACCTCCGGCAGTATCTTGGCAAATCTACGATTATTAAACACTGTAAAGAAGAAGATATTCATCAAAATGATTTTACAACAACATTATTATTAGACAATTTCGGTCTTGATTCATCATCTGGTGATAGCGATGAAGATGATTTTAAAGAAGATTTTTCTCTATTACAATCAACTATGTCAGATAATCCTAATGATGAAAAAGCTATTGCTCAAAAACAATTGTTAAAAGCTGCAAAATCACAGAAGAGTAAAATGTCCAAGAGGAAAATGTTGGCAAAAGGAGGCAAAGCAGCTGGTAAGATAACAAATGAATAAAAAAACAGAAATACTGAATTAACGATTTTATTTATTTATTTATCTCAGATTAGACTCAATGAATATATTATAGATATCGTAAAGAAAAGTTGAAGGTGATATAAAGTCACATAGACTCTGGGGCATGATATTGTGATGGAGATCTGTGATACAGTGGTAATTTAGCAAGAAATTATTAAATCTCAAATTCAGTGGTGACTGGTGAAATTTTGATTAACCGTATTCTTTCCTTTTATTTGGGTTTTCTACCACATGTATTATCCTTCTTCAAAAACAAATCACCGAGTCTACAAAATAATAGAATTATTGGAAAAAAGCCTCTGACGTTTACGTCAAAGGAACAGTCAGAGGTTATTTTTTACAAATATAAATCGGAATAAACACAGAACTAATGTATTTTGCTGACGTTTCGAAAAGTAGTCCAGTCTCTCCGTTTTCAAAGCTTTTTTTGAAGAACTCTTATTTGTTGTGTATGTCAAATACACAGTTTTAAGATTCTGTTTGTTATTTCCATAGATACTTACTACTTACACAGAACTGATGATATTTTGTTTTAGATAATATTGAGTTTGTTAAGTTCTTCTTTTACCATTGGTAGCCAGGTTGTACAAAATCTACAGAACAATTCGATACACATTTATCTTAGTGTAGAGGCATATGGTAACCAAACAATACTTTAATGCAGAACTACCAAAATAATTGAAAAATTTTTCTGGTTAAAATTTGAAAATGAATTCAAGAAAAACGTTTAAAAAAATAAAGATAAAAAAATTTAGTTGTGCGTTGCCATTAGCAACGGAAGTAAAAATCCGCTCGAGCGGAAGAAAAATTACTTTTACTTCTGTCGCTAATGGCAACACACAGCTGTCTGAAATGTCGAACTTTAATGTCATGAAACAAGTAAGAAATTCCATGATTTTCTGATGTTTGAAGAAAAATACATTTTTTGGGAATAAGGTACTTACTTGACAAATTCCAAATTTCATTGAAAAATTTTGATTTTTTGTGGAAGTTATGGCTTATTTAAATATTAATTATAGATTGGTATTTAATTTATAAGGTGACTTTATAAAAAATTAAAATACCTTTATGTAATTTGAAATTTTTGAATAATTTTCTTGTTATTCAGAGAAAAATCTTAATCAAAACTATTTTGCCACAAAACGTCTACACTTCATTTTTGCAATTATGCCTTAAAGTTTTCCTTATGCTTCTGCTTAAATTAAATCTCTTGTTTTGTATACAGCATGTCTCAGGTTCCTTGAGGCCGCTCTTATATCTCAGAAACTACTAGCGCGATTTTGTTGAAATTTGGGTGGTTGGTTACTGTCCCCATAATAGTAAGTAAAATTTAAGACCTTTACATGACCTAATGTGGTAGGTTGAGAAGAGTACATGCACAACCAGAATTGTTCCGATAAAAGCACAAAAAACCCGGTAAAACGTGCAACAAAAATTAAAAAAATGAATTAGAGCACACCTAAAAAAATTTGAATTAAAGTATATGTGTTCATAATATAATAAATTATAGTATAAATAACTATTTTAGTAAAAAAGTGTGATGGGAAATAGACAGGGATGGGTATCAAGATGTGCCCCAAGCTCATAGCCTTCAAGCGCCGATTAAAAGTAAACATTTTTGTACATAGCGAGGAAGATATAAGGAGAATAATTTATGCCTCGGAACATTCTCAGTGGTTTTATAGAAAATATTAGTGGTTCGATTGGGGTACCCATGAGTTTATTGTAAGTTGGTAAATTCTGATCGTGCAGTGGGAAAAGCAGTCATGACGGAGAGCCGTGGATGCGTTTTTTAAATATATTATTATCTAGCGTATATTTTGAAATATATGTTAGATATTAAATTAATAATTGTCTCTTCTTAATATAAAATATTGAAATATATTCAATTTTTACTAATGTAATAAACAAGTTTCGCCATCTTTATACCGACTGTAGATGGCTAAAGGCCATATGACTCTGTCATAAGTCATTTAGATATATATTATAGGCATAAATATTAGGTGTACATAGTAAACCTGTCATAAATATCTCCATATAATAATTTAAAATTTATACAAACGGTTAGTGAATTGGATATTACAATTTTATGTAAGATCTTCTATGCACTGAGATAATTTGGAGTGATCTAATAAATACATATGTTATATTTATATAAATTGGGTAAAGATTTGTGAATTGATAAAATTTACATTTTTTTCTCTGAGCAATAAAAAATGTGAAAGCTACAGACAAACAACAATGGATACGGAATATTGTATATGTGTAGTTGCGGTGATATTTATTTGTATACAGAAGAAACAACAATGTACACTCGAGGATATATGCACAATTGCAACATAGAACAAAGAAACTGAAAGAAGCCAGAACCCAGAAAAATGACGGAGTATTCTTTGAAAACATCTCCTCAGCAGGACAACTCACCCCTTCAATCATCTGAAAAAAATACAACATATGTGTGTATTTGTATCTGCGGGTACATATAACGTGTTTGTATACACTTTTATGTGCATGTATATGTCTTGCCACCTGAAAGTATGTCAAATATTAGACCTCTAAATATTCTACCCACCATGTCAAAAATAGCAGAAAAGTTAGCTGGAAATTAGTTAAAATGTTATTTAGAAACGTATAACATAATACCGCCGTTGCAATTGGGTTTTCGGGAAGGTCATGGTAAACACACAACATTATTGAAAGTAGTAAATGACATCTCATTAGCAATGGACAACCGAATGATAACGTTTTTAATACTTCTGGATCAAGGCAAAGTTTTTGATGTAGTAAATTTTAAATTATTAATAGCAAAATTACATTACTTGGGGTTAAATAACACTTGCGTGGAATGGTTTAGAGGTTATCTGTACTCAAGAAAACAATGTGTAGAAATAAACGATACAATGTCCAGCACTTTAGAAACTAAGAGTGGAGTACCACAAGGTAGCATCCTAGGACCAATTCTGTTCACGATATTTACATTTGACATACAGCATTCAATAAGTCACTGTCAGTACCACCTATATGCAGACGACATTTAGCTCTACATATCATTTAAAGAAGAAGGAGCCGTAGAATATATTACCAAAATCAAAGCCGATTTAAACAACTTTAGTCAGTGGTGTACCGATAATGCTCTGAAAATCAACCCGAATAAATCAGTAGTGATTTGTGTTGGAAATGAGAAAATACGAAAAAAACTAGAAGAACGAAATGTTAAAATAGAGTTAAATAATGAAGTAATTAGAAATTAGATTGAAAAATGCAAGTAAAATACTGGGTCTAAACATTGACAATAATTTAAATTTTGAAACACATGTAAACAAGGTTGTATCTATATTGTATTGTATTTATGAAATTAAAAAACTTACATAAATTAAAATATTCCCTTGACTCGGATACAAAACTAAATTTTGTCAAGACATTGATATATACACACATAGATTACTGCTGTAACGTATATTTTCATTATTTAACACAATATAATGTCGCAAAATTACAAATTCAAATGCGTGCATGAGATATGTACATTATATCCCTTTTCGTGAGCATGTAACACCTTATTTCAATAATGAACATAAATTAGTAAGTAGAGCACACTATTTATACAACATCTTCTTAGAGAAATTAACTAGAACAAAAAGATATTTATATGAGTTATTAATAAAAAGATCAGAAATACATAATGTAAATATTCGAACAGATAGCTATACTATCCACAACATAATACAGCAAAATATGAGGGGTGCTTTGCCTACATGGCACCTATAGTGTTGAACATGATTTAAAGTTTTTTTAAATTTGTCAAGGTAAAAGTTTAAGGGGAATGTAAAAGCATTATTCAGATAATAACCAGGATGTGGGGGCGAGCGTAGGTGCGTCTTTACTATGTACATACTTCGGTATGCGATGTAAAGCAACGACAGGCGCGGTTAGTACTTGGATGGTGACCATTCCAACGGAAACAGCGTTCTCGCCTCACACATCTTCCAGCGGCTTGTATGTCAGTGTATGCGCGGAAGCTATACAACCTTAGGCGAGGGTTGTATAGGAGATATACCATCCTTCGGAGGGGATGTAAAGCCGTCGGTCCCTTGTCTATTAAAGGTTAGGCAAGTAAAAGATCCCTACTCTTCTTAAGGGAAGAGGTTCGGCAAAATTCCTGGTTGGGGGTAGCTCGTCTACAGGCGTCGGTGTTAGGTTTCAGTAGCGGAAATAGGCCGACGTTAAATAAATGTATATAAAAAAAAACCAGGATGTGGCGGTTGTTTTTAATTTATTAGTGTATTTTAGGAGTTGTTATTTTGAAACTAGTGTTAGGATACATTTTTTTTAGGATAATTTCTATAGGTATTGATTTATATAAGTGTGTATAATTTTTCAGCACAAATGTGTTGGTGTACTGATGTATAGGTGGAGTGGAAGAACGGCCTTGCCGAACTCATGCCTTTTGTGTAAAATTGTTTGTATTTAAACTTTCTACACAATAAATACATTGAATTGAATTGAATATATTTGGTTCTACATGGGGAATAACAAAAAAGAATATCCAACATACCTAGTAAAGAAAGGGCTAGTACTGAACAGCAACAAATTAGAAATAGAGATATGCTACACATAGATAGCAACAATCGTGAAGGTTAGCAACAATCGGTTAGCATACTAGAAGAAGAGATAACTAGATAAGAGAAAAGAATACCATATTGAAACCATAATGATATATAACTGCCGGACTCAGAAATGAAGGTAACAAGCCTCAAAAGAACAACTCTACAAACAAAAGCATAAAAAGAGGAGCATAAATACTCCATATCATGATGCAATGATACAACGCATTTCATAAACACCTACACTTCCCATCCTCCACTCCCGTATCATGCGCTATGTGGTTCTCACCTCTAGCAACAAGCATGACCTCAGTCCACCCCAGCGTAGACATGGCCGGCCCAGCGGTATGTTTTTTGGAAGTGGCAGTAATGGTACTCTGGCAAATCAAATCATAGGCTAGCTAACATAAGGGTGGATTTTCTAAAAATTTATATTAGTGATTTTTTAGAAAACAGATAGTCGAATATTCTTAATCTGCATCTTTAACAAACCCTTTGTACAAGATTTCATTATAATGGGTTCAAAGGTTATTGAAATAGAGACCACAAAAAAAGTTTTCAACGAAAAATTTTTCATTTGCAAAACGGTGGCCCAAATTGAAAAAAATATTCTTTACTTTTAGTTCTAAACAATGTATTTTATTAGTTTTATAATTTCTTATTTTTTTTAATAATGCAAAAATTCGAACATGGTTACAAATTCAAACTTCAGTAACTTAGTTAACAAAAATCATGACAATTTTCAAGTCATTATATTTTTTAACCTCTCCACAATAAAATTGTGAGAGGTTACTAAAATTGGTTCAAAAACGAACATTGAGATAACATCAAATCTTTACGTTTTGAGGTCCTAGGAACCCAAAAAAGTGGTTTTTGAAAAATGTCTGTGTGTGTGTGTGTGTGTGTGTGTGTATGTATGTGTGTATGTGTGTTAGCACGATAGCGCCGAAACTACTAAACGGATTTAAATGAAACTTTGCATGTGCGTTTCTTTAGTGTCCCAGAAGATCTGAAAAGGTTTTGGTTGAGATCGGATTACGTTTAGTGCCATTTTGACGCAACAGGTTGTTTATTTTATATTTACTTTCAATTTGCAATGGAACCATTGAAAAGCAGTTAAAATTCTGATTTCAACGATATATCACACTTCAACCCTTTCGATTTGGTTTCCCTGAAAAAAATTAAAAACAAAGCAAATATGGCATAGATCGTATTTCGCATGACATGATCGATGCGTGTAGCCGTTACATCGTGAAACTCGTCACATCACGTGTCAATTCGCGTGTGAGGGTTTCTTCACTGGTCTAAAAGTAGAGCGGATTACGTTTAGTGCCGTTTTTAAATATATCTACAGACAAATCGAAGGATTAAACCACAAATATTCCTCTAAAATCTAGTAAAATTACTGAAATGCTAATGTTTGATTTAACAAAGACAGCCGCGAGCGATCGGATTGCAATGAGCCAATTTTGATGATTGTCATTGTCATCGTTTGTTATCCGATAACGTTGGTGCCATGTCATGTTAATAAGATTTCGGCACATTTGTAACTTTTAGTGGATTGTCACAAACTTTAAAGGTAGATGTAACAATATCAATATCATATGCTTTCTGTACCTTCGTTGGTGAATTTATTATAGATTATCACTTTATCAATTTTCAGTTTGTTGCTTTATAAATCTGTAGTATTTAGGATAACTAGACTTTCTTAGTCGTTCAAGTGATGTTAAAGTTGTTAATATCGTAATAGTATATTATTCAACGAGCGATAATGTAGGTAATAACTCGCATAGATGATTGTAAATTCATTAAGTTGAGGGTTTTTTAGTGCCCCAGAAGATCTGAAAAGGTTTTGGATGAGATCGGATTACGTTTAGTGCCGTTTTGTTACACAATTTAATGCTCTTTTCGGCTTCAAAGATCCACCGAGTGGGGAGGTTCTAGCCGCTTCCAGTAGCTGCCGATTTTTTTCAAATGCAAATCAAAGCGAAATATGTTGCAATCGTTTGCAATTTTTTTAAAGCTTTTTTGTGGCCTCTATGGCAACCACTGTTGAACCCACTATAACGAAATCTTGAACAAAGGAATGGAATAAACTTTATTGTTATAGTTCTTACAAAAAATTATTTAGCATCGTCAAGGTCAAATATTAAAAAATAATATATAAAATACAAAAAGAGCATTAAAATGTAACATATAAAAGATACAAAAACAAGTACAGCAGCAGAAGGAAAACATACAACTATAATAGTCTTAAGGCTAAAAAAGTGATAGAATGCGACTCGCCAATAGAACTAATTTATAAAAGTGATGGGATGGTAAGTAGGTTCAATACTTTAAAGAAAGGCCTACATGAATCTCTGCAAAAGACCTTCATCATACACCTAACTATGCATTTTTGAGTGACAAATACTTTCTGCTAATGTTGAATATTATTGCATATTATATAATGCTTTGTACATACGAAAAATAGAACATTCTTAGGCAATCTCTTGAAAGTTGGTTTCTCATGAATTGTATTAGATAACATGACAAATTTATTTTTGATAATAAAGAATTAGTAGGTATAAGATTCCCAATTTAACCTAATATCCAGTGTTGTCACGAAAGTTCACGTTTTCCATTTGTGTAATTGAAGAACCATTTTATTGAACGTACAATGAATAATCAAGTTAATAGTTGGAGAAAACATAACAAGAGTGGTTTTATTTTTATATAAGTTTAGGCCATTTGAAATACAATACTCAGACATATTTGAGGATATTGTGGTAAGTCTGCTTGTACAAGCAGTTTTTAAAGGTGCTGATTAAGATTTGATTAGATTTTTCTGGAAGAAATGACTAATATTTGGAAAATCTATCCCTCTATGCTAACCATTGTAACAATACTGTTACGTGTTTACAATCTCCAGTAAACACTCTGTATGTAGGTTCAATAAATCGCAACAAGAATCTTCATAAACCACTGATTTATTAATCACTTAATTATAATAATTATTCCTAATACTAAAACACACTAATTATACTTTTAATCTACTATAAATTCACTACTTTAATTTACAACTTGCTACTGGTTCTTATTTCATGTTATCACGTGCTTGTCTATCTAAAAACTGTTCTAGTCTGCCGATCCCTCGCGTCGAATGTACCTGAATTTTCTAGAATAATCCAGCATTGTTCGCAATGTTTCTCACCCTTGGCATATTTTCTGATGCCGTTCTCGAATTGTTTATAATTCCACTGGCGTAGTGTGCACATAACAATACTATGATGATTCTCAAATTTTACTACGCCCTTCAGTTTTAATTGGGAGCAGTGACCAACTACCCAAATTTCAGTAGTTTCTGAGATATAAGAGATATATGAACCTACGACATGCTGTATGTCTTGTAAAACTAATTTTATTAGGATTGTTTAAAATGGTTGTATAACAATCTTGGCTTGGCTAAGTATATTAATAAAAAAGATGTAAAGCGAGGCTACAAAATTTGTATCCCCAATTTTATCAAATATTACAAATTCATATGATTTCCAATTTCAAACAAATGAAGTCAGTATCCTATTGCTTTATGGGATTCTATTAATAATTTATTTCGATGCGATATTTGTAGCTGATCCTCAAAATTGACATTTTGTGTAGATTAAAAAACAAATTCTACCTTACAGCATCATTAATATCTGCGATCACATTAATTGTGCTGTTGTGATTATATTAATTTTTTTATGGGTTTTTCTACCACATATTTCTTCTGATCACAAATTCTACAAAAATTACAAAATCAATCAGTGTATTGGGAAAAAATAACCTCTATGCCTGTGACGTTTATGTCAAAGGAATTGCAGAGGCTGTTTTTGTATGCTTATTTTTGTTATAACTTGCATTAGTTGGTAGGAAATAACCCCTGACACTTTCTTTGACTTAAACGTATCAGGCATAGAGGTTATTTTTCCAATATACTGATTAATTTTGCTATTTTTGTAGAATTACATTTGGTAGAACAACCCACAAAAAGAAGAAATTAATATAAAGGAGCCTTTATATTTATTACACCTGCATTTATCCCTCTAATATTTAGATTTGTGGTGCTTTGTTAGGTAACATTTGGTGCTCACTGGGGTGCTGAATTAAGACCGTGTATTTAAATTCTGAATTACAACATTGAATAGTCCTCTTTATCTACTGTTCATTTTTTTAATGACATAGAATGCACTCTAAGTTGACTACACTTTTTTTAGAATATACTACGATGCCAGTTTTTGTTAGAATGTAATGTATAAAGCAATTTTTGCAAAATTTATCACGATTTTTTTTTTCAAGTTTTAGCTGCAAGAAAAATGAAACGTAATGTGAACCAGTGCAATGTTTGCAAGAAGCAATTCATAAATTTAAAATCGTTTAGGAAACATCTTAGAACCCACATTGAAGACCGTCCATATAAATGTAAAGTGTGCCCTCGTGGATTTACTGAGGAGAATTATCTAAATAATCATATGCGTACTCATGTTCCTGAAGAACAAAAACCGCATGAATGCAAAATATGCAAGAAAAGATTTATACACATTACATTATTGAATAAACATACATTGAAGCATAGTGGAGAAAAGCCTTTTGTTTGTAAAATATGTAATAAAGGATGCTATGCAGAGAATAGTTTGCTTAAGCATATGAAAATTCATGAAAAGAAGGAAGGAGATCCTGCTTTATTGAAACACATTTGTGATTACTGCAAAACCGAATTTCCTGATGCTCAGAGTTTATCAATTCATATTAAGCAACATACTGGCGATAGACCATTTTTATGTAACATTTGTGGTAAATGCTTTCCGCAAAGGTTTAACCTTGAGCTGCACTTACGAACACATACAGGTAATCTTTTTGATTTCATTTTTAAATTTGTCACATTTGAAAAAAAATGAATTAATGTTTTTTACCTTCATATTATTTCATGCAAAAATTCAATATCAACTGTTTAGTTTTGAAAAGATAGATATAGATAGTGTGGCATACTTACTAAGTTTTATAATTAAATGCCCACAAACCGGTGGCTCAGTCAGCCTTGTGGGTTGTTTTAGAATACCTATTCCACATACATATGCATTTTATATATATAGACACTACTAATTTTAAGTAAGCTAGTGGGGGCACCAGCCGATTATATCGACAGAAAGGGATATAAAACAGTCAAATAAAATTTGGATTTAAACAAAATTCAATAATATAAAATTTAGGAAAAATGTTGCACAAGTTTCAAGGCGTGTAAAGAATTATATAATTTAGAACATTTATGGTAAAAGGCATAAAAGAGGATATCCTCCTTTTAAGTTGTTCATTGTAATATAACACAAGACAATACTTTTAAACATATAAACAATGCTTAGTAATTGCCAAAAATAAATAAATAAAAAATAAGTAATAATATTTGACACAATTAATCATGATTTTTATTAAATTTTCATTTTATATCACTATTAAAATAAATATTCCATAAACGTATGCTTTTCCTTTAACACAAAATTCCAGCAATTTACTTGCCAACAAAAAAGTCACAGAATTCCTCTTGTAGGTGGTAAAATTTCCAGTAGGGGAGGTTTTGAAGTACCAATAGTTGTAAAATATTACATGAATACCTCATGAATCTGATAAAGCAAATTATAAAAAAGAATTGTTTTATTGGGAAGCCATTTTGTTGTGGGATATGTTTAAACTTCAACCAATAGGATGAGTTTGATGATAATGATTTTATATGGGATTTTGAAATGCTCAATGGTGGTAAAAAAGAGAACAGTGAATGCAGTAAAATCATGTAACAATACATTGTGATCAAAAAGGCCTAGAACAGTAATTAATATTGTATAAAGAGCATATAAATTTACTTTAAAGATCATGAAACATGAGATAAAATGCATTCTAATTAATTAAAAAGTTACCTTAGATCTTGAAGCCTTTTCACAAGAATTTCAAATTTACAATTGCCACTTCTTGAAAAGAACAAAAAGGACCTGCACTTTTTCTTATATAAAATGGTTTTCAGTTAAATTTTCTGAATTTTTAGTATATTATAGATCTCAAGCTCCTGGTTAAAAGTAACATGGGCCCAATCTAATCCTATAACTAGTTTTTGAGATACGGGGTTTTAAAATTAAAAAGTTGCTATTTTTATAAAATATATCCATGACAATTGAAGGATTCGATTAATTTTTTTTTTCTTTCAGAAATATCATTCCTGTAACGTCAGATAATATATTGTGATGAAAATATGCTCTTATATTCAGGGTGAGCTACCAATAACACGAAGTGAATTTTTAAAATCGATGTGTTTATGCTGAAACAACAAAAATTTGAGACAATTATTTTTGAAATGAAATGTACTGTTTCATAATTAGCGAAATTCCCAATTGTATTATATTATACAGTGCGAGTCAAAAATATGGAAACACGTGTGACCCATTCTAATAAGACACCCTGTATATTTTAATATATATTTATTGTCTATTGAGAGCTGATTCCAAACATATATAATTCTAGAGGGGTCCACAGGGTGATACAAAAGATAAAACACAAGAAAAATGTCAAAAAACTAGTTTTTTTTTAAATCGTCCTGTAATTCAGAATTTCGTCGGTTAATTTTCGTAATTCTTTGAAATTATGTGTATTGTATATACGTTAATAGAGTACCAAAAATTCAAAATCTAACTTATATACAGGGTGAGCTACCAATAACACGAAGTGAATTTTTAAAATCGATGTGTTTATGCTGAAACAACAAAAATTTGAGAAAATTATTTTTTAAATGAAATGTACTGTTTCATAATTAGCGAAATTCCCAATTGTATTATATTATACAGTACGAGTCAAAAATATGGAAACACGTGTGACCCATTCTATTAAGACGCCCTGTATATTTTAATATATATTGATTGAGAGCTGATTCCAAACATATATAATTTTGGAGGGGTCTACAGGGTGACGCAAAAGATAAAACACAAGAAAAATGCCGAAAAACTTGTTTTTTTAAAAATCGTCCTGTAATTCAGAATTTCGCCAGTTAATTTCCGTAATTATTTCAAATTGTATTTATTGTATATATGTTAATAGAGTACCAAAAATTCAAAATCTAACTATGACTAGTTCTCTAGATTTAAAGCAAAAAATACCGTGTGTATTTACCTGCCACACAAAAATGCCGGCCACGGAAATGAATGTTTCATAGAATAAGCATAATTCGTAATAAAGCTCCTTAATGTGATACCATCGTCATAGAATAAAATGCTTTTTGAAAAAATTTTGGCATGATGTTTTACGGATACCACATTGGATTTATTGTGTAAAATTTGTGGAAGTATGTCGCAGTCTACATACAAACAACAACGCCCAGGTTATGTATAATAATGAGGCAACCGAACCTTTCCAAACCCTCACTGGAGTTAGGCAGGGATGTGTCCTGGCACCCCTACTCTTTAATTTGTTTACCACTGCTCTAACAATTATTGTTGACAACAAACTGACAGTCAGAGGAATATGTCTCAGGTACCGTTTTGATGGCGGTCTCTTTAACATAGGGCGCTTTAGAGCTTTCACGAAGACACGCACACGATTCATTTGTGATCTCCAGTATGCGGATGACTGTGCACTTTTAGCCTCTACGCCGGAAGAGCTTCAAGAACTTTTAGATGTGTATGCCCAGAGCTATGATTCCTTGGGACTTAAAATCAACATTGGAAAGACTAAGATTATGTCAACTCCTCATCAAGTGAACCAAATAGACATTACACTTAACGGAAATTCTCTTGAAGTGGTGGATCAGTTCAATTACTTAGGCAACATTGTTAATGACAAAGCAAACATGGACAGCGAGATCCGCAATAGAATTAACGCTGCATCTAGAGCACTCTGGGGACTTAGAGAGAGAGTATTTGACAACCACGACCTTGCTTTGTCAACGAAAATGGCTGTCTACAGAGCAGTTGTCATTCCAACACTGCTATATGGATGTGAAAGCTGGGTCACTTACCGTCGTCATGTGACAGAATTAGAACGTTTTCAGCAAAGACACCTCAGAAGTATGATGAAAATCCGTTGGTTCCATCACATATCAAACGTGGAAGTACTCAGGAGAGCAAACAGCCTTCCAATTGAGGTGCTTATTTCAAGAGCACGCCTAAGATGGGCAGGTCACGTTCATCGTATGCATGATAACCGCCTTCCTAAATGTACACTTTATGGTGAATTGCTAAGCGGTAGAAGAAGGCGTGGCGGTCAACGAAAGAGGTTCAAAGATGCTCTCCATGAAAATCTAAAATCCTGCAGTATTGCAGACGAGCAATGGGAACAACTTGCAGCGGACAGAACCGAATGGCGAGGGGTTGTGGCCAGCTATCAAGGAAATGTTGCAAGAAGGCCGAATCTAAGACCTAACCAGGTCTATGTTTGTCCTGACTGCGGTCGACATGTGCTCTCCCGAATTGGCCTCTATAGCCATAGTCGTGTGCACCGTAGATGAATGGGAATTACAATAGACTACACCTTTTACTTGTTTTTTATTGCACACAATTTATCGACTGTAACATTTTTATACTCGGACTGGAGTAACGGCTAATAAATAATAAATAAATAAATTGTGTAACCATATTGCAAGCCACGGTAACAAATCTTTTGGTAGCTTATTCATCAAGATCTATCCAGGAGTTTAGGTTCTTCGAGGGAATAAAGAAAAAGAAAAACATAACATTGAAAAATATTATTCTCCTTTGCGAGAGCATTTAGGTAAAAACTAATGTCCAATGGAAAAAAAATTCGAATAGGAAAGTTATATAAAATTGATGATCACTTTCCACTATTTAACCGAAAACTCATATTCGGTGATGATTAGATATAAACAAGCTTTATTCCTTAATCTTACGTACCTACATGGTATTTTTCACTTTAAATCTCAAGAACTAGTCATAGTAGGATTTTGAATTTTTGGTACTCTATTAATGTATACACAATAAATACAATTTGGAAGAATTGCGGAAATTAACCGACGAAATTCTAAATTACAGGACGATCTTTTAAAAAGAGCAACTTTTCCGGTATTTTTCTTGTGTTTTATCTTTTGTAACACCTTCTAAAATTATATATATTTGGAATCAGCTCTCAATGGACAATCAATATATATTATTATTAAGAAAGCTATCAAAGTAGAAGTGTGTTTGTGCTCTATTCAAATGAAGTGTTTTTTTATTGTTAAAGTGAACTATTAATTTTTACTTCTGTATCAAACTGTTCATAAAACTATAAACTTTTCATAAATTACTAGTGCAGCTGCATATAAGTGAGCTGTGAATAAATATCTTAGTTTATTATTTGCATCTAATGCATTATTCGAACCAACTAAAAACTTATCTCTGCTAAGAAGGGAAAAGAAAAGAAATAAAGAAAAGAAATAAAAACGTTTGACAAAAACTGTTATCAACACATAACTTTACTGATCAGATTAGGGCTTAAAAAAACTGGTAAATTAACACGTGGGTGGCACAGTTTATTAACCACCAATATTGAACTAAAAATGCCTAATTCAAACTGTAATAAATGTAATGAAACATTTGATACTGATAAAGATCCCTTTGCTGTGTGTGATATATGCAGCAAAGGTATATGTCAACAATGCTCGAAATTAACCTCGACTGAACTGAGAGCTGTCACTCTCAAAAAAAGATCAATATCCTACTGGTGTATTGACTGCAAATTAATTCCAGCATCAATAGCAGACTTCAAAATCGAGATTTCTAATATAATTCATAAACAACTTGAAACATATTCTTCAGAGATGTCAAATAAGCTAGCAACATTTCTGACCAACATCAAAGAATCTAACGTAGAACTAGTAAAATTCTTGACAGAAAAACCTCTACCAACAGCTGTCACTAATGATACTAATGAAAAGCACCCAAAAGAGAATGAACATAGGAAATCAAATATCATACCGATAAAGGATTTAAAATCACAAGTTGATAATCTTGAAAAAGAATTTATAGCCTTGAGAAATTCGATTAGAGATATCCGTGCTTATTTGCCTAATACTCTGGAATCACCTAAAACTATAGTGGTTCCCACTACCTCTAAGTCACCTCGGACACAACGCAAAACCAATTCTTGTCTGAATGCAAATTTGAGTCCTAAACCCTCACAAATTCCTAATGATCAGACTAGGCCGAAAGTTAACAAGCCACAGAAAGGCATAATAGGAACGAGGAAGTCAAATAGCTCAAAAATCTCTGCTGCCGTTTTCCCTCAGAAAACAGCCATATTTGTTGGAAAGGTGTCACGTGATGTATCAGCAAAGGATATGCAGGAATATCTACAAGAAAACTTTAAAAATGAAACGTTTGTTGTCAAGGAACTGTTTGTGAGATCTGGTGAATACAACAGTTTTCGCATCGATGCCATGAAGAGTCTTGAAGAGGAGTTACTTAATCCTGAATTGTGGCCTGAAGATTTAATCATCCACAAATTTGAGTTTTTTCGATCCAGATCCCACCTACAAAAACGCTTTAAGTAATCAATCCAATGAATTAACTACACATTCATGCACTCAGTTAGACACCATTAGCCTATATTATCAAAACGTTAGAGGACTTAATTCCAAGATTGACATGTTCTTTACAACAATTTCTGAGTGTGAATATGATGTACTTGGTTTAACTGAAACATGGCTCAACGAGAATGTCTCTTCTTCTGAACTATTCAATGATGAGTATGTAGTGTTTCGCTGTGATTGTAACTTTCATGAATCTGAGATTTCACGTGGAGGGGGTGTCTTAGTGGCTGCTAGATCGAACTTCTTAAGTTCCAGATTAGACTTTTCATATATAACCAATTTAATACATTCTATTGAGATTGTAGGTCTTAAAATGGACTGTAGTCATTCATCTATAATTATACTAGTTGTTTATATCCCTCCCAATATTCACCTAAATGAATTTGAATTATTTTTCGAACTACTAACAACTTATGAATACTTGTATAGTAAGAATATTGTTATCCTAGGAGACTTTAACATTCCTAACTATCATAACCCTGAAGTATTGGATAGTAAATGCATCACATTTAATAACAGTGTACAATTCCTAGATCTTACGCAATATAATACAATTCTGAATATAAATAACAGACTACTTGACCTTATAGTGGCTAATATAAAATGTAATGTCTCACTCAGTATTGATGGTATTGTTAAAGTAGACCCCCATCATCCTCCATTAAATATTATTGTATATACGGATAAACCTAAATATCTAAATTTTCCCACCGCGAATGTTGGAAAAAATTATAATTTCAGGAAAAGTAATTTTCCTATGCTATATGATCATCTACTCTCTATTGATTGGTCACCCCTCAAAACTTTCAAATGTCCTAATGAGGCTTGCTCATATTTTTATACTATCTTAGAATCAGCCTTTGATCGCTGGGTTCCTTTATACACAACACCGAGAAATAACAGAACGAAATATCCGGTTTGGTACACTAAAAATATTATAAACGATATTAGAAAAAAAGAAAGTATACTAAAAAGATACAGACAGACTAATGACATCCAGTATCACAACGAGTTCAAATTAATTCGTGCCAAAATAAAAAATAGTATATCTGAAGCGTATAGACAGCACCTAATCAGTATCGAACAGAGTATCCATTCCGATCCGAAATCATTTTGGTCATACATTAACACCAAAAAAGGTAATACTAGAATTCCTGGCAAAGTGAACTTCCAGAATGTAACTTATGAAGATCCCCAGGACATAGTTAATGCTTTTGCCCACTATTTTTCTAGTGTCTTTAGACAATCTCACCCCTTAGATGTTCCAACAATTGAACCTTATGTTATGCAAAACATAAACCTTAAGAGTATCTCTGAGAATGACATTATCATGGGGGCAAAAAAACTGAAAGATCGTCTAACTGCTGGTGATGACAGAGTGCCCTGTTTCCTAGTGAAAGACTGTATAGGTGCTTTGGCTTTCCCCCTCTGTATATTGTACAATTTAGTATTGGAAACATCTACTTTTCCAACTATCTGGAAAATAGCTAAACTATGTCCTATTCCTAAAACTGGTGATCTAAACGATGTAAATAACTATCGTGCTATATCTATAATTTGTAACTTCGCCAAATTATTGGAGATCATATTATATAGGGCTATATATAGTAATATACAAAATATCCTATCTCCCTGGCAGCATGGTTTCATGGGGAAAAGGTCCACTATAAGTAACTTGGCTAGTTTTACTGAATATACCGTTAAAATATTGGACACTAGAGGCCAGGTTGATGTTATTTACACTGACGTTCAGAAAGCGTTTGACCAAATCGATCACTATATCTTGTTAGAAAAACTGGATAGAATTGGTTTTAGCTTAAATCTTTTGATGTTATTCGAATCATATCTACTGGACAGAGAGCAATATGTTTATTACAACGGTTTTAAATCAAATATGTTTATATCAACATCTGGAGTTCCGCAAGGTTCCAACCTTGGCCCATTGCTATTTCTTATATTTATTGATGATTTACTTAAGTTGTTAGATTGTAATAGACTAATGTTTGCTGACGATTTGAAAATTTATTCCTCGATTTGCACTGTTGATGATTGCCGAAACCTGCAACTTAATTTAGATAAAATTAATCAATGGTGTGACTCAAATAAACTGATTTTAAACGTCTCAAAATGTAAAATAGTAACTTTCACTCGTAAAAGTATGTCACTGTTATACAACTATGCAATTAACAACGTTTCTCTTATAAGATGCACAGAGGTTAAGGATCTGGGCATATACTTTGATTCATCACTGTCATTCTGTACACATATTGATCAGATATGTAATTCCGCGTCGAGAATGCTGGGATTTATCATAAGTAACTCTCAGTCTTTTATTACCATAGAGTGCCTAAAAACACTATACTTCGCTTATGTTCGATCTAAGTTGGAATATGGCTCACTAATCTGGAATCCAATTTATGACTGTTACATAAATAGAGTTGAATCGATTCAACGTAAATTTGTCAAGTTTCTGGCCTATAGAGTGGATCGGACATACCCGCCTCAAGGTGCAGACCATATTTCTCTGTTGGATAGATTTGGCCTATTATCTCTTAGTACTAGAAGGGTTAATACATCTCTAACTTTCCTATATAATTTAATTCACTATCATATTGACTGCCCCAACTTGTTAAGTGAAATCAAATTTAATATACCAAGAATATCTACAAGGCATCCCACTACATTTCAACCAAATCTATGTTTAACAAATATGATGTTAAAGTCTCCAATTAATACCATGTGCACAAACTATAATAATTTAAGCAATAACTGTGATATAAATTTTTCAAGTCTCAAATCTATATTATATTGTGATAATATTAATACGTAACGATATCCTGTTTTAAATATCCTTATTAACTTGTAAATTTGATTTATTCTCTACTCTCTTTTATCTTTTGTCTTATGTTATATAAACTATTTGTTTTACCCTGTAATTGGCTTTACTGTTGGGTAATAAATAAATAAATAAATAAAATATACAAGGGCATCTTATTAGAATGAGTCACATGTATTTCCATATTTTTGACTCGCACTGTATATTAATTACTATTACTGAATTTCGCTAATTATGAAACAGTACATTTCATTTCAAAAATAATTTTCTCAAAATTTTGTTGTTTCAGCATAAACACATCGATTTTAAAAATTCACTTCGTGTTATTGGTGGCTCATCCTGTATATAAGCGCATATTTTTATCACAATATATTATTATCTGACGTTACAGGAATGATATTCGCGAAAAAAAAAATAGCCACTTTTTAACTTTAACACCCTGTACCTCAAAAACTAGTCATAGGGTTAGATTGGGCCCATGTTACTTTTAATCAGGAGGTCGAGATCTATAACATACTAAAAATTCAGAAAATTTAACCGAGAACCATTTTACATAAGAAAAAGTGCGGGTCCTTTCTCAGTATAACTTTTTCAATAACTTGGCACCTTTCTTGTATGCAATTTTATTGTTCTTTACACAGACCCGCGCCGTACATAAGGGCAAAGTCGTGTGGTGCACGACGGCGCCGAGGCGCCGAAGGCGCCGAAAAACTGAAAAGTAAAAAAAAGATAAAGCAACAAACAAAATTGTCAAAACAAAATTTATAATTATAAAAAAGCCAGTAAGGAATTACTAGCTATTACATTGTTTTTTATTTGTTTATTTTTTTATTTTTACTCTTTGAGACGAGGGAACCGAATTACTTCTCGAAAATAATATATTTTCCAAATGAGAGTACGCAATAATAGCATTTATTCGATCGAATACGTAACATGGTAACATGAATTGTGTAAACTCAAACAAATCTGATTTTATTCATGTTTGAGCTTGAAATTTGGCTTGCAACGAGCGAACAAGCTTTTGTATCATATATTACATTTATAATAATAAATAATAATAATTTTATTTATTCATCATTTATTCATTTTATTCATCATATCAAATTACACATATGGTATAACTTATTAGACAAGTCAGTGGTAAATAATAAAGGTAAAAAACAGACAATAATAACAATAATAAAAGAATAAAACATACAAGTATAACAACAATATGACATACAGTACTGAAACATATTAAGTACAATATATTACACTTTAAAATTAAATATAAAACTAAGAGTGTAAATAGTCATCTACAGAATAAAAAGCTCTACTCATTAAAAATTTTAGCAGGGCATTTCTAAATAAATTAAAATTATCGAATTGGCCAAACAGTTGGGTAAATTTATTATAACAATTAATGCCTTGAAAGATGTGAGAATTTTGGCCCACACTTAGTCTCGAGAAAGGCACCCGAAGCTGATTGTTGCTGCGAGTAACATAGCTGTGAACGTTACTATTTTTTAAAAATATATTTTCCTTTTTTTTATATTTGTTGTAATTAAGAATATGTACAGAGATGGTAACGTTAAAATTGATAGTGCTATAAATGCCTCTTTACAGTGAGTCTGATCAGGTAAACCGAGCATACACTATAATTTTCTTTGGCGCTACAAAAACTTTGGAAGCATGTGGAGAGTTTCCCCAGAACATCAATCCATAAGATATCTTAGACTGAACCAGACCAAAATAAGCTAGCTTCAGCATATTAAGTGATACAGTGGATTTTAGATATTTAATAATGAAGCAGGATTTACTTAATTTCTCTGATAAATCATCAGTTTGTTTCTCCCATGTCATTTTGTGATCTATCCTTAGTCCCAAGAATTTTATTTCATCTGTTTGTACAATTGACTGATGACCAGCCTTAACTAAAACACTTGAATTGTGACCAACATTTTTGGGCAACAATGACATACAAAATGTTTTGCCAGCATTTAGAACCAAACCATTGCTCAAACACCAATCAGAAAATTCACCTACTGATTTATTGGCTCTACTGGTTGTCAACTCCAAGGTGTTACTAGATATTACAAAATTTGTGTCATCTGAATAAACAATTGCAGCATTCGGTGAGGTACAAGAATTGGGCATGTCGTTTACAAAAATTAAAAACAATAGGGGACTTAGAATAGAGCCTTGAGGCACACCAGTAGCAACATCCCTAACATCCGATTTGTATGAGCCTATGACTACAGCCTGCTTTCTGTTGTTTAAATAAGAAGTGATCCATTCGTGGGCCACGCCACGTATTCCAAATCTAAAGAGTTTATCTAAAAGTAAACCATGATCAACGGTATCAAAAGCTCTGCTGAGATCAAAAAATAAGGCTATTGGAAACTAAAATAAAAAATTTTGAGTTGTAATACTGTTAGAAGATATTTCTGTTTTTTATAAGTTTATAATTATGTTATGTACCTCAATGAGAAAATACTTTTGTATGGCTTGTACTTGTAAAATATAAAAATGAAAATAAATTTATGAAAATATTTTTTAAAATTATTTTTCAATAGTGGATAATAATACCTAACTTAACCCGTATCTGTACTCACATATGAACGTAATACAAATTTGGGGCGTTATTTTAAATTTGCACAAGGGCGCCAAAAGTGCTAGGCGCGGGCCTGTCTTTACATTTATAGTCAAATTAACTATATATGTAATACTTCACAGAATATTTCTTTTGCCACCTCATTAAGATAATTCCGGGTAAAAACGCCACTTTTTATATTACCACTTATTTTTCAGTTCTAATTTATGGAATATTAATGTTTAGATACTAGGCAACCCAAAATATCCCAAATGTGTATGTTATTTATACTGGTATTAATTACGAATTTAATGTGATGAACTCATTTGCACTTTTACAGGGTTTGCTCAAAAAGTGAACTGTTGTTGCAATAGGCATAAATTGATGTCGAATCTATTTTTAGCTTCTTATTAAATTATCTTATATATTATTCAGGCTGTTTATCTGAAACAATTTGAGATTTTCATATACTGTTAGTGCCCCCTACATTTATGTTAATGGCAAACTTAATAGACTTTATCTGTATTCAAAGATTTTTGACGTTTACATATTTTATCATTTATTGTAAGCCACTGTATATATGTATGCATTTTGCCTATAACTACAATTTCATCTTGGATGAATTGCCTTAATTTTAGCATTATTGTTATAAAAATTTAGGTAGAGAAAAATCAGAATTATTTGTTTTCTTATTTTTTCGATTTTTCCTTAGGGCCTTTAATCTTCAACAATGCTATAGGAGGAGCATTTCAGATTTGCAGTGCATAATCATGCATTTGTGAGTGGCTGGCTGCTCTTTCGTCAATGGGCTTCAAATTTTTTTTTAAGTATCATTCTTTAATAAATAAACAATACACTTGTAGTCGTCTATTGTTGGTTGCCAAAATGCAAAAAAAATCTAGTATATTTTCTGATTACTTTCCATAGAGTGAATGGGAATTTCATGTTTAATGCCCTTGATTTGTACTGATGCAACGGTTTCGGGTTTTACGGTTAAGGTTACGATTACGGTTATGGTTACGGTTTTTAAAATGAATCGCATAATGATAAAATAATAAACTTTATTCTTCAAAATAAAACACAACACTTTGAAAGGGCATATTTAAAACAAAACAAAAACGTAAAAAAAACTAAACTACATTTTTGTAGTGGTATTACAAAAAAACAGCGTAAAATTAAACGTTCTAAATATAAATAAACAGGAAACATTGTAAACAATAAAAGCTGATAGAGATTAAAAAATAAAACAAACATTTATTTAAATTTTTAAATATAGGTAGGCATCTGTATCTACCTACTTAAAAATGTAGTTAAAATATTTATACCGAAAATTTAAAATACAAAAAAGCAAAAGAACAAAAATTAGTATTCAAAATTTACAGCAGGAAAATTTTTATTTAGGAAACATAACATTTGCAAATTCTGCGGATTCAACCTATTCCTCTTGGGTGTTTGCACAAGCCCTGCAGTGGAGAACAGCTAGATTGAGAATTATCCGTTTCTGTTTCTATATCTTCATTGTGCCATCGTTTAAGGTGATTCCATAAATTTGAAGTTGAAAAACCCTTAACTGACGCATTTTTGCCCCCTCGTGATATTTTTGCATCACAGAATTTACAAACAGCGCTGGTGGCCGCATCGGATGCCTTTGTAAAATATTTCCATACATTGCTAATTTCTCTTTTACGTGTATGCGACATTTTTACCGCGAAAACACAAACACAACACAGAATCCGACGGACGCGCTTTCAGAAACTGCACCGTCAACTAACAGGCTCTTATCCTTATTGGTGCCGCCGCGCCCGCTGTTGCGAGTTGCACGTTCAGACCTGCAAGAACCGTATAACAACCGTGAAAAATAGACGGTTAACCGTATAATAGCAAAAACCGTGAACTAAACCGTTCCCCAACCGTAACCGTTGCAACACTATTGATTTGATGTACCAGCATACGGTAGGCATTGCTGCCACTCTCACGCAACCCAGGCTGACTACGTCTACTTTGGGTTGGACTGAGCTCATGTTTGTTGCTTACAGCGAGAGCCGTATAGTACATGGTACAGGAGTGGTAATGTGAGGTGTAGGTGCTTATAAAATGCATTGCCACATTGTGCTGCGATATGGAGTAGCCTAGCATATATTGTTATGGTTCCATTATGTACTCTCCTCTTTTCTTGCTGTTTATTTCCAGTGTGTTTGATCTTTCCCTAATTTGTTCATGATCCTCTCGGTTCTTGCTATTTACGTGCAGCATGTCTGCTTATTTGTAGCTGCTTATTAGTTCCATACTGGTGCTTTCTTCAATACGTGTGTTGGATAGCTTTCTTTGGACTTATCCCCCAGTATTTCATGGTATATTTGGAAACAGTTTAATATTATTCCTTTGATTATGTTTTGTTGTATTTCCAATTCAGTTATTCAACAAGAACAATATAGTGAACATTATAAATGAGGGCTAACGATGGATTTATACATTGGTTGGTTGTTTTGGTCCATTGCGTAATGTTATTATTTAAACTCCATATTAAATTAAATTTTTTGTCATTATACCTGTTATTGAACCAGAATGTTTTGAGGAGGATACTTGGTCACCTATTAGCACACATAAATATGTATATGAAAGTAATATGTAATAAGATATTTGATACTTGGTATATAATATATAGCAGACCGAAGAGATTTAGTTTACCAGCAGTACACGCCGCAGAGTAAATAAATATACCTTGAGGATAAGTCGGACAAATATTTTTTTGAAGTATTTGTATCCCAAAGCGTATTATTTGTCTAATAATAATAATAATAATAATAAATGAACTATTGAACAAACTGATTCAATAGGCTATCGACCAAGGTTCTTCCACCTCTTATTTGTTTAATTTCAATTAAATATATGTGGAAGTAATTATAGTATTAAATGTATGTTCAGTTCAGTTGTTTATTTATTGCTTATATAATCTCTCAAGTAAGAAAATCCTGTAATTGTTACCCAGCTTCCAATGTTAACTTCCTGTAATAAAGTTTTTTAGATTGGCTACAGAAGTGAATAGTGCACTTCAATTTCTGCAATATCTCTGTAGCCTGCTAGACACGTACAAATAATATAAGAGAATTTCACAAGAAAATCAATGAAATTTGACACCTCCAGTAGAAAATAATAAAGAAACATTTATTTTTATTTTATACTTTCAGGAGAAAGACCTTTCCAATGTGAAGTTTGTAAAAATGGCTATGTTTCGAAGGCTAGTCTAAAAATTCACATGAGAACTCATACAAATGAACGTCCATTTGTATGTGATTTCTGTGGAAAAGCTTTCCGACAATCTGGCGATTTGACAAGCCATAAACGGCTTCATGGAACTGAGAAACCCATAGAATGTTCGGTTTGTCAGAAAAGGTATGTTGCTATTTGTACTTAAGATTTAGATAACTAATACTTGGCCAGATCTAAAAGTGGGAAATAATTTAACTTTCTGAGTAGAGTTTATGCATAGATTTCTTTTAATCTTAAATGGCAGATGATGATAATGAGAGCTTTTATGTGTACCTTGTAAGTATTTATGTAGTGGGAGTTCAGGGGAACTAGACTGGACTACTTACTTAAATAACTGTTTTATCAACAATTCAACGTTAGTGAGCATTATTTAGTTTAAATTATTTTTTAAATTTATTTATTTTTAATAATAAGTACTGTGTATTACTTATTTCACTGTTTTATTCATTATTTATTTTTTGTTTATAGAAATCTATTTTAGTTTATTGGTTTATTTCCTGTTAATTTATTAAAGATTATTTTTAATAATTTACTGGAAGCTAAATTAAACGAGGGGGTAGCTACTTATTTAGTCATTGGGACAAAAGCAAATGTAATCTTGTGTAGTTATAAGTTGAACTAAAAAGAAACCTATGATATTTGAGGATGAGTTTGTGAAGACAAACTACTCCGTAGAAGGCTTCTTAATAAAATTATGCACTGAATAAAAGATTATGCTTTTATTTGCCTTCAAATTATAAAGTTAAATTGATAATAAAAGTACAATTAAATAAAAATTAAAATGTAATATTTATCGGAGGGAGCAATATATTTTTTGCAAAAATTTACACCTTTTTCCACTTTGGGCTCTCCTGTAGTCAACATGCAATCTCATGTAGTATGTAGTTTTTGGGAAGGGCAAATTTTCAGTGTTAACCTCCCTCACAAAAATTAAATCAGTAAATTTGTTATCAGTATCGTTTTCCGATTCATTCATTCCAATTCAGATATTAGATAAAGTGAAAAGGACCATTAAAATCGTATTTTTAGAATTTTGCTGAAAACACTATATAAGCGGAAATCAATTTTTTGAATTATGATACATTAGTGTATGTATCAGTCTAGCAAGTATTCAAATATGTTCATTAAATTTTAGAAGCTTTAGCCTTCATTCAATTACCCCTTATTAACATATCTTGGTATTATTCTAGTTGGCCTCTCTGTGCTGTATGACGCGTCTGACAGCACCACAGCAACTGTTTTTCGATGAATAAAAACTTAAAACCATATTTTTAAAATTGTTTTTCAAATTCAATATGATGCTTGTCAGTTTTTTGATAAAAATGAGAGAATTGTACATTCGAGGATAATGTGCTGTTTTGTAAGGAAGATAATAATCCAGAATTAAATTTTATCAATTTCCTGGTAGAAGCTATGAAGTGGAACGAATGAAACAGTGAGTTGTTGCTATTAACAGGGGCAGATTTATCACTAGGCCTATTAGACATAGAACTCAGGGGGGCAAAATTTTGTCTTCCCAGCTTTTTCTGATAATATTAGTTAGGTTTGCCGTTGATACAAAGTAAAAATATACAAATGAAAGTTTCATAGTGAACTAATTTTTGTTATGCAGCATATAGTAGAGGGTCCATGACTTTTTAAGCCGTAAAAATCATCAAGTAACTCATTCCAACAAGGTAAATAATTTGAACTTGCATATTGAAAGAGGGTTCTTAGAGGCATCCAAAATGGCTTGTTGGACTTTTGTTGACCCTTACACAACCTCTTAAAAAGGAACAAGGATGATGGAAAATTATTCAAGAATTCGTGTTTTTAAATGTTTACTTCTTGGTAAGAAATTAAGTATTGGCAATGTCGATCTAATATTTTAGATTTATATGGAAGAATGAGCAATACTAACGAAAAATCACTGTTTTTTTTTTAAATAAATCTAAAATTTACAACGAAATTCACAGGCAACTATATTAAATATTCGGATTTTATGTATACTATATGTGAAAGAAATATGTTATATAGATAGGAACTTTATTAAAAAACAAATTAGCTCAATATCTTGTACGGTTTTCGAAATCCAAATTTTTAAATAGATCATCACTTATGTTTGCAGCACTCCTATTCCTAGGTCGTACATTATACCTCCCATGTTGATGAGGGGCTGGGCTCGAGAACTGTTGAATCTGAGGAACTCGAACCCACTCCCGTGATTTGTGGGAGATCATGAAACTGTGGAAATCGGCGCATTCTTATTTAAGGCAGTACAAAAGGCCGCAGATGATCTCAGTCTTGTATTCAACTTCAGGAGAGGAGACCAGTGAGGTGCTGAAGCAGAATCAGTAACCGAACTTTCAAAAATCGCCTGAGAGCCCAAATCAAAGCTGCCGAGCAGAGAAATCTATTCAGACTGCACGTTGATTAACCTATGCACGGTGTGTTCTATAGCAACATAGAGACACTGGGTTTATAGACAAAGCTGACCTTCACCTTTTTATGGTCAGCAGGGCTAAATTCGGATATTGGAGGAATTCATTGTAACTTGCCAAAATTGTGTTATTAAGACTTTAGTCTACTGTAGTTACTTTATGGGTGTGGAGGTTCCTGATACTAACTGCAAGACCTGTTGTCAGGCGCCGCAGCCGCTCATGTACCTACTATCTGCATGTCCAATTTATGCGACTTCGGCCCACATCCATAGGCATAATATGGCTTTACGAGTGCTATATTATCACCTACGGTACTTGTACAAGGTAGATCAAACACCAGTGCTGCCTAATGTCCCCGAAAACATCAAATGCGTTGTCGAGAACGAGAAATGCCGAATTTATTGGAATTTCTCGTTTCCAACCTTCAGGGTAATAATAATATATCTTTATTTCCTTTTTGGATCATTACAGGAATGACATTGGACAAGTCGAAACACAAACAACAATTAGCAGCACAAATAACAGGCATAAAAACCTAATCGTCATAATACACACATATACCAAAGGGGGAAGGGGGCATTAAATGGTAATTAATTATTGGATTTGCCTTTTTTACTATTTTTTTTTATCTTCGGACCACAATCATTCACATATTGTATATAAAATTTTGAACATAGTTTTCAATACACAAATTTTGTTACTGCAAATTTACAATTAGTTAAAAAGAAAACGTGTACATGATTTTCAAATTTCATTAATGCAGAATAACACTCTTGACTCGAGTATATAAATATAAAAAAATCAGATCAATGTCACAACAGTTACTTTCATAGGAAGATGTATACATTTAAAAAATCGAATTTTAGAAATACCATTCTGATATTTTTATTCTATTTTGAGAAGTTGTGCAAGAGCCAACAAAAGTCTAACACACAATTTCTGATGCCTCTAAGGGTCCTCTTGAAGACCTTGGACCTCTTACTAATTATAATGAGAATTTATTTACATCAGACATATGCCTGTTTTCGTAATGCTTTAATCTTGTAATAGACATAAAAATTTAGTTCCACATATTTGTCAAATTTGAACATTTGTTAAATCTAAAGTCCCGCAAAGGAAGTCTTAGTACACATATGAAAGTAATGTGTTGAATCAAAGAAATCTCTGTTATGTGACCGCAAATAAATATTTTCTTCATATAATACAAATCCGAAATAAATTTATTTATTACAAACCTGTAGGTATTTCTCGCTATAATATTCATCTTTATTTATTTAATTAACCCTTGGATGTTGACGTATTACGAAAATAATCAAACTGTATGCTTTAAAAGCCACATGAAATTGTCATTATACAGTGTGTCCCCAGATTGACGTTACGATTGGTGTAATATACCAAAACAAATTAAAGTAAATAGCTTTTTATTTTTTAACACAATTAGTAATTTCAACAAATTCAATTAAAAAACTTCAAATAGTGCCACACCTAAATTATTATTGTTAATTATTATTATTAATTTCACCTTTCTTCTAGATTCTTTGTAACTTCTTCTAATTTCTTTGAGAGTTATTGCTTGCATTTTAATATTTCCAAATTATTGTCACAGTTATCGGTATAAACTTGTTGTTTTAGTTTGCCCTTTTGTAACTAATTTTGCCCCAACCCATAATATTTTACAACAAATATCTTTTGCTCGAGGGTAAGCATTTAGATTACTTTGCCGAATTACACCAACTAATAATGTCCAATCTTTGACAATTTATAGCCAGTTCACAGCTTTTAATGCAAAACACACTTGTACCAAAAAATAAAAAGCTATTTACATTAATTTGTAGTGTTCTTGTTCAAACACAAAAGTTTGCATGTGGCCCTGACTTTCAGTGCAAAATATTTTATTCAAATAGAATTTTTCCGTAAACTTAACAGAAAGACGAATTTACCTACAATGATTTATTTTCTTCTTAAGTTAACTCCGTGAGTTAGATCCCTGGTAAAAATCCATTTTAGGTCAAAAGATAGAAATTTAATAAAAATGTATATGAAATTCTTTTCAAAATATGAAATATATGTAAAGATATAAACTAAACTATATAAATTATTTTGGTCTTATACCACACATGGGGAGTATGAGGAACCTCGTGAAGCGTTGTTTCCAACTTTCAACTAACAATTTATTAGAACAATCGACTGGCACAAAAGAGATTTAGTGAAAAATTTAATAATTAGTAACTTTGGGGCTTGTGTCTATCTACTATTAATATTTATTGTAATTCTTTAGAATAGCATAAACCCCGAATTTTCGTGAAATTTAGGACACCCTATTTTAGGATAGTCTGATATTAGTTTTTGGGTACATACAAACGGTTTATCCAGAAAATTTTGAAAATTTTTACTTTGTTATATACATTTCATGCGCCACTTGGACCAAGCTATAAGTTTTTGCAATAACGTCAATGTATTAGCTGTAAAAATAATGATATTACAACAGTAACCTAACCTAAACCTAATTAAACGTTTGCTTGGCATTTCTAACAAGGTTTGATTAAGGCGTGAATGTTGAGAGCGAGATGACAGATCTAAATAATGACTGATAAATTATACTTTTGCAACTGATTTTTCGACCAAGAGTAATTGAATGATAGGTATGGTTGAATTGTAAATGTAGCTGAATCTTAAAATTAACGGTATCTATCATACCATTAACCTATCTTAAACTCTAAAGTAACCAAAAAATAAACGACTTATTTTTTTGTTTGATAGTTCTCTGAACACTTCGTGTAGTTAGAAAATAAACGTAAATACGATAAGGTTTTTCAGCCTGAATACACACATTGCAGAATTTCAACTTTATGTCATCTTAAGATACAGACACCTTGGATATGTAAATCTAATTCTCATGAGAAACGAAGAATTAATGGCTTTTTGGCAAATAAAATTCCATTTTTAGGAAAAAGAAAATTGCGATGAGTCAAAGATATATTGCTCTGTAAAGCTCTTGGTATGATCTAGACGAGAAAATAAAGTGATAATCAAATTTTAATATATAAATCGGTATATGAAAAGTTTGTGTCACAGCAGAAATTTCCAAAACTTTTTTTAGACAAACAGTTAAGCACCCAAAACATATTTCAGTTTTGTGTTCTACGACCCCAAAATAGAGTGTCCTGAAAAATTTCGTGAAAATTCGAGGTTTACGTTATTCTAAAGAGTTGCACTATTTATAATTTGGGTTCACTCGTGGATAAGGCTTTGATGCAACAAATTCAGTCTTAATTTCTCATGTACTCAATACATAGTGTATACGGACTGATAAGTTATGGCAGTGCTATGTAACTTTGTAAAGAAAGCTTATGTTTGTTTACTATGTGACTTTTTGTTGTTGATTCTAGAAAGAGTAAAGAAAATTTGATAATTTGGTTTTTATTACAGTTCCTAAAGGGAACAGCGAAATTTTGGTTTTCACTAAAATGGTAAAGAAAATTCGAGTTTCGTTATAGATCCTAATGGTGTAGTAAGGAAGATTTTCATGTTATTTGAAAGAGTCGGTTTAGAGGGTTCTATAACAGCCAGTGGTGATTCATCTTGTGACTCTAAGGAGTCAATGCTCCCAACGAGCTATTTTGCAATTTTTTTTCTAAAACTAAGTGAATTTTGATGAAATTGGTTGGACTTTATTTTTATCGGCCAGTAGGGATCGTCAAATTGACTTCTCATAGTACCCTGGTCATATGCACAAATGGGACTTGTGATGAGATGTTACATGTAATAACTACCATAATTTTTCAATGTTTTTTTTATTCCTTTATTGCATAATTCTCTAAAAACATTTTGTGCAAAAGTTAGCATTCCTCATTGTAACAAAGTGAATAAAAATATCTTTATCTATAAAACCAGCCCATTTATTCCCATTAATATAATTTTCGTATATATTTTTCAGATTTACAACTGTAATGAAACTCAAATACCACATGCGTAACCATACTGGTGAACGTCCTTATGTTTGTACAGTATGTGGAAGAGGTTTTACAGTAAACACAATTTTATTAAGGCATATGCGTGTGCATTCTGGAGAACGACCTTATGTTTGTGTTACCTGCGGTAAGGCATTTTCTCAGTCAAGCACATTAAATACTCATATGAAAGTTCACGCGCCATCTCCCAAGTACAACAACCAAGAACAACAACGCATGCCTAAGTTTTCCAGTGCCAACGAACAGAAATATCAAACACAGCAACAGGCATCTGATCACTCCAATCGTCTCATGCAAACTGATAATCGTATGCTCCAAGCTGAACCTATTCAGAGAATGATACAGCCAGATAACACTCGGATGCTGTCAAATGATGGATCTCGGATATTAACAGATACATCACATTTACTTCCTGACAATAGAGGGCTAATTGACAATTCAAGAATATTATCAAATGACGGTACTAGGTTGTTAGTAAATGTAGCTGAGCCACAACGTTTATTAGTGAATGACAATACAAGGTTGCTTACAAATGATAATCGCCTTTTAACACAAGACACCAGATTAATAACTAATATTAATGTAAATGATAATAGTAGACTGTTGAGTGATAATTCTAGGTTATTGACAAATGAAAATGCGCGGCATTTAGCAGTTATTGAGAGTTCTAGAATACTAGCTGATAAATATTTAGCAAATTATGATCCGTATCATCGAGGGCATTTGTAACTCTCTCTTAAAGATAATTAAAATAAAGAGGCAAAAATAATTATGGTAGTCCAAGAGCCAGGCAACATTTATTTACCCTATGTAGGTGTCTCAGAAACGTGAGCCTTCCAGTGGTAGTGTTGTGATGTTATCAATATGGCTTTCACTCTATTGTAGCATCACGTTTAAATACTCATAAATTTTCATCTGTTTATGCTACAGAGACAATTTTTTTTTTCCGATGGTGGATATTTTTTGTAATTACACATTTTCTACTATCTCTACCAGTTTTTGAGATGTAGGCTTAGGGAGCTTTGTAAATTATAACTATTTATTAAATCTTGTACATAAAAAATCCATTCATGCACAAAGATGCTCAACAAATGTACATTCTAATGGGACAGAATCTGACGCGCCTCTAGGATTGGAAGCGGAAGCAAAAAACAGTTGGTGGGAACTTTAAATAATTATAACTGTCAAATTAATAGAAAAAAATATTAATATGTCCTTTAAAGGGGGCGAGCGTAGGTGCGTCTTTACTATGTTCATACTTCGGTATGCGATGTAAAGCAACGACAGGCGCAGTTAGTACTTGGATGGGTAACCATTCCAACAGAAACCGCGTCCTCGCCTCATACATCTTCCAGCGGCTTGTATATCAGTGTATGCGCGGAAGCTATACAACCTTAGGCGAGGGTTGTATAGGAGATATACCATCCTTCGGAGGGGATGTAAAGCCGTCGGTCCCTTGTCTATTAAATGTTAGGCAAGTAAAAGATCCCTACTCTTCTTAAGGGAAGAGGTTCGGCAAAAATTTCTGGTTGGGGCTAGCTCGTCTACAGGCGTCGGTGTTAGGCCTCAGTAGCGGAAATAGGCCAACGTTAAATAAATGTAAAAAAAAAAAAAATGTCCTTTAAAGCAGTGTCATGTCACATTTGTTAATTATTTATCAAAATATGACTAGCACGGTCTCTAAGATATTAAAATTATGATGTACAAAGAATTATAGTTTGGGTGATAATTTTTAATGAATGCCTTATGCCTTTAGGAAGATCTGAGTAGCGTATTTAGTTGGAGCGGTATTAATATTTTATGTTTAAATTTGAAATAAAATTTCAGAATAGCATTTGTAACAGTTAGCTTCCAAACGTTTTGTTCTATAACATTATAAAGTTGTCAATAATAGTATAAATACGATCTGGCTGTGTGGACGTTGTCCTAATGCCAAAAAAAGCAATTCTCATATCTTGCTTTTTATTAAATTAAAAATTTTTAGTAAAGAATTGCCATAATTCCAGAGGAAACGAAACAAATCATCTCTCAAGACATCTTGGGTAATTTTTCATAGTAGAATGTCATAGAATGAATAATAATATAGAATATGTATAAAAATCTTTTATTTAAAATGCAAATGACTAATCAGCGTACCAATTCTGACCTCTCTGTTGACAATTTTAAAATATTGTATTATACCTTATTTTAAACTTATATCAGCAAGAAGCTCGTAAAGTCCAGTATAATTTAACTTGGCAAGTTCAACTGTCAATTAATCGTCTGTATTAATGTATTGGAGTCATAAAGGCCTGTGGTTCTTAAGCATTTCACAAACCTGTAACAATCACTAAATAATAATAAAAATATGTCCGTGATAGCTCAGACAAACTCCTATTTAGGAATAAGGTTAAGGTTAAAATTCTCATTTCAAATTATTGTAAATCTGCCGAATCTATATACCCTGTTTCTTTAATAAATTTTATTCCATCAAGTCTCCGTTATCTTTCAACCAGCCTTAGTAAAATATTAAACACACAATTTTAAAGATACCAGCAAGGAGACCTTTTCCAGCTGCAGGGTCACCAATTTTAATCTTTTTTTTTTTTAACGAGCATGAATATTCTACTTTATTTGTTAGAACAGACCTTTGCTTTTGAGTTATTAAATTTTGGAAATATAAATACAACCGTTAAGTACCAAGAAGAATGTTAGTGGTTCAATGTATAGAACATCTGCTTCTCACTCCGAGAATTGGGGATTAAATGCACGTTTTTTTTTTTGAAAAATTTCTCTTCTCATTACCTATTAAGCTATTTATTTCGATAATCAAGTATTTACGTTAATATTTTTAATTGTTCCAATGAAAATAGTTAAATTATATAATCTCGAGAAAGTGAACATATAAAATGATATCGCTCATATACTTCTAAGCGATCGAGTGAAACCAATATTATACACTGTCTTAATCCTTATTAAAGAATGCAAATTTTTTGTTCTTTAGCATTTTTTTAAAGTTGTATACATTTCGAGCGAACTGCAGTCAAATTTCATCAATAAAAAATGAAACGTGATTTTATACTTTCAGAATATTCTCAAAAACTGGTAGAGTAAACAGAAAATTGTAATTACAAAAAATATTTATCATAAAATTTTTCGAATATTTTGAAATGAAAATAATCTCTGTAACATAAATGGCTGAGTAGTTACGCATATTCAAATGAGGTAAGAGTAAGAGTCGTAGAGCCATATTGATGATGTCACCATACAACCCTCTACCACTAGAATTTACTCACTTTTCTGAGACCCATATGTTATGTATAAACTTAAAATATTACAAAACCATTTGCGAGTGCAATTTATTTATCCGAAGTTTCAGGTAAATAAATCCTGGTCTGGCTCTTGGATTATAGTATTTTAAGGAAAAAATGTAATAATATTTTTTTCTAATTTCGATTGAGATTGCTAATATTTTAAGCATTTCAGCAATTAAAGCATCAAATTCTGACTTTTAAAATATTTATATAAAAATTTAACAATTCTCCATTTCTATGTTGGTATTTGTATTTGGTCCTTCTAACAAAAATTATATTCTTTTGATAACGAATTTTCCCTACATTGAAATAAATTATTTTTATTTATTTGTTTTTAATTTCCAATTTTTGTTCTTTTAATAATTTCAGTTGTATATCACATGTATACTTAAATTTTATCAGAATTACTTTGGAGGACCCAGAAACTTAAGGATGTTCCCAACAAAAAAAGTTTTCTTACAATTCTTTTTAAAATGTATACATATATTTTTTTATTAACGTTCTGTATACAATGAGAAAAATTTGTGTAGCTGTTGTGGTACTAAATTTGTAAATATTAACACGTTGCAATTACGCGTAGTATTTGAAATGCTGTCAACACACAGTTTACGTCAATAAATGAAAGTACTTTACAGATATTAAGAAAATATGGGTTGTCGTAAGAATAAAAGTTGATATTTTTGGCAAATCTACCATTTTTTGTTCTCAAACACATTTTTTTATACTTTATTAAAAATTACAAATATATTTTTAGCCTCGCACAATACGATAATGCACCCTAAAGTAAAGCAACAACTCACATTCTGATGAGTATAAAAACAAGACATTGCCAGATTGAGTCGAGCAATGCAGTAAGTTCATTTCTGTGCTTATGAGCAGAGGAAGTGGAGGAAAAAGTACAGTGCTTGTCAACAAGTTTTTATTGTATGCATGATAGTTTACATAGGAGAGAACCTTTTCTAGATTGAGAACGACTGCCTTTTGGGAACGTTCTTAAATAGGATTGAAAATGTTTTTAACTACCTTCCAGGTTAGTTCATCATAATGACCCTCTTAAGTCTAGCAAATCTACAGACCTAGATTTGTCTGAGTAAAGGAAACGATGCTTTACAATTTGTAGTAGAAACTACTTCTACTTACTTCATGGTAGGTATTTCCAGCCCGCTTCTCTACGTATGCTCAGAGAGAAAGTTAGACGTGCTAACCACTGAGCTACTGGCCCCCTTAAATTTTAACTTTATCCAGTATAACAGATAACATATAGATTGTTGTTTATCTTTAAGAATTTTTATTTTCTCATATTGATTAATAAGAAAAAACTGTCTACTCACACCTTGTGATGTCATAGATCCTGGCTCATTCATTGGTTTGTGTTTATCACAAATAAAGATATTGTGGACTACAACATACAATAAAAACGATGAAACATTACTTACCTATGATAGCGGGCCATATTTTTCGAAGTGATTTAGGCAAATGAATTGATTATTTCGATATAGAACAATTAAATCATTGAGAGGTTGGAGGATGACACCGTAAAATGTGCAAAAACCCAGGGCCTGAATTTTAAAAAAGGTCATAAAATTTACTTTATTTAGTATTGTAAAACAAATATACGGAACATATTCACAAATTTTTGCTTGTAATTTGGCAAATATATGATGAAATCAAATTATAACTTAAGGTTGGTTTGAAGTTAATTTATAAAGGTATCTGTCACAAGAAATTTATACAAATGTCCACCCCCAAATTCAAATTTTTTTTCCCTCTATTTCTACAACCCAGGAATTGGGGTTACCTGAAATGATAGCAATTTATACACAAAATGTGAGTGAATGTCAAATATATTCCATATACGTAAAGTAAGACAGTATAGTGCAGTCATTGAAGCGTAAAATAGGGTCTTACCTCCGAAATATTTTACTATGAACCGATTTACATGAAATTTTGGAATTAGGCTTATCTTACCCTTAACTTCAAAAGTGATATTGACCCGACCTCCGTTTTTTATTTTTAAGGGGTGAAAACGACCCCTTAATGAAAAAATTGACATTGAGCCATTTTATCGCTAGAAAACGTATTTAATAATAAGGAGTGAAATCGTAAAGTGTTCTCCAACACAATTATATCATGTTTAACCCATTTTCAAACCCTAAAAAACTTTACAACCCCTGCAAACGACCCCTAAATTGAAAAAAATTACAAAAAATACTTTTGTATAACTTAAAAAGATTTAAATATAGAGTAAATATTGTTTTACGTTCTCTACCTTAATTATCATATTTTTAACCCCTTTTCAACCCTTAAAAACAACCCCTCAATTAAAAATTGTATAAAAAAAATTCTTTTGATGAACTCAAAATGATTTAAATGTTGTTCCACGTTCTCGAAAATGACTATCATATGTTTAGCTTTTCAACCCTTAAAACTACCCCTAAATTAAAACATTGAAAATATGTGTTTATACAATTAAAAATAATTTAATTATAGAGTAAGTAATCAGACACTTTTTATTGAATAAAATATAAACTTACAAGTTATCTGGAAATGTACTAGATTAAATTTGTAATTAATTATAAAAAATTCTGCAACAAGAGCATTACAATACATAAAAAAACTATTACACCAATCGTTCATGACTCAATATCGGAGTTGCTGTCGTAATCAAGATCTTCTTCTGGGTCAATTGGAGGGCTATTCTGGCAGTTATCTCCACTGCATGTTCCACAAGTTACATTGCAAAACAGCCCGACTCTTCGGCATCCGCAAGTGGCTCCGCAACCTTTTTTGCAGTTGCAAAAAATCATTTTAAGTAAATCTTGCGGTGCAGTTTTTATTGGATTGGATTTTATTGGATATACATATATGAACGTTTGTATGTATTCGTGCGTATGTTTCCGATATATATGCCATATATGGATATATATATAAAACAATAGTTTTGGGTTCATATTATTCTTTACTTTCACTCTGCTCCAAATTTTTGTGCTCCGAAATTTTCATTTTACTAAATAGAAAAAAAAACGTTTAGTTTTTGGACCATAACTCCTTCAATTTTAAAGCTATCACAACTTTAAAAAAACCATTTTAAAGGTAATTGAAAGAGCTACAACTTTTTTCATTACGACATGTAGTGTAAAACCCTTCATTTTGAAACGGTGAAGGGTCAAAGGGCTCGAGAGAGACTGTGATTGCGCTACCGCGCGCTCTTTAAACAGTCATATCTCCGTCAATTTTGGTCTGACAGAAAAAAAAACAAAAACAAAATTTTTGTCAAAAAAGACCAAATTTTTTATCATTACAGTTTTTTACGTATCTTTCATTATTTTTGAAATATTATGAAAAAAAGGTGTTATTTTAAAAAATGAAAAAAAAATTTTCTTCTTAAAATCGTGATTTTTTTGAAAAGTATGCATTCCAAAGCAGCCGAACGGCTGGAATCCAATAAACTCTTCATATTAAAGTTAAATCTAGACGGAATACGATTAATTTTAATTTTGGTGGAAATGGCACTTATGAAACACATCGATTTTTTAAAAAAAATATTAGATGTCCCTCTTTTTTTCATTACAACTCACTCACTTTACGTGCAAAAGACTTTTAACACTGCTCATTTTAAAGATTATTTTAAGCACTATAAAAAAGTTTCTCATTGCCATATGGATAAAATGTATCCGTTGTCAGCTAGATGGCATTGAATACATCGATTAAAGTTCAGACAAAAAAAAAAAACGGCTTTTATCTTCAATATCTCGCTTAATATTGCACTTAGAACACTCTTTAAAAAACCAATTTGTTCATTTTTTTACCTTCTACAATTTTGTTTAAAATTATCGCTAAAACGCATATTTTTTGAGATATTTGCAAAAAACCGTTGAAAAACGTGGGAAAATTCGGAGTTTTCAATCGCCAATAACTTGAAAAGTATTGAGTTTTTGAAAAACCTTTATAGGACACTTTTTGCTTAGAATTGGGTCTTCTATCGATCCCGAGGTTATTTTGACCAAAAAAATTTACACTAACGAGAAGGGGTGGCAACCACCCCCAGGGTAAGAACGGAGGTCGGGTCAATATCACTTTTGAAGTTAAGGGTAAGATAAGCCTAATTCCAAAATTTCATGTAAATCGGTTCATAGTAAAATATTTCTGAGGTATAAAGCTTCAATGACTGCACTAGTAATAATTATAGGTCTAAGAAATGACAAAAACAAAACAAGTGATGAGTTATATTCAAGCACTTAAATCTTTCAATCTGTACGGCAGAGCCCAGTATTTACCTGCGAAGCCCTATAGCTGAACTTACTAAAGAAAATTGAGAACTTCGATTGGTTCTGGCAAGTATTTAAAATTGTGAAAGCAATCATCAAGTACAGGCGTAGCCAGTGAATATGAGACAGCTCTTGAATCCGATTTTTGTGATATTTTAGTGTTGTAATAGGGGCTGTACTTTGGCGGCATGCAGTGTTGACGCCAGGTTGACGTTAATAATTGTACAAATTTTAGTGCCTCATATACACTGGCCACAACTGGACAATAAGATTCATATTGAAAATGTAATTTTGGTCAAAATAGAGGTTTGCTTTTACTTTACAAATATGAAGATTTCAAATTATAATGTATTTTATTTAAAATTACTTATATAATAATATCTTTATTCGGTTCTTGTACTCCTGCCTACAGTTTTTGGCATCTTTTTATTTGTTGAATCTTCCAATTCCCTTTGCTTATAATAATGTGGTGCAACTTCTAGTAACCACTTACTCTCTATTTCAATAACCTGTCTCATAAATTCTTTTGTTGTAAAAACCAATTCATGATATAACATCCACCTTGGGAGTTCCTCAAATAAAGCACTATTAGGATGAATAGTTACACTTTGATTATGTTTCACGGTTTTGTAGTTCCCTCCTTTAGAAAGCCTAGCAATATGGTAAAAATAGCCCGCAGTTATTGCTTTTCTGATATTAATAGTTTCCGAGACATTTGAAACCATTTCGATTTCTACTCTCTGCATTAAACCAACTAATTGTTCTCTTACATCTCTGGCTCTCTTCATAGATCTAAAACAACAAACATTATTTGTACTTTTTGAGTTTAAAAACTGTTATAAAAATGCAGGATAATTATTACAAAATTAAATGTGTAGTAAAAATATAGAAGATTCAGTAATTCCTATGAAAGAAAATAAATTAATTGCCACCAATGAGTGCCAATGTGCATTTCCAAACTTTTTTTTTTTTTTTTCATAAGGTAATCAAACGAATTTTGTCCGATGTTGGTCCAATTTACTTTTTACATTAAATTCAGTACATTCTCTGGCCTAGATGTAAGGGAAATAATAATAACGTAGCTCTTTCTATCTGACCATTATTAATAGTCAACACCAAATGGTCAGACTGGAGGTGTGTCATTGATATCGAAGGTGCATTTAGCAAAACAATCTTTGAGAATGCTCATCAATGTATGTTGTTCCCAATATGCTCAGTGAATGGGTAAGAAATGAAGAGCAGTTCAAATTAATATTGGGAACATAAAGACCAAAGGCAATGTAAAAAGAGGCTGTCTGTGTTAAAGAACTTACCTACACAGGCACCAAATATTGACCCGTCCGAAGCCAGTGAAAATCTCCTTCCACGGGATGACACTTTTTACTCCAAATTTTTACACACACAAAAAATCATTTGACACGAGAACAAATGGATACATTTTTCATTACCTTGCCAAATAATAATTATCCCTATGTGAAACTATAACTTTAACAAGATGTAATTTTAGGCATTGCATCGAAAAATGATTTTGTATTTCCAAAATTAATCTTCTCTTTCTATGCGATGTTGTGTAGCACTACAACACATGCAAAATATTGTCTATGAGGACGGATTGGTAGTCCCTGAATAAAGTCTCAGAAGGGAGCTTTTTCAAGGACGTTGAAATAATCAATTTTCAAAGTTATCAATCGTTTTTGGCAGAAATTCTAATCAGTTGCGATTCAAGCATTTTGAAGCTCTATATTCGAGTGCCCGAAATTACTTGTGAATTTAATACGTATAAGGACAGACAAGCACAGAAGCCCCAAAATTGCAAATATGAAACTTTTAAGTTCAATCGTTTTGGTGTCAATCGATTGCTCTAATGTAAGCCATTGGATGGTAGTTGGAAACTACATTGCATGAGGTCTTCTAAATACTCATCATGAGTGGTATGGACTGATATTTTTGTTAACCTTTTACAATTTCATATACTTATACAACTTACAATTTCAAAGGTCTAATATATCGGACAAAATCGGACCCATCCCAAGGGACCGTCCTTCAGACAGTCTTAGCTTGGATCATTCACATCTGCAAGGTGACGTTCTATCTCTCCTACTGTGGGTCATGGTTGCAGATAGCCCCTTACCCTGCCTCAACGAGTCTGGTTTCATTACAACAGGATATGCAAATGTTTTGTTAAAGGCAAAATTTGAGAGTCCACTATGTGAACTTATACAAATGACCCTCAAATTGACAATTGGCGCATAGAACATTTGCTCTCAATCAACCCCCAGGAAATAAGAGTTAGTGTTAGTCAGTAAAAAAAAAATTCCTAATACGAAAATGTCCAGATTATCCGGCACTCCACTCCAACGAGAGGTCAAATACTTGGCAATTATACTTAATTGTACTTTGAACTGGAAGAAACATATGGAAGTAAAGGCAAACAAGACATATGCAACCTTCTGGCAGTGTTGCAGAGCAGTGGGCAGGTCCTGTGGTTTTTCACCTAGAATCTCCATGTGTTACACTGCCATAATAAAACCCATACTTTGCTATGCAGCCATTGTGGAGGCTGGCAAAGAACAGCAGCACCCCAACTGGAGCAGGGCCCGCTCTAGCGGTCACGTCGCCCCAGGCAAAAGGACAACTTGCCGCCACTTGCTACAGTTATTGGTATCGTTAGCAATAGTAAGGTTTGGGGCAAAATTTAACTTTGTAATTAAGCTCAGTACATTGCTTATGCTTTCTTTTTTGTCCAAAGACGCAGATACTGCTGAAATTTCCTCTGCTAATTCTATTCCATTTATATCAACTGAATCACCATTAGTTAAAATGTATTCTAAATTCTTACAGTGTTTTAGTAGTATTTCTTTGGACATGGTATTTAAATCGTATATATTATATAAGAATTGAAAATGGTTACTATGATTACTAAGTTGTTCAAATCTAGCATATAGTGCATTTAGTGCTTGATCGATTGTAAAATAAAAAAAAATCAATTTTATATTTTTCTTTTGGATCTTCTATCGGTTCATCTTGTGCTTCGTATGAGAAGTTCCTTTTTCTTCTTCTTACGCGGTGTCGTGATATTATTGATCCAAAATTAGCCTCCACGTCAATTTCGGTAGCAAGTTCTTTTGCATCAATAATAGTTTCATTGAAGGACGAATCCGATCGAAGATTCTTGAAAAATGTTTTGCATTTTTGTAAAAGATCGAGTGCAGAGGCTAGATCAAAATCTTTTGTTTGCATCAATTTGCTTATTGGATTAATGCAATTTAGTATTTTATACCAGATAACTAATGAACGCAAAAACTTAAATTGTTTAATACAATTTAATAAACCCGAAGCCTCGTCTCTTATTAAATTATCAATTTCTTGGTTCTCGTAAATGCTTAGCAAGGCGTCGTATACATCTCCCAAATAGAATCTCAAAGGTTTCAAAGTTAAACCTTGAACATGTTTTAAAAGTATTGCCCATCGAATGCTGAGATTTTCCGTGCTCCCTTGAAACGGAAAAACAGTTATTTAATTAAACATACCGCTCTTTTATGATCGTTTTCTTTAGAATCAAGAATCGTAAATATTTTTAGTTTTTTACCAGTATTAAACAGTATAAATATGCTATGCACCGTAAATTTTTAGCGAACAAAAAAATCGATATTGAAGTACCCTGTATATACCCTATATACAAATTTAGTTTTTTCTTAATTATTTCCAAATTCAAGTAATTATTGCAGTTAATTCATTTCATTTTTACATTTATTTAGTCATTAAATATTAAACACAGTAAAGTTACCAGAATGCATTTTAAAATTATATTCTTTTAAAGCAAAGTTAAAAGCTACAGTTTTTACTAACAAGTTACATAAAATCGAGTCGAGTCACAGGATTTGTTTATCAGTTATAAGATAAGTGTCAAGTATTTTGTTTATTCCCAGAGTATGAAATCGCCTACACTTTTCTACCTTAACAACAGAAAAAGATAGAGAGTTGGGTGTCATCCTAAAAGTTGATGCAGAACTACGTCGTATCCAACGTGATTAATTGTGTTAATGTAAATAGTTCCCACATGAAGCGTGGGATTCGAGGAGAAGGGTGATGTCTCGTATCATATAAAAAGACACTACAGCATTCAAAAGGGGGTCATTTGATGAACCACACCTGAGCCCGTGGCAGAATTTAACTATTCGCCGGCTTTGCTCTTGGCAAGTTACTTTGAAATACTCTTTAATCCTAGGCAGAATTTCACTATTTGCCAAGCTTGCTTTCTTGCAAATTACTCTTTAAATCCGTGGCAGAATTTAACTATTCGCCGGGAATATACTTTGGACTATTTTGAGCTACATTGAAGCACTTTACGATTCATTGTACCCTCGATATTATTTCGTGGCTATTTGGCTAACTTCGCATCTAACACCATCAAGAAAATAACTTGACACTTGTTTCGTACCAGTCATAATCAAACAGTCTTTAATAAACTCCGTAAGAAGTACCGTTTCAACGTCTCTACGATGCCCTACGAGGACGTTAAACAGGTAGAACCTGGGGGAGAGCATTCACGGCGAGATAACGCTATACAGAGTGCACAGAAATTCTACAGGCATAAATTTCTAAACGTGATTACTTTCTTATTTCGAGACTCTACTTTATTATTTGCAATTGCATTCTTATTCTGGTTTCGACGGAGTGTAATAGGGGAAATTAACGCATTTGTGGTACTAAAACAATATTAGATTTTTTTTTAAATATTAGCTTTGACTTTCAACAAGAAAGTGTAATATTATGTTACCAGTTATTCAGTTATGATTTCATTCACGATTTTAATTCACAAAATTTCACTTTCTAAATATCTTAGTACGGAAATTTGCGTTTGCAAAATAACAAGTATATATTCAAAAACTATATATTTTCTGCGTTTCTATGCAATGACAAGAAACTTTCACTTCCATTATTTTTCATTTGATGTATTATTAAGGCTACTGCGTGCCTAATTTTGGACATGTCAAATGTCATAGTAATGTTTATCTTTCAAATGATTATCTGAGATTTCTCACCAGCGATCTATTTGGTTTTCTATGATTGTTTAATAACAATCCACCCATTTAATTACCTTGCGCTCACAAACTGTACAGGCCATCGGTCAGTGCTGGGTTAATTAGCCCGTAGACCTGTTCGTATTCAGAAGGGTTTACTTTTCGTCGAGTACTGGACCGGGATGTCTCGTTTGTTGATTTACAACTACCCACCTTGTTTCATGTTGTTGGACAGTCATACAAAATTTAGTAGACTGCTTGTTTTAATTATAATCAAAGGATTTTTCCTCAACATTCTATGATGTTTTACATGAGTATTTAATGCTCATTTCTCAACTTAATTTTGATAATGTATAAACATGACATTATTTTTGTCCTCTGTTTTGCATTCGATTCATTATTTGGCTATTGCTAACAACTTTAATTATAGATTATTATTATCTAGTGATTGCTAACAACTTTCTTTAATTATAAACCATTATTACCTAGCGATTGCTAACAGCTCTATCATAGATTATCATTATCAGGCCATTGCCACAACTCTAATTACTATTAAAATAACACAGCATACTTTTGTATGAGTTCTTGTTATTGCATCAAAACACTAAGTATACCTATAATATGGTCATTACTATAGCAGCGCAAATTTTCCTATTATAGTATTTAGACAATTGTCTCAAATATTTGGATTACTTTTGATTTCATTTCATCGACTATTGTTGCATCAATTTATATAAAATAAAATGGGTTTTTTTTACTATTTTTTCCCATCAATTATTGTCTTATTTTTTTACCTTTACCTTTTCGTCATATAAGTAATAAACTAAATAAATGTTTTAATTTCAAAAGCAAAATAGAAAACAAACTTCAAATGTACAGTGCAATCTTGAGTAATAAGATACTACATATATAATTAACTAGGTCTCTCAATTAATAGACAGTGTGTTTAAGTTTACCAGGTATGCAATTAACAGAGTGGTTAATTTTCTAAGGTATATCTTATCAGACAGAAACAAGTAATATTAAACTTTATATAAAAGAACCTGGGGTAATTAAAAAGGGTTACTACACATACAAAGAAATTTGGGTCCTACACTAAGAAAACTAGACGATCACGCAAATGGCCAATTTTATTTGTTTATCCTTCAGATAAATAAATAGTAATTAATTAACTAGAAAACAAAATTACCAGGATTTCATTTGTAATTAAATAGGGTACCCCATAAGCATTACAATATGTGAAATTTTCTATTAATTGGGTATTTAACACATCAATATTTTTCTCACACTTACAGCCAAAATGCCGCCCCCAAATTTTGGCGCCCCGGACAAATGTTCGGATTGTCCGCCCCTAGAGCGGGCGCTGACTGAAGTATGTCTCTGTGTTATTACTGAGATGAAAAGTGCCTACAGGCACAATGGAGACTCTCCTCTGAACTTATACCGGGTGTAACAGGATCATGATATACCCCCCTTTTCTCCTTTAGTTTTGAAGATAATTGATTGAAATTCAGGATATACGACATACATAATAAACGGCACATTTTGACATCAATTGATTTTTTTTCACTTCCGGTTCGCCGGAAGTGACATTTTAAACATAATTTTTTTTTATAATATAATTTTTAGTTTTCCATTTCCATTTAAGTGTGCCATGACGGTTCCGATTTATTCTAAATGACCCGTGTAATGCTACAAAAATCGAAACCCCGTTAAGAACACTAAATTACGTGATTTATGAGCAAATAAAATTCATGAACATTGTTTTTGGGGCAAAACTCAATTTTTTCAAATGGAATCATATTGGTACTGTGGTACCATTTATTAGTACTATTAATAAGGAATTTATTCATATGTCGCATTAAAATGTGCGATGAATACAAATAAAATTACAGCTAAAAGAAAATAAGAAAATACAATTTTATTCTGATTACCTTGGTACACATAAGGTGGTTTTGGAATACAAAGCATTACAACAGTTGTTCAAAATGCTGTCCATTAACTTCAATGCACTTCTGAACTCTCATAGTTGTTTCTCAAAGAACGTTCGCCAATTACTGGGCCGTATGCTATTAATTGCTCATCTTGTAGCTCCAGGTCTTCACGGGTTGTAAGGCGGTTGCATATACAATATTTTTGAAATGCTGGTGCAATTGGTATTTAAAAGATTTATAGTGGTATTTGTGCAAAATTCGGCTTACTGGTTGGTGGCTGATGTCCAATTTTCAAACCCAACTTGCCTTAAAGAAACAGTCTTATTAACTTCTATTCGAGCCAAAACATTCGAGCCAAAACATTAATTTCCGTTCCTTCGTCAATAATGAAGTTTTCTTCGGGATTATTGTTGGGGTCTCTTCGGAATTGGTTTTCAACACGTGTTTAAGATAAATTTTCGCTGGACGCTGGGCATTGTCTATCAGGATAAAGGTAGCCGCAACTGCATTTCTTTTACATTCCCCATAAATAATTAACATGTCTACTTTTTCAACTCTTGTATAAATTTGCAGCATTTTGAACACAATGAATAAAAATTTTAAACAATTTTTAAAGACACAATAAATACCAACCAAAACCAACAAATGTTTGACAAGCTAAATATTTCACTGTTTTCAAAGTCACCTTAGTTACTTCTTAACATTTAATTAGAATAAAATTGTATTTTCTTTTAGCTATAATTTTGTTTGTATTTATCGCACATTCGCACATTTTAATACGACATATGAATAAATTCCTTATTAATAGTCTAAAAAATATGGTACCACGATACCAATTTGGTTTCATTTGAAAAAATTGAGTTTCGCCCCAAAAACAATTTTGGTGAATTTCATTTGCTCATAAATCTCGTAATTTAGTGTTTTTAACGGGATTTCGATTTTTTTAGCATTACACGAGTCATTTAGAATAAATCGGAATTGTCTTGGTACACTTAAATGGAAAACTAAAAATTATATTACAAAAAAATTTGATGTTTGAAATGTCACTTATTTAGCATCGTTGGATTCAGAAAATTATGCAGAATTCAAAAATGCAATAATATACAGGGTGTCCCATTTAAAAATCGAAAATTAGGGTCACACTTCCGGCGAAACCGAAAGTGAAAAAAATCAATTATATGTTAAAAAGTGTCTTATGTATGTGGTATATCCTAAATTTCAATCAATTATCTTCAAAAAGGCGAAAAGGGGAAGAATACCATGATCCTGTTACACCCGGTATGTGGAGAAGGTGATGTTGAGGGCTGCTCTAAGTCATGCCCGTATACTGGAGGAGGTTATGACACAAATACCTCTACTAGGAATGGGAATTGATTGTATTCTTCCTTTATGCAATTTCAAACAAAACATTGAGGTAAAACAACATTTTGGAATTACGAACTTAGCGTATCAATCTACACTGATATGATGGTTCAAAAATGGAATGTGGACCCAGGGTTGAGAACTACTCAGCAGAGCTAGATCTACACTTGACAATACCATTAGGTACATTGTAGGACATAGTAACTATAAAACTAAATATAATTTGAAACTTGAGTTTATCTACAATTACTTTAGCAATTATGCATTTTGATCCTCAAAAAAACAAATCTTCCAGTGACATACAAGTTAATATATCAGTCATTCTTCCATTTTTTTTAGTATGAATAGACATAATGTAACAAGCATTGTTGGCAATAAATATACTGAATGATTACCTATATTGTATAAAATTTTCATAACACCATTGGGTTGAGTAGTCAGAATCCCTCCACTGATTATAAACATTCAGTAAACTTAAATGATCACCACCAATATGATTAAAATTTTTCCTAGCTGTATCAGCGTGAATAATTTTATCTTTAGGTCTATAAAATATTGCTCCGTTGACAGATAACATGGCAGCTATTGTCACTATTTCTTCAGAACATTTATATCTGTAAAATAAATATGAAATATATTTTTAATTGACCCACATAATTTAATTAAAATGGAAATGTAAATAAAATTACATACAATACTTACTTTTCTGAAGCAAGCAGCATTTTTGCCATCATCGGGTCTACTGGAAATTCAGCCATTCTCCTACCTAATTTTGTAAGCTCCCCATGATGATTTAAAGCGCCCAAGGCATACAGTTGTTCCAAGGCCAATACCAGAGTTTCATGAGGTGGAGGATCCAGAAAATCAAAATGTACAAGATCATTAATTCCCAATGCTTTCAACATTAAAACAGCATTTCCCAAATTTATTCTCTGAATTTCAGGTACTGTGTTGTCTTCCAATTCATGTTTATAGGACCAAGCTGTGTATAATCTGAAACATTTGCCTGCTGCCACACGCCCTGCTCTACCAGCTCTTTGATTAGCAGAAGCTTTAGAAATTGGCACCACCATTAAACTTTCCATACCAGTTCTAGAATTAAAGTGGTTTTGCTTTGCAAAACCAGGATCTATCACATATATAATATTGTCTATTGTCAGAGAAGTTTCTGCAATATTTGTTGCCAATACGACTTTTCTTGCACCAGGGGGAGTAGGTTCGAAAATTTTAGTTTGCATGTCACTAGGCAGGTTAGCATAAACTGGCAATATGATGAGTTCTTTGACTTTAGATCCTAACCTTCTTATACGGTCTTGCAACAACTCTTGGCAAGTTTCAATTTCATCTTGACCTGTTAAAAACACTAAAATATCTCCTAGCGGTTGGGTAACATGAATCTGTAATACTGAAACAACACAAGCATCAACATAGTCTGCTTCTGGGGTTCGGGTATAATATATATCGACTGGAAACCTTCGACCTGGTATACGGAAAATTGGAGCATCATCAAAAAAACTTGAAAATTTTTGGGCATCGAGAGTGGCACTTGAGATAAGTAATTTTAAATCTGGTCTAAACCTTGCAATATCTTTAACTAATCCAAAGAGAATATCTGTATGTAATGTACGTTCATGAGCTTCATCAATAATCATGACACTGTATGTCTGTAAGTCAGGCTCTGATAAAAACTCTCTGTGTAGTGTTCCATCTGTCATATATTTTATTACTGTACGTTCTGAAGTGCAGTCTTCAAACCTGATAGCATAGCCAACTTCGTTTCCTAATTTAACTCCCATTTCTTGAGCAACCCGAGCTGCTACAGACATGGCTGCAACTCTTCTTGGTTGCGTACATCCAATCTTTTTATCTAAAAATCAAATTGAATATGAAAATAAAGGATTTATTCAAAGCTTAACGCACTATTGTTAAATGTATGAATTTTAATTAAACTGAAAAATGTAAATTCACATTGGATATACTGAGTTTAATGAGAATGTGAATCCAACTGCTCCACATATTCATTTCTGACTTTCACAATAGGTTCAAAGTGAAAATCTTGATAGTTTTTGACAAGAGTAATCTATATAACGGACTTTCTACATCTCTAGAACTCCCAAGTGCTACTACTTCAGCAAGACGATGTTTTAGGAAATAATTTTATTATTATAAAGTAGAGAAGGGCCGAATGAGAGGTTGGGAATGATTCCCGAGCCTGGAGGTTGAGGGGAGCCTGTCGGGTCTCCTCAAATATGATCATTTCACAGAGTCACACTTTCAAAGGTAAAAAGGGCTCTGGGCATTGGACAATTTTCAGTGATGCATATATTAAAAAACAAAATTTCTATACCAGCATACCATACTAACTGGTAAAAAAAATAGTGCGTCTCTAATTTCATAGAGAGGAAGAGATAGCAGGGGAGTCTACTACCTATTTCAAAAGTACTGACACCTCACTTTAAGACCTTTGAAAGCGGTCAGTGGAGAAATTGATAGGCAGAAAAATTCGGAAAAAATCAACTAGTTATTGTCTATAAAATGACCAGTTTAAAGCTGCTTTAATGTTATTCGATATAATACTCTCAATATTGTTTTGACATATTTTTCAGACACACTGAAATTATGTGTCCAGAACATTTTTAGTTTAATACAAGGTCGATAGCATCTGCTTTCACTTTGTGAAAAAAAATACTGGCCAATAGTATCAAATTTTTGTGAATTTCTTTTCACAAGTAAATTGGAACCCTGCACCTATTTATCACATATTACTTTTTTTTTCCATTATATTATTATATTGCCAAAATTGGTGAGAGAAGGGTGTGTCCAGGGGTGGGCAAGGTCATTTCGCTGTAGATTCGCTTGAATAGAGCCCTATCAATAGTTCTTCTCCCTAGAGTCCGGGCTGGCTCTCAATGGCCCTTAGTAAACTGGAATTGAGAAGTACATATTTTTGTGCCTCTGCAGTGATCATAAATGCTTATAATTATCTATTATTATCAGTTACTTGCTTAAGGGTCTCACCCTTGACTCGTTATTTAATAAAAAAAAGTTTTTTTTGCTAATATATTAGAGAAATATTAGATCATATTTTTGACTATGCAGCTTAAAATTCTCATGGATGGGAGCTGTAACCTAATGTAGTCAATCGAAAATTGCCCAACTGTACATTTAACGCGCCAGGTTTGTAACTTGTAATTCGGCGCTCGGCGTAGCACATAGCCCAGAGAGTAGCTGTTGTTGCAGTCTGGTTACGTTCCTTATAGTAAAATAAGGATTTTATAGAGGAGTTTGTGGCTAAAAATATTATGTTTTAATATTCTGCTCTCTAACAGCACATTTGAATTATGTTTTATGCAAAACGTGTGATGTTTTACGATTAGAAGCGGGGCAAATAGGAGCGATCGGGGAAAACAATTTACAATAAACACCATGGATTTGCGAGAATTTACATAAATAATGTTTGATACAAGTCCTGCTTATAATTTAATAGAAATTACACAAATAATAAGTTGTGAAAAAAAATACTTCAAAGGAATAATTTCCCCCATTTACCATTAATATATATACCTTTGTTTACTGTCTGGCTCTTATTATCAGGGACAATATAACGTGGTTGCTTATTGAAATTTTTTTAGAAATATAATGAATGGAAATTCCAACGACAAAAATGCAATGACTGTGAAGCAGAAACGAGAGTTGTTAATAAATTATATTTTAATTAAAATCGTTACAAATAAACTTTTGAACATTAAACGTCAAATTGTCAATTCGATGTTTGTGAAAAATTGTCAATTTAAAAATAAACTTCATAGTTACAGCTAAAAGTATTGGTTGCAATGGACACAGCGTATTTTCAGTATGGTACAAAATCTCGTACAAAATAAACAATAAGATTTGCACTGTTGCTTATATCACTTTTACCAAAAAATGTTATTCTAAGTAAAGTATAAAAACGGACAGCACTTTCTTTCGTTACATTTGTTGCCTACTAATCTCTTTAGTCTATACCGATTTACTTATTTATTTATTTATTTACTGCAACAAAGTTAACAAACAGAATGTCTTAACCTAATTTACATAAAGAACAAAAAGTGGCACCTGAGGAGACCTCATATTGTGTCGAGCAGTATTTACATTCTCGTTTAGTTGTCCTAATACATATAAATAAGTATATATCTAATAATTTGTAAAACAGTATACAATTTTGATTGAAGTATAATAAGTCGATAATTAACAAAGTGGGCATAGAAGTGGTGTGAATATTTTGAGGCTGTGTAGGAAAGAATTCAATAATTTACAGAGGTAATAATTATGCTATGGGAAAAGATGAATATATAGAAAGAGTTGTGAGTTTTAATGTACATTACTACTATTGTATATTATTAACATACATAATACATTAACCTTTATAATCTAATTTTGTAGAGATATTAGCCATAGTAAATAAATAATATGTGGCGTTTGTATTGAGTTATGCTAGGATGCAGAGGAGTGTAGTGTAATTGTCAATCAGATTATTTTTTTGTTTCTATTCGAAACCGTTTTTTCCTCATTTTTTTAATATGTGATGGAAGTGTATTAAGAAGTTTGGTTCCATTGTATTTAATGCATTTTTGGGTGACAGTTTTGGTATGTAACGGTAGTGTATGTGTTGTTTGTCCTAGCCTTGTTTCATATTGGTGTTCAATAACAGATCCAATGGTATCCTTCTTGTTATGTGCGTAGGATATGGCAGCATGCATGTATATACCCTTCACATCAAGCAATTGTTTTTCGATAAAGATGTCTTTCTTAAAAGATCTCTGCTTTTTTTATTAAAAATTGTCCTTAAAATATAGTTCTGTGTTATTTGCAGAGGTTGAAAAATTTACTGAACTTGAACTTAAGAAACTTTGGTGAATTGATGATCTAATAAGGCCTATTCCAATGTTACAGAAGTTCTGAAACATTTTTATTAAAATTTATTATTTATTTTTTAAAATTTTCTTCTCTCAAAAACTACGGGTTGTAAACCCTATGTATGTTATATAAGGTTTTTTTGTTCGTCTGGTCATTCCCTATTACCAGTTTTTTTTAAAAGACAGGAGACTAATTAGTCTGTACAAAACTTGAATCAATTCCTATAATAAGATAGAAGGATTGGCCATTTCTCTTCTCTTCTATCTTACATAGACATCCATTCAATATTTTTACCTGCCAATACTATATATGATGGACAGGAGATCATATCATATCAAATCTGAAAACTATCCCGTGAAAATCTATTACCACATAAAAAAAACTACATCGAAATCGGTTGATGCTCTGAAGCTTTCATTGAAATGTACTAAAAAAAAATTAATTGTTTATCAGAACGTTTCGTCGTTTAACCTTCAAGACATTCTTTATGTTCAGCTGGACGTATTAGAAGTAAATTCAAGTTTTTTATAATAAACTAATAATATAATTTACTGATGTTAAATACATTAAATATGTTTACACAAAACAACCACATAATAATTGTAATTCCGCCCGCATGGCGTGACGATCGAGTACAGACAAGCCATAGAAATCTGAAATACGAAAATGGCAAAAAATAAACATAAAACCAATTTCCCCATTGCTTTCTATATTTTAATGAAGGAAACCGTTAGAATTTGACAGTTGATTTACGTTAATATTATTGGTAATATTGCAAATCTGCAATGATACTGCATTAGTATGTGTGTGCTAATCACATTTATTTATATCACATACGCCAAATACACGTTTGAGAACAAACAATAATAATTATTCCATGTACTTATTATTTTTTTATTTTCTACATTAGAAGTATGTAAAGTGTATCTCATGCTCTCCAGAATTATTTAATTATTGCTGAATTAAATTTTCTCCTCAGATTTATTAAATAATATATACTCACTATCTTGAGTAAATCCAGCTTCATGTAAATATTGTGGAATTTGTGTGGTTTTACCAGATCCTGTCTCTCCTTCAATTATCAGAACTTGATGTTCACGAACAGCTTGAATTAAATCATCCCGAAAAGGGTAAACCGGTAGGCTTTTTTTGGTTTCTTCAATACTGAGTTTCTTCTTTTCAGTTTCCGTCAATTCTTGTTCTTTTTTCTCTGTAGAACCTACATTTAAATAAAACTATACAATAATTGTATCAGCCAAAGCCAAAATAACCAAAATTTATAGTCTTACCTGGCATTTGCAAAGCCTGAATAAAGTCAATTTGATCTAGTAGAAGTTCATAATCATCTTTCTTAGCAGTATCTTTAGCACCAAATTTGAAAACTGCAGATGCCATCTGATCTTTTTCCCATTTCTTCTGCTCAGATTGAGGTGCTTTTTCAAGTTCATCAATCTCTACATAATCCGCAGTGGAATCTTTACCCAAGTCTCTTGGCATATGATACCTTTGGACTCGTTCAAGTTCTCTAGCTTTTTCATGTTCTTGTGCTAATTTTAACAATTCCTTTTTATGTTGACGTTCTTTTCGTTCTCGTTCAGTCAATCTAAAGAATTAAAATTTGGCTGATTCTTAAATACAACTAAATAACTAAAAAAATATATTGATTCATCTATGATAGAAAGCAAAAAAGCTATAAAATATAAAACAATTATTTCTATATTTCTAATAACCGAATGATATTTTTGTATGCTAAATTTATACCTATTTTATAACTTTCTATCAAGTTAATCAAAACATCTATTTAAATCCACAAAAATTTAATTTACAATAAGCCGATTTAAAATATACTTTTGAGTTTACTTTATTAATTTAATTTATAATATATAATATAATATATAACATAATATATAATATAATATATAATATATAATATAATATAATATATAATATAATATATAATATAATATATAATATAATATATAATATAATATATAATATATAATATATAATATATAATATATAATATATAATATATAATATATAATATATAATATATAATATATAATATATAATATATAATATATAATATATAATATATAATATATAATATATAATATAATATAATATATAATATAATAATGAGGCAACCGAACCTTTCCAAACCCTCACTGGAGTTAGGCAGGGATGTGTCATGGCACCCCTACTCTTTAATTTGTTTACCACTGCTCTAACAATTATTGTTGACAACAAACTGACAGTCAGAGAAATAGGTCTCAGATACCGTTTTGATGGCGGTCTCTTTAACATAGGGCGCTTTAGAGCTTTCACGAAGACACGCACACGATTCATTTGTGATCTCCAGTATGCGGATGACTGTGCACTTTTAGCCTCTACGCCGGAAGAGCTTCAAGAACTTTTAGATGTGTATGCCCAGAGCTATGATTCCTTGGGACTTAAAATCAACATTCGAAAGACTAAGATTATGTCAACTCCTCATCAAGTGAACCAAATAGACATTACACTTAACGGAAATTCTCTTGAAAAGCAAACATGGACAGCGAGATTGCAATAGAATTAACGCTGCATCTAGAGCACTCTGAGGACTTAGAGAAAGAGAGTATTTGACAACCACGACCTTGCTTTGTCAACGAAAATGGCTGTCTACAGAGCAGTTGTCATTCCAACACTGCTATATGGATGTGAAAGCTGGGTCACTTACCGTCGCCATGTGAAAGAATTAGAACGTTTTCAGCAAAGACACCTCAGAAGTATGATGTAAATCCGTTGGTTCCATCACATATCAAACGTGGAAGTACTCAGGAGAGCAAACAGCCTTCCAATTGAGGTGCTTATTTCAAGAGCACGCCTAAGATGGGCAGGTCACGTTCATCGTATGCATGATAACCGCCTTCCTAAATGTACACTTTATGGTGAATTGCTAAGCGGTAGAAGAAGGCGTGGCGGTCAATGAAAGAGGTTCAAAGACGCTCTCCATGAAAATTTAAAATCCTGCGGTATTGCAGACGAGCAATGGGAACAACTTGCAGCGGACAGAACCGAATGGCGAGGGGTTGTGGCCAGCTATCAAGGAAATGTTGCTGCAAGAAGGCCGAATCCAAGACCTAACCAGGCCTATGTTTGTCCTGACTGCGGTCGACATGTGCTCTCCCGAATTGGCCTCTATAGCCATAATCGTGTGCACCGTAGATGAATGGGAATTACAATAGACTACACCTTTTACTTGTTTTTTATTGTACACAATTTATCGACTGTAACATTTTTATACTCGGACTCGAGTAACGGCTAATAATAATAATTAATTTAATTTAATGTCATTATTTTAAATGAATCAAATAGTAAATATCAGTGTAATTTATGCAATTACTTACATTTCCTCTTCAAACAAATATTCATCATCTGCTATATCAGCTTCTAGCTCAGCAAGCTTGTCGTCTTTCCTTTTTTCCAAATATTTACGTCTCGATTGAAGTCTAAGCATTGGAACAATTTTTTCTCTATCGGCATTTTCCATTTTAAGTCTTTTGGCGGCTTCTTCATAGGCTCGCTTATCTGAAGCTTGAACAATATTTCTTGTTCGCTCCTCATCACGTTTTTTAAGTCGATTAGCAAATTCATCTCTTTCTTTAAGATCCTTTCTTCTAGCTTCTTCTGCACTGTCTATACTATCAGAATCTGATTCTAATTCGTACCTCTTACGAGACTTCTTTGATTTACTCATTTTAACAAAATATTGGAAAAAATCAAGTACTGGAAATAATTTAAAATGTCCTTACAACAGTTCGTAATATTTATATTAATCAATTTATTTGGCATCGATTTAATTAATACATAAGTAAGTTTGGAAATCACAAAATATCCAATTTTTGTTTACAAACATAACCATTACGTTCATTATTATTGTAGGTTATATAATTCTTCTTCTTTATCATTATTTTGACATGGCATAATGACAAATCAGAGAGTTGGAATAGAATAGAGTAATAAAGTGGGCGTGACAACTGGTCCCGAGACAAATTTGTTTACCTACTTGAAACAACCACTGAACTCTATTACAGTAAATGGAACGCCATTATAGGCATATGCGCGTAAACAAAATGTGATAATCATGCGATTTAAAATGCACAGACAAGCGCCGACGCAGTAGGAAATCTAAGGTTAAAAATATGTCGGAGTTTGACTCAAACAGCTGTGTACGGAAGTTATGCGCTGACACAAGTTTGTGTTTTATTTGTTTCTAAAGCGTAGGTCTTAAATTGAATGCGAATTACAGAGTCGGTCTTCGTGATTTTATCCTTTCGTTTGCGAAAAGTTGGTTATTTTGTATATAATTTTCTGACTTATAAACAGTGTGTATCTTAATTAAGACAATAGTGCGCACTTGTATGGTACTGTTTTGTAAGAACCGGGACGAAATCCCGGGTTTGTTATATTTTAAGTAAGTATACCTACTCAACTTTTGTCTGTTGTATTAAAATAAGCTACCATCTAAATATTGGCAAGACAGTCCGATTTTGGATTTTTTTTCTTTTAAAATCAGTACTTTTCCTACTTAAACACGAATTTTTATTAAAAATAGGCTGTATATACTTCCCGAGATATCAGGATGCAAAATATTGTAACCTCACATTTTCTCATTGCTGCGATTTTTAAGTTTATTATTTGTGAAATGTTAAGTACCTGAATAGTATTAATATAAATACGTATCCAACATATTCGGGATAATAATACTGATTCCAAGATCTTTTTGAAAACACATAACGTTATCATACTTTTTATAAATTAATATTACAATTTTATGAAACAAGCAAGTTCAAACTGTGAAATATGAGTCCAGTCAGCCAACGTGGTAAAGTTGACAATAGGAACACTCAAGTATATTACCAGTAAGTTAATAGAGTGCGGCAGCAAGGCATCTGAATTATTTGTGTATTATACAAAATAAATAAGGAACACATTACCCTCCTTCCTCCTTTGCTTAGCACAGTCGGTTAAAAATAATGCAAATATGTGCCAAATGTTTATGGAAATACAAACAGAATGACAATGTTTGACATATAACAAAGCGTTTTGTGAATAAAAAGGGAATTTCCTGAAATTTTATAACTAATTTATATTTTATTTAAAAATTTTGTTTTAATGTATATATTTTACTAGCGAGACATTTTGTAATATTCAAAAACCAAGTTCTGCTATTGTTAAGCAGAAGTTTCATTTATTAAAATTTTTAAATATTTTTGCACACCATGGCAAGATACCACTGAAATCTATTATAACAAAACAGTTAAGGACGAGCGCAGCTCTGTCTTTATGGCATTGTACTGCGATACTAAATATAAAGCAAGAGGAGCCGTAGTTAGTGCTTGAATGGGTGACTATCAGAGAAACGCAGCAATCTTGACTCACCTTCTAGCGGCCTGTATTTCAGTGTATTAACAAATGCTATTTAATTCTAGATGGGGATTGTGTAGTGGATATACCATCTTTGGGAGGGTATGTAAAACAGTTAATCCCCTGTCCATTAAATACTAGGCAAGTAAAAAAAATTCCTACTCTTTGATAGAGGTTTGGCAAAATTTCCAGTTTGAGGGTAGCTTGTCTCCTGGTATTGGTTCTTGCCCTTGGTAGCGGAAATAGACAGATGTTAAAAAAAATCAAGGAAAATAAAGCAATAGAGTGCAGTGCAAAATACTTAATAAAAAGTAAGAAAATTGTTGCTTCCCTTGGTTCATGTTTACATTGTATTTGTTAAAAGTACAGTACAAGATTTTATCAGATTTTCCACGTTTCAGACGAAGTATATTACGAATTTTAGTTATTCAATTAGTTTGTCAGAAAAATTATTTAATGTAGCAAGTAAACATTTGGTATATGTACATTACTACCGGGGAGTCAAAATATAAATGGACATTATACTTTAATTTTGTCTTGCAAATAGAGAAGGAAGTTTTACGTAAACACCTTTACATATTCTTTTACAATTCATTGTCTCATGAGTATGTCATATTTTTATAAACAAACGAGCAAAACAATCTATCATTTATATATCAAGGCATTTGATCTTAAACAAAAAAGCTAAGTTATCTTGAAATTCAAATAATAATACCACACCAAGTATTTGATAATAGTTAATTATTACCTTTTCTTCATTTCATTTGTCAATTCAAACATATTTGTGAATATAAAATGCATGATTTTAGTTTTCAATAAAAATTCACTAGTACGTACTCATATATTTACTGATTGATCGTAGAAAAAAAGTATAGGTTTTTTTCAGGCCTCAATTTTAGCTTTTATTAATTTTAAAATCATATTTCGACCCCAGAGATAGAAAATATATGACTGTTTTTTGTGAACTATATATTGAACTTATGATCATACATTACATATTCGACATTTGCTACAAGAAATTGAAAATAAAATGATTGTTTTGGGAATAACGCTAACTTTGATTTTTTTTATAACTATCAAAGCAAATAAATTGTTATATTTATTTATGCGATTTTTAAAAAAAGTTAAAAATATGAAACACGCAATAAAAATAAGGCCGGCCCTGACGTGTTTCATAGTGTGATTGCGCGCTACTATGTGGCCGCCATACTTGCGCGATATTCAATTGTACGTAGAAATTTTTGTGGGCATTGGCCACAGACCTGTGGCATTGGCATTCCATTTACTGTAATAGAGTTCAGTGGAAACAACTGCATCGATAGTATGCGACAAGAAGTAGGAAAATAGTTCCGCCGTCGCCCCACAGCTCGATATATTCAATTTTTGTAGTATACCAAACAATTCAAGTGGCGGCATATACGGATTATATCGAAATACATTAGTTAAGAGATAACATTATATATAAAATAGGCAATAAAACTCTAGTCTCAAGATTAATAAACTAATCTTGGTCTAGTCTATTCCAACTCTCTGTGAATAACACAATGGAGGAAACTCGCTGTCAAGATGTCAAGTTTAAAGTACTAGCGTCTACGGGCAGAGTATCACTTTCTATGTTTGGCTCCTAAGTCTTGCGCAGACGGTTCATCGGCGATTTACGTATTGATATAGTAAGAAGTATGCAAGTATTGCAAGTTTCTCGTCAGCAGTTCGTGGTTTCATACGCGAGATTGAGGGTTTAAATCGGCTTGTTACAATCTTTTTTAACAACTAAAACTTTTCAAATATTGATGTTCCTTTTGACAAAATAAATGCCTCATCCAGATTGTGCTCGGATCACTTTCAGCAAAACTGGTTCTGGGAAGGAAATTATAAAATACTGAAAGACGATGCTGTACCAACAGTTTTTGGTGAATATGTGTGAAGTTAGAAACGTTTCTGCCGCAGCAGAATGGTGTCCGAAATAAATATAGTAGGCGGCAAATGTAGAAATGTTCAACCCAAGGATTGTCCTTGTGTTCAACCAACGTCTTTGCACCAGTGATCAGAGATTATATTTATTTATATTTGCTCCCCATACATTTATACTACACGTCATCGACCATAGGATAAGATTAGAAAACTATTGAAAACTGATTGAAGACTTGAAAACCAGGTGGTCTTTTAAATACCGCTGTGATTTTTGGTCGAAGGCTTTGCAGTAGTAGCACAATATGCAACTACAGGGTGCACATAAATTTTAAAAATCTGAAAATTATATGCCATCAGGATTAGGTACGTAAATAGCAAATACTTGAACTTTTCTCAGATTATATTTTCTTTTCTCGAAAACTACATAGCGCAACAGTTTGTTTATTTCACAGTGTATTAAGAAGGCGATGCTCTCTTAACCGTGCTGATATATTTTTTTAAACCCGTAAGGATTTCTCAACGAATAAGACATATTAAAATAAACTACATGCTAGCTTTTCTTATTACTTTTCGTTCTCGAACATAAACATATTGTGCAACTTTGATTTTTACACAATACATTCAAAGTATAAGCGTTCTTTTCTGTCTGTAGTTTTGTGGGAAATGCCTTATAAGTGACGCAAAATGCAAAAATAGCAATACAATCTACGTTGAAAACTTCAGATTATACTTATTTTTCGAAAAGTGGAAAATGTGGCGCCATGATATTTTTACAATATGTTCTCTTCGGCTGTTCTTCTAGTTTTTTCAAAAATCCCGTACAAAATGACCCAAAATAAAAGTAATTGAAATACGACCTGCATGAGAATTTTTTTCTCTCGAAAACTACGGAGTGTGGCACTCTGAATTTCCTACAATATATTTACAACATAATGTCTTTTCAAGTCATGCTAGTTATTTCGAAAATCCCGTAGAAGGGGTGCAGAATGCATATAGTTGAAAAACAGCCCACAATGTCAACTAGATATTATACTTTTCCTCGAATAATTTAATGTGTGCCGCCGTGGCCATTTCAAAATATATTAAGAAGTCAACCGTTCTTGTAGTTTTCTCGAAAATTCCGGAGAAGTGAAGCAAAATGCGAATAATTGCAAAACAAACTGAATGGTCAACTTTAGGTTACGCTATTTTCCCAAAAACTGGGAGGTGTACCACCTTAATTTTTTCACAATATATTAAGAATGTGGTGTTATTTTTACCCCTGTCGACAGTTTTTACAAGAATCTCGGAGAAATTACCCAAAAAGCAAATAATTGCAATGTTACTTGTAGGACAGCTTTATTACAATATTTTTTTCTCGTAAACCAAAGAGTGTGCCACTGCGTTTTTTCAGAATATATTGATAAGACAGTGTTCTAGTTCACCTCTTTATAGTTTTCTCGAAAATCCCGTAGAAGGGGCGCAAAATGTTAATAAATGCATAATAACCTGCCTGGCCAACTGCAGGTTATGCTATTTTCTCAAAAACTGAGACGTGTGTCACAGTAGTTTTTTCACGTAGGTTTAGAATGTAGTGTTATTTTTATCACTGTTGACAGTTTTTTCAAAAATCTCGTAGACATAACTCAAAATGCAGATAATTGCAATGTTACTTTTGTACGACAGTTTTCAGACAATATTTTTTTCTCGAAAACTACAGAGTGTGCCACCGTGGTGTTTTCAGAATATATTAAAAAGACAATGTTCTAGTTCACTTCTTTTGAGGTTTTCTCGAAAATCCCGTAGAAGGAGCCCAAAATATGAATAACTGCAATACAACCTCGTGGCCAACTTCAGGCTATGCTATTTTCCCAAAAACTGAGAAGTGTGCCACCGTAATTTTTGTACAATATTATTAGAATGTAATGTTCTTTTTACTACTGTTGACATGTGTTTCAAAAATTTCGTAGAAATAATGAGTCAAAATGCAAATAATTGCAATGTTACTTGTACGACACCTTTCAGACAATATTTCTTTTCTGGAAAACTACAGAGTGTGCCGCCGTGTTTTTTTCAGGATATATTGATAAGACAGTGTTCTATAGTCAACCAGTCTTGTAGTTTTCTCGAAAATCCCGGAGAAGTGACGCAAAATGCGAATAATTGCAAAAAATCTGAATAATCAACAAATTTTCGAGAAAACTACAAGACCGATCGACTAGAACACTGTCTTCTTAATATATTCTGAAAACACCACAGTGGCACGCTCTGCGGTTTTAGAGAAAAAATATTGTAAGAAAGCTGTATACAAGTAACATTGCATTTATTTGCATTTTGGGGTATCTCTCCGGGATTATTGTAAAAACAGTTAACAAAGGTAAAAAAAACACCACATTCTTAACATATTGTGAAAAAATTACGATGGCACACTTCTCAGTTTTTAGAAAAATAGCATTGCCTGAAGTAGGCCAGGCAGATTGTTTTGCAATTATTCACATTTTGGGCTCCTTCAACGGGATTTTCGAGAAAACTACAAAAGAAGTCAACCAGAACACTATCTTTTTAATATATTCTGGAATCACCATGGTGGCACACTCTTTAGTTTGCAAGAAAAAAAATATTGTCTGAAAGCTGTCGTACAAGTAATATTGTAATTATTTGCATTTTAGGGCATTTCTATGGAATTTTTGGAAGAACTGTCAACAGGGTAAAAAGAACACCATTTTTAACATATTGTGAAAAAATTGAGGTGGCACACTTCACAGTTTTTGGAAAAATGGCGTAACCCAAACAAGGTTGACCATTCAGTTTGTTTTGCAATTATTCGTATTTTGCGTCACTTCTCCGGAATTGTCGAGAGAACTACAAGAACTGTTGACTAGAGCACTGACTTCTTAATATATTTTGAACTGGCCACGCCGGCACACATTAAAATATTCGAGGAAAAGTATAATATCAAGTTCACTGTAGGTTGTTTTCCAATTATATGGATTCTGCACCCCTTCTACGGGATTTTCGAAATAACTACCAGCACGACTTAGAAGAGCATTATGCTGTTAATATATTGCAGGAAATACAAAAATCAAAGTTGCACAATAACGAAACGAAAAATAATAAGAAAGCTGGCATATAAATTATTTTAATATCTCTTGTTCGTTGAGAAATTTTTACGGGTTTAAAAAAAATATATCAGCACGGTTGAAGAGAGCACTGCCTTCTTAATACGCTGTGAAATAAACAAACTGTTGCACTATGTAGTTTTCGAGAAAAAGAAAATATAATCTGTTAATAAGTTATTTGCTTATTTACGTACCTAATCCCGATGGCATATAATTTTCAGATTTTTTAAATTTATGTGCACCCTGTAGTTGCATATTGTGCTATTACTGCAAAGCCTTCGAGTAAAAGTAACAGCGGTATTTAAAAGACCACCTGGTAAGTTTTCAATCGTTTTCTGCTCTTATCCTATGGTCGATGACGTGTAGTAATGTATAGGGGTATAGGGAGCAAATATAAATAAATAATCGCTGATCACTGGTGCAAAGGCGTTGGTTGAATATTTCTACTATATTCATTTCGGACACCATTACTATAAAAAACATTGCTGCGGCAGAAACGTTTCTAACTTACACACATTTTTGGTGATCGCAAATCTGTTTGCTGTTATGCAAAGAAAAGCGCAGTCATGCAGGCCCGCGCCTAGCACTTTTGGCGCCCTTGTGCAAATTTAAAATAACGCCCCAAATTTGTATTATGTATTACGTTCATATGTGAGTACAGATACGGGTTAAGTTAGGTATTATTATCCACTATTGAAAAATAATTTTAAAAAGTATTTTCATAAATTTATTTTCATTTTTATATTTTACAAGTACAAGCCATACAAGTATTTTCTCATTGAGGTACATAACATAATTATAAACTTATAAAAAACAGAAATATATTCTAACAGTATTACAACTCAAAATTTTTGTATTTTAGTTTCAAATGTAATATATGATACAAAAGCTTGTTCGCTCGTTGCAAGCCAAATTTCAAGCTCAAACATGAATAAAATCACATTTGTTTGAGTTTACACAATTCATGTTATCATGTTACGTATTCGATCGAATAAATGCTATTATTGCGTACTCTTATTTGGAAAATATATTATTTTCGAGAAGTAATTCGGGCCCCTCGTCTCAAAGAGTAAAAATAAAAAAATAAACAAATAAAAAACAATGTAATAGCTAGCAATTCCTGGTTTTTTTATCATTATAAATTTTGTTTTGACAATTTTGTTTGTTGCTTTATCTTTTTTTTACTTTTCAGTTTTGAGGCTTTTCGGCGCCTTCGGCGCCGTCGTGCACCACACGACTTTGCCCTTATGTACGGTGTAGGCCTGCAGTCATGGAACTAATAATATAATATAATTTTATAGGTCCTAGGTGCGTATTCACCGATGGATTCATCGTCAAATGATACTGATCAAAGGATATTTTAAAATATTTTTATGCAATGTTTATAATGAATTGTTAATATTAATTTTAATTTAATTTATTATCCTCAGAACGACAAGTTCTTAAAACAACAATTTTAGACTTAAGTAATTTTGTGGGACAAGAAAAATTAAAATTATACAAAAAATATGTAATAAAATGAAATTGTAAATAAATAATTAATGTAATAAATTGTACTGCAGTACTAACACATGTTTTCAATACTTGAATAAATCTTTGTTGTCAAAACGATTTTTTGTTATCTATTTCTCACCCGCAAATACAATTCGTCTAAAAATAATTTACAAAAATTGGCGGAAGGACCTCGTCGATAGCCATTGGGTTTTCACCAATAAAGTACTTTATTATTATTATTAATTTATAAAATACACATTACTTTTTCATTTTGCAAATGGAATTATAAATATTTGTTTAAAGTTTACTAAATGAATGAATATTACCATCGTACTGAACACCCTCGAAAACGGAGATTAACAAATTTCCATGCATTTTGATTTTTTGGGGTTATTTTAGTATTAGGGGAGAGGGTAGTTTCAACCCCGGGGGTGGATGGGATGCATGGTTAAATTTCATACGGCTTAACCGAATCCTGCCCAAAAAACCGATCCGCATGCCTACGATGGAAAATAACGAAAAAGGGGTGGTTTTTCGAGTTTACGGGTAGTTGCTGAGGGGTGGGAACCTTACAAATATCACCATCGTGTTCAGCGTCCTCGAAAACGGGGGTTAACCATGTTTCATTCCTGTCACAGAACTTTTGGTGTTTTAAAAACTTTTTCATGGATTATTATCTGCAGCTTTTAAATTTATTTATTATATAGATAAGTGTATACAGTACATAGATGGTAAATGAATAAAATAATGACAGAATTAAAGAACTGTCATGGAAAATGCACTTATATTTAAAAAAATAGATAATATTATCTATTAATTTATCTGCAGCTATTCAATTTTATAAATTATGCGCCTCTGTTTTACCGACAATCTCGAATTTGCCACCAAGCAATATGGCCTCTTCACGGCACAGCTGTTGTACGACAGAGAGAGCCTATGCGATATCCAGTTATATAGATCAGTGTCCTGAATTCAATCTGGATTCCAAGTTGCTATCGTATCGAGCTCGATACGATACCAGCGAAATACGATACGATATGTGGTTGGAATTCTAAGTTGCTATCGAGTAAATCTTTCGGGTATCGTCGGAATTTATCCAATGAGAAAAGACATTATGTCCAGTGATGTTTAATCACATCACATACACTAGATGAGAAAGTTAAATGGACCACGTGGAATCGAATATCGGTGGTTTAAGTCTGTGCTAATAGTTTTCTCTGCATCTACAGAGTGGCTCTGTGACTCAGATCTTGAACTTATTAATTGCGTTAAAGTAACACTACATTATCAACTTCTGTCGCTGTGTAGTGTCAAATGTAGCATTCTTGATGTTTATATTTTTCAAAATCTGTCAGTTTTGTCGTAGTGAAAAGTGTGGAAGAAAAATCGAAACTTGTTAAGTTGGCGTTCGTTGTCCTTGTTGGTGGTTTGTGTTGCAGTTGTACACGTATTTGTTGTTTTCATTATCTTTGCCATTATGAATACAACAGACGTGATTTATAAAAACAAGTGTTGTGTACCGGGTTGTAATGATAAGACAAGTAAAAGACATCGTTTTCCCAAAGACGTTAATTTGTTGAAAACGTGGGTTGACAATATTAAGTAGCCACGTTTGAGGGAATTGCTCTCGGAATAAATATATTCATCTTATTACGTGTGTGATAGACATTTTGTTCAAGAATATTTGAAACCAGGGACAAGAAGAGGACTTCGTCGACTTTGTGTTAATATATAATATGTTTTATATATTTAATTCAATACAAATTTTTCTATTCTATTCTGTTTCATTATAAAATTTGTTTTTTTTAAACAAGCAAAACTTTTAGTACTCCTCACAAACAGATATCATTGAAAGAAACTGTTCAAAAGTTGGTAAGGAATTGAGTTACATTAATGTTAATGGAATTAAAATACAATAAAATTAATGTAATTTAATTCCTCATCAACTTTTCAACACTTTCAATAGATTATCTAGAACAATACACTGAACTCTATTATAATAGAGTTCAGTGGAACAACAATGTTATATTCAAATTACCCGCCTCTTGTGTTTTACTTTTCCCCGCAACCCCCAGGTGGCGCAAAAGTTAGTTCCAGGTTAAAATCATAGTCTTAATAGATATATGGTTAAAATAAGAAACTTTCTCATCTAGTGTATGTGATCTGTGTGTTTAATTTGGACAATTGACAGTACCGTGTCATATTTCAAATTTCAATAATTATTCGATTTTAATTATTTGTTTCTAAAATTGAATGCCGCTACGATTTACACGTACATAAACAAATAAATACGTTGGATATTAATGGTTATAAGATATTTTACATAAAGAAACTCACTTGGGCTACTATAGCGTAACAGATATCGCAGGCACAACTTAACTCGGATAAGTGATGTAACGTGCCCACGATAAAATTTCTCCAGCTCAGACTATCTCAGGGCGTTAAGCCCAAGTTTACATAAACTATGACAAATTATTAGTTTACTTATTTAACGCAAATCACTGAGGGTTCCATACGTAGTGGTCGCAGACGAAATAATGACAATTTCTTTAAAAGTGAAATGCACTATATTACACAATTTACAAATATTAGTTCTCTAGCATGTAACCTGGCGATGTTCAAAATGTGTGGCAAATTTCTTGATTAATAAGTTACAACGTTAATAAATTGCCTCGTGTAACTACACATCGGTTTACAATGTGAGAATAAATGGTCATAAATTCTGCCACAATGGGTCTGATTTAGAGAACCTCCTTAAATAAATATAAATGCATAAAATCTTTAAATATGTACAAGTTAAAATACAAAAGTAATTATGAAGGGATATAACCGCACAGAACCACTGAAGGTGGTCCTCGGTAAATAAAAACAACACACTTATCTAGGGTGGTACGATACCGACTTCGACGTGGAAGAGCTGTAGCCCTACGGAGGTGTCTTCGGGACGAAACAAATTGACCCGAGGATGGGAGTTGATTATTGTCTCTCCAGCCCTGGAACTTTCTACTGTGTGTGGATGCCCTGTCCGTGGAACTTCACTGATGTGTGTAGAAGCCCCGTCCGTGGAACCCAAACTGATGAGGGTACAATCCACCAATGTTCCTAGAAAGCCACAGTTGGATGAATGGGGTCGAGTCCGCCTTTCAAGTCGACACGATACTTCCAAAGGAAAGCCTTGTATACTTAAATATCCTGCTTCCGCAGTTAAAATTTACTCACAACAACAAAATATTCCGCTAAACGGAACAACAACAGATGGAGAAAATTTTCCTTTGTTGATAATCCCAAAATCCGCCAGGATGCCTTGGATAAACCGAGTATCGTAGGATTATCAACTCTATATCGCCATTAAAAATGGTTGCCTTCCTCACCAACTGGAAGTAGACGCGCTCCCGTGGACAGTAGCAAAACTGTGTTACGGACGTAGCGGTTGTTATTATGCAGCCCACAAAACGCCAAGGCGTATGGTGGGTCGCATACGCTAGAGGTCCGCAACAACTCCCCCTTTACTCGCAGGAAAAAAAAATCGAAGATTTTTTTTTTCTTACTAGCTAGTCTCACCAGAGGATGGATAACTGGTGGGGAGACTTAATATGCACGGGGATGGCAACCCGCCCCCTAAGTTACCATCAGGCATAACAATGAAAATAATGAGACTTAAATGCACGAGGATGACTAACTCGTCTCCCAAGTTACCATCAGGCATTACAACAAAAATAATGTCAAAAATAAGGAGACTTAAATGCACGGGGATGGCTAACTCGTCTCCCAAGTTACCATCAGGCATAACAGCCAAAATAAAAAAAAATACATAGAGAAAAAAAAAAGAGAAGGGGAAGAAAAGGACAAAAACGCATAAGGACTTAACAGCCAGGAAGTAGCTCGCCAAGGCTACTCCACCAGCAAAACAATGAGGTACGGGAGTGTTCCCCGTCCCACCACGACGACCACCCTTGCTAGACAACGAGGTTAGTCTGAAGCCCAGTAGTGCCTACCCGGGTAATGGTAACCAGACCTAGACCAGGCTACCTCCAAGCAGCACCTTCGAAGCTCGAGCCCCTCCAGACGGATACCTTTAAATGTGAGCGCCCCCAACGAGATGGAGTCCCTCAAGACGCAAGCACCACACAAGACCATTTTTGAGGATTCTTACCCCTCGCAGGTATAACCACGGTGATGGTATTCGTGCATCCCCCATCACAGAGATCCAACCAAAGACACTTCCTCCCGTGAGGCGGAAAGAGGTGAAAACTTACTCAGTGGGTTTCAGCCACCTGAGCAAGACCAATGAACCTGAAAAGCAAATGATAGTACCAAATTAACGACAGAAGTGACCTAAAACATGTTACTAAAGCCAACATCGAAAAAAAAAACGAATTCGTCTTTACCTATTCGGATGCCTAAGTACGTCAACGGAACTAACAGACCCCAACTAGTTGTCATCGGGAGGGTGTGCTTTCAGATCTTTTATGTGCCACACCGAACGTTGACCGTCAGAACCTTCGAGCTCATAAGTCCATGGTGAAAGATTTTTTCTGATCGTGAAGGGACTCACAAATTTAGGCGCTAACTTTGCCGTGAAATATTTAGAGGCATCAGACTGGGCATGAGAACGTCTCCAGACCTCTTGCTTCAAAACAAACTTACCGGGTCGGCGTCTTAGGTTATAATGTTTCTTACTGGATTTATGGGCCTTCAATATTCTACTCTGAACATCCTTATAAATCTTAGCGGAGGCAAGCTTACGGTTTTCAGGGTTTACAACTGGATACTCAGGCTAAGAAGGTACGTACTTATCATTATTGCCATCTAACGAAATTTCCCGTCCAAAATTGAGAAAATTAGGCGTTAGGCCTGTAACCTCATGTTTCGACGATCTAATGGCGAAAACTATTTTCGGCAAAAATTGATCCCAGGCCCTGTGATTATCCTTTACATATGCATATAACATAGTCTTAACAACACGATTTACCCTTTCAGTCAGGTTGCATTGAGGGTGGTAATTTGCGGTGTACGCTATTTCAATATTGTAGGTTTTCGCGAGATTTTGGAAACGGTTACTTTGAAACTGACGACCATTGTCTACCACTATAGTCTTCGGAGCGCCAAATAAGAGAATTACATTATCTTCAATGACCTGCGATATGCTATTAGCGGTAGCTGACCTCAACGGAAACACCATGGCAAACTTACTAAAATTGTCACACACGACAAGAATAAACTGATAACCCTTGGCCGTCCTGGGTAATGGACCCATCAGATCGGCACTAACTAGTTGCCAAGATTTTCCAACGGTAGGTGTCTTACTCAACAAATTTCCCATAAGTGGCTTCTGTTCGGGTTTAGTACTTATGCAAATCTCACATTGCCTAACGAACTTAGCCACATCGGCCTTTAATTTCGGCCAATAATATCTATTTCCCACTCGAGCCACAGTCTTATGGACCCCTGCGTGTCCACAACTCGCATCACAATGCAACGACCTGATTACTGCTAGGCGTTTCTCTTTGGGTATAACCAGTCTCCAAGTGTCGGCAGGATCTGCTAACTCGGGATAACGCAAACGTACATACTTGTACAACTGGCCATTCTGTATACGCCATAAGGGATAACGCATAGGAGACCGTTCGACTCGATCCATCATTCTCAAATACCATTTATCGGTGGGAGAATCGGCATGGTCCGTGACCGAGAATACCTCGACGGATTCCACCGTTACTGGTACTGAAGGAGACAGAAAATCAGGGACGGTATGTTCAGAGCCCTTGCGATGAATCATTTTAAAATCATACGGTTGCAGACGAAGTGCCCATCTGGCCAATCGACCTTGGGGATCTTTTAGCTCCTGCAACCATAGCAAAGAATGACAATCCGTTATGATTTTGAAGTGAAAACCTTCCAGATAGTGACGTAGCTTCTCCACAGCCCAAATTACGGCGATGCACTCTCTTTCGACCGAGCTATATTTGCGCTCCTGGCTAGTCAAAGAACGGGACAAATAGCAAATTACATTTTCGCCATCATCACCGACACCGAATGCCGACAAATCTGTCTGCACATAAAAGGTACGCTCAAAATCAGGGCAGGTCAAAATAGGTGCGGTAACCAAACACTCCTTAAGAAGTTTAAAAGATTTCTCGCACTCAAGTGACCAACACCAACTAACATTCTTCTTTATGAAGTTCGACAAAGGAGCCACTATTGTAGAAAACTGCGGTACAAACCTTCGATACCAAGATGCTGTGCCTATAAATCTACGAATTTCCCTAACGTTTTTCGGAGAAGGTACATTCAAAATCGACTCTACTTTCGCTGGGTCAGGACGCAAACCGTACTTATCTCAAGTACATATCCCAAGTACTTAAGCTCAGGACGGCAAAATTGACACGTCAAAACTAACTATCAGCCCAGCAGAATGCAAGCGATCGAAAACCTTCTGCAACGTTTCTATTTGAGATTCGAAATCCTTCGACACTACCATGATGTCGTCCAAATAGACCAAAACCGAAGGCTGCAAATCAGCTCCAAGCACGGTGTCAATAAGACGCTGCCAAGTCGCAGGCGCATTTGACAACCCAAATGGCATAACTCGAAACCTATACAGGCCATTAGGGACAATGAAAGCGGTATAGTCTTTAGAAGATTCAGCAATGGGAACTTGCCAATATGCGCTCTTAATATCTAATGAACTTAGATATTTGGCATCCCTCAACTGATCTGATATAGACGAAATCAGCGGCAGAGGATAGGCATCCTTTTTAGTAACAGCGTTAAGGCGCCAGTAATCTACACAAAAACGCAGAGTTTGATCCTTTTTCTGCACTAAGTATATTGGGGAAGACCAAGGACTTTTACACGGTTCGATGATATTTAACTCCAGCATTTTCTTAATTTCATCATCAATCAGTTTTTGTCTGGCAGGCGAAACATGATAGTATCTCTGTTTGATAGGTTTGGTACCTGGGAGTAATTCGATCTCATGAGAAACGAGATGTGTACGACCGAGGGAAGTACCCATCAGTTTCCAGTTTTGCTCCACCAAACTATCCAGAGCTAGTTTCTGTGATACACTTAAGGAAGTTTCGTCAAGGACACTGTTAACTTCAACGAGTGGTTCCTGTTCAGAAAAATGCCAAACATCTTGTCGTAAATCTGGTATAATATTCATCGCCACCCAAAAATCTATCCTTAGAATTAAACTTATGCGGTATTTCCGGAACTACTAAGACATCTATTACATGAACCTTGTCACCCAAGCAGAAGGGAACAGATACATAACTTATAACGGCACAGATTTGCCCGTTAGCCACTCTGCACTCATTGACAGAAGGCTTCAAACTTAAACCAATCTGCTGGAAGACCTCAAAACCAGATGATTCTACCATTGTCCTGGTAGCACTCGAATCCAACAAACCCATCATAGGAAAACCTAATACCGAAAGTTGTAAGTAAGGACGCTGACCACCAACCACATGAGAAATGACATAATCGAGAAAAATTTGTTGTTTTAAGTCAACAACATTGCTGGTCGACTCACATACACCGGGAGAAACTGTTCGACCAATTAGCGTCTCCCTGGACGGTTTTCCGAACGCGAATACTTAGGACAGGACCTAATAGTAACTTCTGCTTTACCACATTTATAGCAGAACCTCTTCCTGGGAGCCTGACACTCCCGATGCCCATGACCAACTTGACCACAATTAAAACATTTGTTTCCAGAATGTTGGACTTCATCCACGACGAGACTAGAACGAGAGGTCGAACGAGAACTAGTAGAACTAGTGGAGGCATAAGCCAACTCTGGTATAAGAGATTTACTTTTAGGTGGAGAAGGAACATACGACTTAGCCAATTGTCATTTGGAGTCGAGCATACGACAACATTGCAGGAGTTGCGTGACGGAAGTTATGTTCTCAAAAGCGTGGAAAGGATGATAGTATGGATCTATGCGCTCCAAAATGATTTCGAGCTGGATTTCTTCTTGAACAACCCAATCATACTAGCGATGTACAATCCTATGCTTTCCTGACTACCTTGAGTACGTCGCTTAATCTCCTCAAACAAGTCGCGGTCAAAAGACTCTGGCATGAACTGTTCCTTCATTGCCTCCACTAAGGATGGCCAATCGGTGGCCCAGTCTTTCACCAGGTTGTACCAATTGTAGGCATCTCCCTCAAATAGGTCTACTGCATCCTTAAACAATCGTGCTCGTGAAATACCATGAGACCTCCGTTTCTCTTCGACACGTTCTAAGAAAATTGCAAAGGATATGTCGCCCTTTCGGCCAGTAAATTTCAAGCCCCAGTCTCTAACCGGTACGGGTTTAGGTTTCGCAGCTTCCTCCTCATCTGAACTAAAATCAGTAGTTATTGCAGAGCTATGCGCATCAGGCTGAACCTGAGCCATGGCATTATGCAATACCGTGTAATGAAGTATACAATACTACAGAAATACTGTATACTTTCATTCCAGTTTTAACTTATTTTAATCATGCATGGATCAAGTAGTTCAGTTTTAGATTAGTTCAATACCTGATTAGTTCTTTTGTTAACTTTTAATTCTAATTTCACCAGGCCGCAACTTGCGTGCCGTGTGCATTTCGTGCCGGGTGCAAAACCACGTGACCTTGATTTTTGGGTATAAAATAGCTAGCCAGAAACCAGTAAATTCAGAGCTTGACTTTCACCTTTCTCGAGTGTGTTGAACTGGGATAACGGAAGGTCAAGTTTCTCCGGCGTCGTGGCAGCCGCTGGCCAAGTATCTGTTAGGGAGGATCCGAGTGCGTTGAACTGGACCTCCTGCCAGATTGATTCAAGTGTGTTGAACTGGATCTCTCCTGAAACAGATTTCTTAGTCGCGCCTGTTATGTCCTGGAACTTCGATTAGAGAATTGGGGTTACGACGACGTACATAGAGGAAATATGTTACACTCTCTCTCTCTCTCTCTCTCTCTTTTTCTCTCTCTCTCCGATTACTATGATGTACTTATGTAATAACAAGATTGTCGCAACCTAAGCCATAAAAGATATGGCCACACTGTACATATAATTATTAGGAAAATAAATGTCTTATTTTGGATCTGGATTTTAATTAATATTAACATTGAACCCTGGAATAATCTCCAAGCCAGCTACCCGAGCAAAACAAGCATCACATTTTGGCGCCCGAGCAGTTCAACAATCTAATCCAGATACGCCGGCTATTACATTTCACAACCAGGACAACTTTGTACAGAAATTGTCAATATTACATAGTTTTTACGTTATCATAGTAACGGAGTAAAAAGATAAATATTTTAAGAAGGACAACTTGCCAGATAAACTCACCAGTCCCACCAGAGAAACAATTAATTATCCGAAATGAGTGTGTCCGAATCGGAAGGGGCGTATGGTCTCGAAGTTGCAGACGAAACTGTAGGATGGATCTACAAACTAAAGAAGGATGAACTACAGCAAGAAATTTCAAAACATGGTGGAAAAAGCACCGGAACGGTCGAAGAATTACGTTCAAGACTAAAAAACATTATTCGAGAAAACAAACCGGCCGCTAGCCCGAATCTCATTACTTCGAATCCACAACTAACACCTGTTAATGCCGTCCTCGACCAAGTCCGCAAGTGGAATGTCCATTTTGATGGGAAAAGAGATGCTATCTCATTTTTAGAAAGAGTACAAGAACTACAAGATGGCTACAATTTCTCTAATGAACAAATGTTGCGGGCTTTGCCAGAATTATTGCAAGGCGATTGTTTGTTATGGTACCGGAATAATAAAAGTGCTTGGATGACATGGAATAACTTTCTTACAGACTTTAAATCATTTTACTTACCTGCAGATTATAACCTTAACTTGGAAGAAAAAGTAAAGTCCCGCATTCAAGGAGAATCCGAAAGTATAAAAGATTATATCATTGCCATTCAAACATTGCTAAGACGATTAAATAATGTCTCTCCGGAACAACAATTATACAGAATATACACGAATTTACGCCCTGAATATAGGAAATATATCAGGAGGCGTGATTTTGTGATACTCGCAGAACTTCTAAGCCTAGCAAACGATTACGAAATGGTCTGTAAACAAGAATCTGCTTTAAAGAAACCGGTACAGCAGACACAGATTTCTACACAACGCCCTAGGTATAACACTTACAGTAGAAATTTCTCTGGTAACAATGAAAATAAAGGTACCACAAGTTTCAATAGAAATGCACTAAAATAAGAAAGACCAGCCGATTATTACACAAACGCTACACAACAGATTTCACGTCCCAACGAAACCAGAAATTCAACACAATCCTCTCAGCCTTCACCTGGAAATTATGACAGTAAAACTTCGTGTTGGCGTTGTGGTAATGTTGGGCACACACGATTTAATTGCAGATCTCCCCCAAGAAAATTTTGTTCGAGATGCGGGCGCACAGACATATTATCCCGAGACTGTAATTGCCTAGAACGTCAAAACATGGGAAACGACGAAGGGACTGTGCAAGTCCGAGGTCGGCGCAGTTTCAACTAGATTCTACCTCGTTTTCACAGATGACGTTGTCGCACGAAGTAGACAACCGTCTCAAGTTACAACTTACTATCGAGAACTACTCGTTCGAAGCGTTAATCGACACCGGTTCGGCACGCTCATATATAGGTGACGCTGTACACACCTTGCGTGAGAGAAATAATGTGAGTCATTTTGCTTGTGACCAAAAGGTGGAGTTAGCTGATTGTTCAAGAATTGATATTAATAGAGGGTTCACTATTAAATACTCAATAGCTCAAAAACAATGGACGGACAATTTCCTATACTTACCTAAATTGGCTCCCAATATTATATTAGGTATGGATTTTTTACTAAAACATGGATTTAGCGCAGATTTAGACACGCAGAAGTTCCGAATAATGGGAAATTGGTATGACATAAAGGGCACAACCAAAGAAAGTACGCGATTGGCGAGTATTGCCCAGCCGACAATATCGGAACAAGAACGCCTGTCACAGTTCTTACAAGCAGAACTACCGAAGTTCAATCAAATTAAAGGCGTTACCCAACTGATCACACACAAAATACGGCTTATAAAAAATACCCCTATTAAACAAAGACACCGGCCTTTAAATCCAGCCATGCAGGAAATAGTCAACACAGAACTAGACCAAATGTTACAAGATGGTATAGTAGATCCTTCTAATAGCCCGTGGAATAATCCCGTCGTCATGGTTAGGAAAAAAGACAATAAATTTAGATTTTGCATTGATTTCAGGAAGGTAAACGAAGTTTCAATGAAAGATGCATACCCGTTACCGTTTATAAATTCTATCCTAGACAAGCTAAAAGGAGCTAAATTTATATCAACTTTAGATCTACGTTCTAGTTACTGGTTGATACCTTTAACCGATGATAGTAAACCAATAACGGCTTTTACAGTTCCAGGCAGGGGTTTATATCAATTTAAAGTTTTACCTTTTGGCCTCCACTCTGCTCCGAGCACATTTCAGAGACTTTTAGACAGAATTATTACTCCCGAAATGACGTATGCTTTCGCATACCTAGACGACATCGTGATTATAAGTAAAACATTTGAAGAACATCTGAAACATTTAAAAGATAAAGATAAATGTAATTTCTGTAGAAAGGAACTTAAATATCTAGGCCACCTAGTATGCGAAGAAGGCATTAAAACAGATCCAGATAAAGTTAAAGCAATTCTAACTATCCAAGCACCGAAAAACGTCAAACAATTACGTCGTTTTCTCGGAATGTCGTCCTGGTACAGAAGATTTATACAGGGATACTCAGAAATTGCTGCACCATTGAATAGATTTTTAAGAAAACACACACGCTGGAAATGGTCTCAACTCGAAGAAAACGCTTTTAATACCTTAAAAAAATCATTAACCGAAGCCCCCATATTAAATTGCCCTGATTTCTCAAAAACATTTTACCTGCAGACGGACGCATCAACAGAAGGTTTAGGTGTGGCTCTCATACAAAAAATCGACAACCAGGATCGAGTTATAGCATATGCCAGCCGTTCTTTATCCAACGCTGAAAGGAAAATGTCGGCGATCGAGCTCGAATGCGCAGCAATTGTTTTCGGAATAAGGAAAAACCTACATTATCTGATGGGATATCATTTTGTAGTCGCAACAGACCATCAAAGTTTAAAATGGTTAAATTCTATAAATTCCCCTAGTGGACGATTAGCCAGGTGGGCAATGGAATTGCAACAATACGACTTTGAAATAAAATACCGAAAAGGAGCACTAAACAAAGTTGCAGATGCGCTTTCCTGCCAACCAGTCGTCGAACAAAATACAGATATCGACGAATTTCTTTTTACTATCGGAGAAGCCGAAAACTGTGAATGGTACCAGAACACCGTCAAATTAGTTAAAGAAAGACCCGATAAAAAACCAGACTACTGCTTGGAAAATGGAAATCTTTATCGTCATGTTTGGACAAATAACGGTTTTACTGACGACGAATTCTCCAACCCATGGAAGCTGTGTATCCCGCAGCAGAAAAGAAAACAAATTTTGTTTGAAAATCATGACGCACCTAGTGCAGGTCACTTAGGAATAGCAAAAACTATCACCCGAATTTCAAATAAATATTACTGGCCTAGAATGCACAGAGATATAACCAACTATGTTAGACGATGTTCCAGCTGTCAAAAATACAAACAATCACAACAACAGCCTGCTGGAAAAATGCAATTTCCAAAAGTAAACGGATGTTGGGATACTGTTAGTATAGACATTGTAGGCCCGCTCCCAAGGTCTAGCAAAGGGAACACAAATCTAATTGTGATGCAGGATAGATTCACTAAGTGGGTAGAATGCCACCCTGTAAGAAAAGCAACCTCCACTACGGTCTGTACAGCCCTGAAAGAAAAAATTATCTCCCGTTTCGGATGTCCAAATAGCATTATCACCGATAATGGCAAACAGTTTACAAGTAATGAATTTACTAACATGTTGTCTGAATATGGTATTACACACCGTACTACCACAACATATTCACCCCAATGCAACCCCGTAGAGAGGACAAATAAAGTTTTAAAAACCATGATAGCTCAGTATACAGAAAATGATCACCGGAAATGGGACCAATATTTACCCGAATTTACATTGGCCATGAATTCCGCCAGACATGAATCCACTGGGTTTTCACCAGCTATGCTGAATTTCGGAAGAGAGTTAACGTTACCTGGCATCCTTAATAAGGAACAACCCTCCGCAAATTTACCTGACGCCAATGTTCCACCAACACGCATAAAGAACCTAGAAAAATTGTCAGAAATTTTTGAACTAGTACAATTAAACTTGGCAAAGGCCTACCAGTCACAGAGTCGACACTATAACTTACGCCGCCGAGACTGGGCCCCACGTGTTGGAGACCGAGTTATGAAAAGAGAGCACCCGCTGTCCTCAGCAATCCGAAATTTTAACGCAAAACTTGCTCCAAAGTTCTCAGGCCCATACATAGTGGAACAGATTATATCACCAGTAGTAGTCGAGATCAGACTCCCCACCCGACGGAAAGTGGAACGAGTCCACGTTAAGGATTTAAAAAAGGCATATACATGAAAGAAGAGGAATCATGAGAGGAGACCTTTTCGTATCAAGAATCCCGACGGCACCGTAACGAAAATTTATAAGCCGCTCGTCTGCGGCAATTCCCGTCTCCCCGGAAATCCATAAAATTTCCTCATTTATTTTCTCGCCAGGAAAAGATTAATTTTAATTTTACATTCTGTTTAAAATACATTTATTTCTTAGATTTAATTTATTATATTTCATATAACTTGTTAAAAGCAAAGGATAGTTTTTATATTTAAAGGTATCAGTATCTCAATTAAATGTTTTATTGAATTTTTTTTTGGGTAGCTTGTTAAAAAAAAAAAAATAATAAAAACTTATTTACCTGCTGTTTGAACCATACTTATACTATGTTTCTTTGTTTTAAGATTATTCCCACAGATGACTCCACGCCTGCATTGTACATATAACCAGAGGCGTACTACAATTTTTTAAGAAGGGCACTCTAATGTTTTGACCCGTTTCGAAATCAGATGATGGATTCCGAAAAACTTGTTCACTTGTTGTATTATTGTTTATGTAAAATATGTAAAATAATTTTAACTTACCTGTTTAGCTTTAAGATATATGTTAGCCAATAATTTTTTTTGATTCGTAGAGAGAGATTAATTTTTGCGAAGAAAGGGGGGAGTGTAATGAAGTATACAATACTACAAGAATACTGTATATTTTCATTCCAGTTTTAACTTATTTTAATCATGCATGGATCAAGTAGTTCAGTTTTAGATTAGTTCAATACCTGATTAGTTCTTTTGTTAACTTTTAATTCTAACTTCACCAGGCCGCAATTTGCGTGCCGTGTGCATTTCGTGCCGGGTGCAAAACCACGTGACCGTGATTTTTTGGTATAAAATAGCTAGCCAGAAACCAGTAAATTCAGAGCTTGACTTTCACCTTTGTCGAGTGTGTTGAACTGGGATAACGGAAGCTCAAGTTTCTCCGGCGTCGTGGCAGCCGCTGGCCAAGTATCTGTTAGGGAGGATCCGAGTGCGTTGAACTGGACCTCCTGCCAGATTGATTCAAGTGTGTTGAACTGGATCTCTCCTGAAACAGATTTCTTAGTCGCGTCTGTTATGTCCTGGAACTTCGATTAGAGAATTGGGGTTACGACGACGTACATAGAGGAAATATGTTACACACTCTCTCTCTCTCTCCGATTACTATGATGTACTTATGTAATAGCAAGATTGTCGCAACCTAAGCCATAAAAGATATGGCCACACTGTACATATAATTATTAGGAAAATAAATGTCTTATTTTGGATCTAGATTTTAATTAATATTAACATTGAACCCTGGAATAATCTCCAAGCCAGCTATCCGAGCAAAACAAGCATCACAACCGACATATCGAGGATGGCTGACTCTTTACACTTACGATCCCCGCGGACCTTATCCTTAAGTTTATCAAAAGCTAACAATAATTTGAGCCTAGTACTGGACTTCACACCTCTTTGCTCGTCATTAGTTGGAATGGATCTGTTAACACGTCCCAACGCATGAGCTATCTAAATTTTCTTGAAAATTGGATGAAGCAAAATATATTAAATACAGAAGGTACACTTTTAGTTTTGGGTGATTGTAATGTGAATTGGCTATCCGATGATTATACATATACAAAGAGACTTAAAACATGTTATATCGATTATGGTTTAAAACAAATTGTACAAACTCCTATTTACATCTTTGAGAATGGTGCGACGATAATAGATTTAGTTATTACAAATAATTTTGATCTTGTAGCAAAAGTTCTTGATGAGCCAAATATCTTAGATCATTGTATTATTAAAATTGATATGTTAGACTATTCAGTTCAAAAGGTATGTTTTTGTAGAAGTAAACAATACGATGTAAATATGGTAACGAACAAACTAAATAATATTCAAATAGATTATAGAGAACCTGATATAAATAAGAAATATGATTTGTTTTATAGTAGTCTTTTGAAAGTATTAGATGAGGTTAATCCAAAAATAGAAGTGATTATTCAGGATAAACATAAGGGATGGTTTAATGCTAGGGTGTTAGAGGCTATTAAAGATAGAGATAGAAAGTATAAAGATTACAAAATAAATAATATTCAGTCTAACTGGTTGTCTTATAAATCTAGTCGAAATAATGTAGTTAGGGTAGTTAGGCAAGAAAAATGTCGGTATTATGAGGAAAAAATAGATAATTGTAAGTACGACCCAAAGAAAATGTGGAAATCGCTTAAGTCTTTAATTTCGAGTAAATATGATGAGCCCTTTAAAGAAATTCAATTTGGAAATGATATGTATAAAAACCTGAACCTAATATCTGAAAAATTTAATGAATTCTATATATCCAGCATAAATGATATAATATGTAGCATACCTGATAATGATTATGTATTTGAATTCAATGAAGTGGATGGAATAAAATGCAAAATTTTAGATTATTAACAAAAACTGAATTAAAATCAATAATATTTGACTTAGCAAACAAGAGTAGTCCAGATGAAATTGATATGTCTTTTTATAAGGATCATTTTGACGTGATATCGGATTCTCTGATAAATATAATTAACAGTTCGTTAGAAAATGGTATCGTACCTACTTCCTTAAAAGTGTCGACCATAATTCCTATAAGGAAAGTACCAAAAACCATTAAGGCTGAAGAGTGTAGATAAATATGCTATCTGCTTTCGAGAAAATATTAGAAAAAGTAGTTTACTTACAATTTTTAGACAGAGATAGATTTTTAGAAAAACAAATATTTAATAAATTTCAATCTGGTTTTAGGGAAGGTTATAGTTGTGAAAGTGCATTACAATATATTATAAATGAATGGAAGGAAGCTAAGGATAAAGGAAGAATGACAGGAGTAATATTCTTAGATATGAAAAGAGCATTTGAGACGGTTGATAGAAAATTTTTATTAAGTAAGCTTGGAAAGTATGGAATTAGTGGTATTGTAAGGACGTGGTTTGATTGTTACTTAAAAAATAGGAGGTAAACGGTTAAGTGCGAAGATGTTGTGTCATGTGAAAAAAGTATAGATGTTGGAGTACCTCAAGGGAGTATACTTGGGCCTCTATTGTTTGTAATATACATTAATGATATGTCAAATATTTTTCAATACTGTAAATATCATTTTTTTTGCTGACGACACAATAATTTACATTGATGAAGACGACCATAGTGAGTTGGTAAACAAAATAAATTATGATTTAGAACTTGTGTCTAAATGGTTGGAAAAATATAAATTAAAACTGAATATAATAAAAACAAAAAGTATGCTTATAACTAATCAGCAAAATCTCAACATCTTTAAGAATAGACATTTAACATTCAATCTTCAAGAAGAAAGTTTAACTGTAGTAACAGAGATTAAATACTTAGGGGTTATCGTTGATTGCAATGGGCAAGTAGACAATTTTTTAATTATTATTTTAATAACATCTACGTATAAAAACAGTTGACCCGTATTTTTTATTTTATTTTTTTAATAATGCCTTATAGTAAAAAAAAATCATGAAGTTTAAACTATGTTTAAATGGTTAGATATTGCCGCAAATGTTCTAGTTATTCTACTGGCTATGACGTAATAACATAATCAGCAGAGAAACGAGCGTTAGTGGAAAGGCGGAGCTAACAAAGTTGTGCAAAATGTATGTGCGGCTCTGTCGAGGTTATATTAAATGCGCGCGTATGTGACACTATTACGTCACGAGATAACCGGCAAACTGCCGTATTTTAAATACGCTCTAATCGTAAGCCTATTCGTTTTACAATAAAACCAATAATAGTCGGTAAAACTACCTTCAAATTATATCTATAACATATTGAAGAGTCATACTGTAATGCTATATTATTACTTTTGTCATTTTCGTTATTGTCTACTAGCCCATTTGAATTTTAATAGCCACGTAGATTATATTTGCAAAAAAATATAAAAAAAAATTGGAATTCTTAAGCGTGTTAGTGTGAACGATCCATCTTAATGGTGTCTGAAGGACGTCTTTTCTGCTTTTAAAAACTTAGAAAAATTTTAAAAAAATAGGAAAAAGAAAAAAATAATTTTCTCTTTCCTCAACCTTTTCTTAACTATAAATAAATAAATATTACGTTCACAATTTTTTTTTTTTTTAGGGTTCAACACGACTGTTTCAGACGGAGAATAATGTAAAAAATCATACTTACTGTCGTTTATGCTTACTGCTGCTTTGATGGTATCAATTGGACGTCGTAACACTATAAACTTAACACTGTCTGTACCACACTTTCTTAAAATTAAACCCGAAAAGGAATTTTGTTAGAAAACACAACTAAAAGACAATATAAAGTTCAATATATATATATTAAATCTTTAAAAAATTATGTCTTTACAACAACTTTCATTTCAAGAGAAAATATTTAACAAACACTAGTCTGGCCCGTGTACAACACATGGTGAGGAATGGAACGATTTATAATGTACCAACTACCATCCAATATGCGGTTTAATAAGCTAACGATGCACAAAAAGATTCAAGAAAAGTTCAATGTAACTGAAATTTTGGTGGGCTTTTGCTTGCCTGTCTTATAAACGTATTATTAAATTCACATAAATTTTGGTCGCTCCTCGGAACTTAAAATTGCTTGAAGCGTCTCTACTTCGATTGTATTCTACAATAACAACTTTTTACGTTCAGGCAAGGCGGATCCCATGCACGTATGAGTACATGGTATAGATACTTTTTTGACTCCGAATCACTGAGGAACCGGTTTAGGACAAACCCCGTCAAAATACATCATTTCCCCGTCAAATCCGACTGCTAGGAAATGATGGGGGTCCCATGTCGCTAAGGGCTATTTTCGCTATAATTCCGATATACTTTGAATAGTCGTTGGACTAACTTGTCCTCATATTCAATACCTCGTAAGAGTTGCAGTGCTTGACAACGTGGATTCGTAAAAGGGTATTTAATCTTGAAAATTTCGAAGTTAAAGTCTAATTTTAGTACACTTTCTAAAATTAGGTCCCTGTGCAGCGACATTTGCTACACTTTCTAAATTAACGCTCCTTGAAGGGTTAGCGAAAATTTTGCATAAAAAACGCTCCGAAGAGCGAAAATATATTTACAAGTATTAAAAACCTCTTCCACGGCGTTTTTACGTGAAGCACGCTTTTCGTACGAAGTATTTCCTAAGTCGGATTTTGTTACAACGTCGAAAAGTATATCGGGGTTATAGCGTTCTTTAACACCCCCCTTCTTTCCGTGAATCTTTTTGTGCAACGTTTGGTAAAATTGGTTTTTGAAAAGAAATGGATCATTGGATGGAGTCTCCCATGTGTTGTATTCGGTTATATTTCAGACCGGCCTATCTGAACATAACATAGATGCAAATCTAAAAATGGTGATAAGTTTGAACATATATCGATGCATAGCATTCGATTGAATAATTGAACATTGGTTTTCAAAATGGCATAAAAAAAAGAAAAAATCGAAAATCCTCAGATTTTCGATGACACAACACAAACACTTTCGACGCACTTATCTTTCTTAGTGTTCTTCCACTAATGCGGGCTTGCGTCTGCTCCTCCTCGTGTCTATGCCTCGTCGATCACCTTCGGTGTCGAACTGCCTTCTGGAACAGCTTAGGTGGTCCTCGGACTGCTTGGCTCCAGCTATACAATGGCTCTGCTCATTTATATGAAACAATATAAAACAAAATTTTAGTAAAATGTATTGTTCATTGGGCTCATGCTTTATCCCGTCTGGGCATAAAGAGGAATCTGCGACCGATAACACATCGTCGTCTTTGAGAATAGGAACACTGAATTTTGTTGACTTATATTGATTGAAATGGTTTCCGTATAGTTAAAATTCTCTTCTTGGGAGAAATCTGCGACCGATATCACATCGTCGTCTTTGAGAATATGAACATTGAATTTTGTAGACTTATGCTGATTGAAATGGTTTCCGTTTTTATTAAAATCTCTTCTTAGGAGAAATCTGCGACAGAATCTGCATCCGTCGGATCGTTGCATCTGCCCATCCAGCAGACGTGGCGGCATCTCGCCCTTGAGTTGCTAGACTCGTCTGAATCGCGCTCTTGCGTCAGAGTCGTCGTCTTTCCATGCCGTGCCAATGGAACATTTGTTTGGATCCTTTGGGTCGGACTCTGCTTACTGATGTATATGTTTTAAACATATGAGGACTTAGAAAAATTATAAAAAATACCAACTCTGCCGGACACGGTCAGAGTTGCTGCAGTGAATTTGGAAGAATTGTATGGTTGATACAATATCCTCAATAAAAAATGACTTGAAAAAAAATGCATAAAAAATACCAACTCTTATCGGACACGACAAGAAGTTGGTATGGAAATTTTGAGATAAAATAAACCTAGCACTAAGTTAAAACTTAGCCTAGGTTGAAAAATATTATAAAAATATAATCGAATCTCCAGAACTTGACTCTGAATCAGAGAGGGAAGTATCTCGTGGCGGTGCATGGATTTGTACAACCGTTTGCTCCGGCGGTGGAGGTTCTTTGGAATCGTCTGAGAACGGGGAATCATTTCCATCGAGTGATGTTCCGCCTGGACTAGCATTTTCTTCATCGGAAGATTCGATTTCCAAGTTGTGCTCCTCTGGCGGGGCTGGTCTCAAATCATTTACATGGACTCTAGTAGTTACGTTTCCCTTCTGAACGAGATATACTTCGTCTGAAAACTTCTTTAAAATTCTTGTTGGGCCTGACCAAGACGGCGTGAAGGTATGTACCTTCCTTTTTCTCTTACTCATGACTTTATCTCCAACTTTGAAGACTACTGGGGTGACGGCCTCTTTCGGCGCGTATTTCTGCTTATAATTTTGCTGAGCCTCACGGGCTTCCTTAACTCGCTCGTATCGTGGAAGCGTTTGTTGCTTGGCTCTTTCTTGCCTCCAGGCATATAAATCCCATTCGCCTCTTTCGGCTGGTTCATATCCTAACACTATCATGCTAGGTGTTTGATTTGTAGCGGCGTTCCTACGATTTCTTAAGATGTATGTCATTTGATGCACGTAGCGATCCCATGTGTCGTTTGGCTTTTTAAATAAAAGAGTATTTAATATCTTCTTGCACTCCTGAACCCGTCGTTCCACGGGGTTGGATTGTTGATGATATGCCGGAATTAAGTATCGTTCGATACCATTTCTTTCACAAAACGTGATGTACCATTCGGAATTGAAATGACCTCCATTGTCTGAAATTATGACTCGAGGGACTCCGAATCTTGCTACTATCTCTTCATCGATAAATTTGGCTATCGTTCTGCCATCGACCTGAATCCTTTCGCCCTCATCGGCCTTTGCCTCTATCCACTTGCTAAATACGTCTTCAACGATAATCATATATCCATTCTCGGCGTTTTTGGTCCTCTGCAGTGGGCCAATTATGTCGATACTCAAAGTTTCAAATGCATTCTGCGGTGCATGACTTCTCAGTGGAGCGTTAGGTTGAGCTTGCCGTGTTTTTACTGATTGGCATATCAGACAGTCGTTTATATATTTGCCGACGATCCTGGCCATATTATTGAAATAGTAACGTTTTGCAATTTTCCTAAGAGTCTCGTCTCTTCCTGGATGACATGCTTCATCTCGGTCATGATAATGGTATATCAATTCCTTAATTTTCCTCTTTGGAACTATCAATTTAAAATTTTGATCGCAGTCTTTCAAAAGTACATCGTCTTGTACGTGAAAATTTTTCATAAAAATAAGATCCGTTTCGGAACGTTGTTCCTGTTGAAATAGATCATTCCAACGGCGGATCTTGTCTTGGATATCCCTCGACCTCGCTTGGGCCTACACGATATCTTCGTATATTTCTGAATGCGTTAAAACAGAAATACGTTCTGGACACTTGTAATTTGGTAGGAACATTCTTTCCTCTTCATCGTCTGTCTCGACATACTTATCTTGTGGGTTACGATTGAGAAAATCTGCTAATAAATTCTCTTTGCCTGGACAGTGTTCAATTTTGAATGCATATTCTTGCAATAATAATGACCATCGTGTGAATTTGGTTTTGTCGTCCTTATGCTTGTTCAACCAAAGTAACGCCCTGTTGTCCGTCTTCACCAAGAACGGTTTGTCTGCTAAGTACATCTTGTACTTTTTAATATAGTTCACCACCGCCAAGCATTCCAGCTGGTTTATGTGGTAACGTCTCTCTGCTGGAGATAACGTGTTGCTTGCATACGAAATAATATCTTTTTCGCCGTTGTCGCCTAATTGATATAATACGGCCGAAAGACCTTGTAAGGATGCATCGGTTTGTAAAATGAACTGACGTGAAAAATCCGGCCGATGGAGTTCCAGCGGTCCGGATAATAAATCTTTTAATTTTCTAAAAGCTTCATCGCATGTATTGTTCCAATGAAAACGATTTTCCTTCGAAAGAAGTGTCTACGAAAACTAGGGTTGATGTGTGAAAAATAAAAAATGTTTTTTGTCAGACTGCAAATTTTTGAAGTTGAAGGGCGCCAGCAGCCTCGTGAGTAGTGTTTCGTAGATCTGTGATAGGTGGACGAGTTCTCAGGGCCGATTTCTGAAGTTCTGTGATGGTTTTGACGATTTTCTGATTGTCGGAGGGGAGGGTATTGCTGCTACCCCCTTGTTGCAACTTGTAAGTTGTCATACACTTGAACCGCTTTTGGAACAAGGTACCCCACTTTGTGCATATATATAGGCGCTTTTGCCTGGTATGTAACGATTCGCAGAAATAAAAGTCGGAGATCCAATAAATTGTAACGTTAAGCAGAACTCTGGCGACGTTCGTTGCACAATTTAATTTAATTTGAATTTTACCCCTAACTTTTACTGAGCTAACACTTAATTTCGGAACGAGTTGAAAGTCACGACACGATTGTAGATGAGTTGTTGAAGTAAGCTGGCCTTTCTCCTCCACGCTGCAGGGTATAATTACGCTGGTAGCTTAGCTATGACGCCGTACTGGTATTGGTCCGTCAGGTTGAGACTTGAAGATCTGGATGATTGCTCGAAGTGGACTGGTAGATGTTGACTCGTTGGCTGCTCGGAGTGAACTGCTTGAGTACCCGGAGTGAACTGCCGCTGTTGAAACCCCGCCGCGATACTGTAACTTTTGGGACGGACGGAGCTCCGAACGTTAGGTCGGCTGGCGTTCTAGACGTTGTGTGCCGGATGAGCGGCCAGGGCCGCCTGCTGCGTCGTGTCGGACCCGCCCAGTCATGCCGAGGCGGACGGGAATCTAAACGTTGATATACACTTAGCGCGTCTATTGCGTTGTATTTAATTCGAGCTGAGATATGAATGGGTAATGATGCTAAGCTATAAATTGTGACTTTTAAGTTAATTTAAATTATTTAAATAGCCTTTTTTTGGCCTCGACAAGCGGCTTCGTGATCATCGCAACATTCGGTAGATATTCTCTTACCCAGTTGCAAAGTCCTAAGAAACTTTGAAGCTGCTTTTTGGTGGCTGGAACAGGATAATTTTGAATTTGTAATACATGTTTTTCCAATGATCGAGACGTATCAGTTCTTATTGTGTGGCCTAAATATTGGATTTCATTCGTCGCTATTACACACTTTTCCGGTGACACTTTTAGATTGTGCAAACGTAGTCTTTCGAAGACTAACCTCAGGTGGGACATATGCTCCTTCACGTTTACGCTGTAAACGATTATATCATCTAAGTAGACTTTACAGAAATGGTGTAGGTAACCCGTTAAAACGTCCTTTGCCATGAATTTCTGAAAGGTACAGGGAGCTGTCTTGAGGCCGAAAGGCATGACATTAAATCTGTAAGCTGCCCCATCAGGAGTGGTAAAAGTTGAGAAATCTTTTGATGCTTCATCGAGCGGTATTTGCCAATATCCACTCTTTAGGTCCAACACAATAAAAATTTTCGAATTTCCTAAATCTTTAATACTTTCATGTATTTTTGGTAAGACGGAAGCCTCGTCTTCAGTTATTTCGTTCAAATGGCGATAGTCGATGCAAAAACGTGGTTTCTTGTCTGATCGTTTTATTATCACGGGTGGTGAACTATATTGGGCAGTGCTAGGTTCGGTGACGCCAGCTTTCAACATCTCTTCGATTTGGTCGTACATAATTTTCTTAGTACTAGGAGACATCGGATATGGTCTGATATTAAAGGGTTTTGTATCTTTCACGATAATTTTGTGTTTAACAGTCACTGTGGTGGCTTGAGTCGGTTCCGCATTGAACAGATCGACAAATTCTTCGAACAGCGGCCGTAGAAATTTGTCTTTAATAACAAGCTCTTCAGGAAGCTTTGCCTGCTGTCTCTCCCTCTGAGAAGCTTGATTCCAGAAGACGGTAATACGCTCTTCCGTGCCGGCATATAGGCATTTTCGGCCATAATCATATGCGACATTGTTCTGTATAAGAATGGTGATCCTAATATTACTGTTTCATTCAAATTTTCGATGACTTGAAAATCAATTTCAAAAGAAGTGCCTGAAATTTTTACTTTTAATTTTGTCGTGCCAAGAGAGTCCACCATTCGATCTCCGCACGCCATAGCAAATGATCGACGTGTCGTGAGATTTTTAAAATTATCCAACATCTTCGGATGGATAACGTTTCGTGTCGAGCCTGAATCAATCAGAGCGTCGACCGCATGTTCATTAATTTGAACTTTTATACGAGGCAAAAGGAACGCTTCGCTCATATAATTTATTGATTCCCGTGTCTTATGCATGGGAGCGTCGTAGTGGTCATGAGTATTAGAAAAGTTTAATGGACATTGCTGCCGCCTTGGTTCGGCCGTTGTGCCGGGAATCTTGCAGATTGACCCTGGCCTGGGTCTCTGGCCCCTTGAAAGTTTCCCGGTCTCCTGTTGAGATGAGGATTATTGGGACATTGACTATGGAAGTGCCACTGCACTGTGTCTGTGCAGTATCGGCACGGGGTAGCCGGTCGGTCGGGTACTCGGAATTTCCCCGATCCGCCATTAAAATTGTTTGCCCGTCGGTCAGGTACTCCGAAATTCGCTGATCCGCGCGAAAAATTATTCATAAAAATAGGACGACCAGGTGCTCCACCTGGACCGTCCTGACGAGAGACATCCTCTCGGAAATGCACCCTCGGTGCTGTCGGAGTTGGGCTTACATTGCTCCTGTTACTAGAATTTGGTTGACTTATACGTCCCGGCTCTTGATAGTAAGACGCGCGGGACAGACGTTGATCGATAAGTTGGATTAGCGACGTCTGTTCGTCAGCTGAATCCCGCTCGACGGTAGTAGCTGCTGCTATTAACATCTCTGTAGATGAAATTAGGTTGCTTCTCAAGCGTGACCTAATTTCTGGACGCAGTTGGTCCATGATGATCCGAGCTCTGATGGCTTCGGATTTAAAGGGATCAATACGATCAAAAAGGCAGGTCTTCTTTGTGATAAACACTGCCGTGTCGTCTAAAGACGTTTGCTTTGTGGCATACAGTTGAGCAATAGCTCGTGACTGTATGTCGGGAGAATTAAATCTCGTAAGGAATCTTTCCTTGAATAAGGCATACGAAGTTGTCAACGTCCTAAATTGTTCGGACCATCGTTGAGCTTCGCCCTTGAGTTGGCCGGTCACGTTATGGAGGCGATCATAGTCGTGGCTTATGCGAGCTCTGTCGAAATATTCCTCCATAATTTTCAGAAAAGCTTCTGGATCTTCATGATCAAGCCCATGGAACGTCACGTTCGGACATCTTTGTCTCTCATGGGGCGTACAGGTCGACACGTTCTGTATCGCCTGCACGAAGCCCTCTGCCATTTTCAGAAACAAACTTTCCATCGAATTAACAGTTTGTGGCTGTGAAGCAGATACATTTTGATTATTTCCCTCCGAAAATAGTCGTTGTGGTTCTATCCCTCTAGAACCGTCGTCGACGAGCGGCGCGGTGGCTCGCTCGTAAAATTCTCTTGGGGTCGACTCCTCGGAGTCTTCCGCCATGAAGGAGAATGGATTAGTTGGGTTTGGGGACGGCATGGTGCCTGCTCGGGCGCCATGTGAACGATCCATCTTAATGGTGTCTGAAGGACGTCTTTTCTGCTTTTAAAAACTTAGAAAAATTTAAAAAAATAAAAAATAGAAAAAATTAATTTTCTCTTTCCGCAACCTTTTCTTAACTCTAAATAAATAAATATTACGTTCACAAAATTTTTTTTTTAGGGTTCAACACGACTGTTTCAGACGGAGAATAATGTAAAAAATCATACTTACTGTCGTTTATGCTTAACTGCTGCTTTGATGGTATCAATTGGACGTCGTAACACTATAAACTAAAAGACAATATAAAGTTCAAAATATATATATTAAATCTTTAAAAAATTATGCCTTTACAACAACTTTTATTTCAAGAGAAAATGTTTAACAAACACTAGTCTGGCCCGTGTACAACACATGGTGAGGAACGGAACGATTTATAATGTACCAACTACCATCCAATATGCGGTTTAATAAGCTAACGATGCACAAAAAGATTCAAGAAAAGTTCAATGTAACTGAAATTTTGGTGGGCTTTTACTTGCCTGTCTTATAAACGTATTATTAAATTCACATGAATTTTGGTCGCTCCTCGGAGCTTAAAATTGCTTGAAGCGTCTCTACTTCGATTGTATTCTACAATAACAACTTTTTACGTTCAGGCAAGGCGGATCCCATGCACGTATGAGTACATGGTATAGATACTTTTTTGACTCCGAATCACTGAGGAACCGGTTTAGGGCAAACCCCGTCAAAATACATCATTTCCCCGTCAAATCCGACTGCTAGGAAATGATGGGGGTCCCGTGTCGCTAAGGGCTATTTTCGCTATAACTTCCGATATACTTTGAATAGTCGTTGGACTAACTTGTCCTCATATTCAATACCTCGTAAGAGTTGCAGTGCTTGACAACGTGGATTCGTAAAAGGGTTTTTAATCTTGAAAATTTCTAAAAAGTCTAATTTTAGTACACTTTCTAAAATTAGGTGGTCGGGGCGACATTACGTCCCTGTGCAGCGACATTTGCTACACTTTCTAAATTAACGCTCCTTGAAGAGTTAGCGAAAATTTTGCATAAAAAACGCTCCGAAGAGCGAAAATATATTTACAAGTATTAAAAACCTCTTCCACGGCGTTTTTACGTGAAGCACGCTTTTCGTACGAAGTATTTCCTAAGTCGGATTTTGTTACAACGTCGAAAAGTATATCGGGGTTATAGCGTTCTTTAACATTAGCTGGTATTTATCAAGTAATGCAAGAAAAACTGTTTATAATTCCATCATATTACCACATTTTAATTATTGTAGCACAATATTATATATGGCTAATAAGACGAATTTGGAACGGTTACAAAGGCTGCAAAATAGAGCTATGAGAGTCATATTAAAATGTAGTATTTACACTAGAATAGAGGACATGTTAAAATGTTTAAATTGGATGAATGTAGCAGATTTTCTTAAGTATAACGTTTTAATTTTTATACATAAAATTAACAAAGACATTGTTCCAGAATACTTAAAAAATATTTTAAAGAAATTGAGAGACGTGCACGAATATAATACCCGCGGAAAAGAAAGTTATGTAATTAAACAAGCGAATAAAACATCTACGCATTGTTCCATTTTCTATAAAGGTGTAGTGGAGTATAATCTACTAGGTACCGAACTAAGCAAAACAAATCTAAATACTTTTAAAAGGCTACTAAAAGATCGTATGTTGGAAAAGAATGTGTGTCTGAAAGAATGTGTGTGAAAGAAGAAGTGTTTGTACATTCGTATGTATGTACATATATATATATATATATATATATATGTACTTAAATTCATTTTTTTATTTATATTTATATTTTGTTTCGTATAGGTATAATAATATTAATAATGTTGTAAAATAAATATGTTTAAGAAATTTATATAATGTATTCTACCTGTATAGCCTGGGGCTAAATAAACGTATTGTTACGTGCTTACAATTTTCAGTAAACACTTTGTGGATTCAAATAACTTGCAACAAGAATTTTCACTAACCACTATTTTATTAATCACTAAAATTACACTAGTAAATATTTAAAAATCACACAACTAATAATAACGTAATCTAGTATAAATTCACTACTTTTAAAACACTATGTACTTTACTTTTCTTCTTAAACTTGTCAACTCTTGTCTAACCTAAAAACTCTCTGTCTGTTTACTTCACTGAATTGAACTCTTCTTTATACTTCACTAAACTGTACTGTTCCCCCATCTGCTGGATTCACCTCTTTATATACACACTTGGAATTTCCAGAACTCTATTCTCCATAGTTTTCTATTATGTACTAGATGACTGTTCGTCAATTGGCTCATAGATGGCGCCACCATACAGGTTTCCTTTCACCTTGAACAAGGACTTAATCACATCTTTCCTCGTTAGAGGGCAGCACATAACACTGCCCCCTCCTTAAGCCTGAACGTCCCGGTCAGGCAATTCAGATTCCCCAACATGCTTCATACTTCGCCAACCTATCCAAGTGCACGATCTTCATCTTGGACTTCTTACTACGTTGAATTCGGTAAACAACGTCATTGATCCGAGTGATGACTGAATACGGTTCTTCCCAGGGTGGGTGAAGCTTCGGAGATCTTCCCTTCTTTCGCTGTGGGTTATATAGCCAAACCAGATCGCCCTCCTTGAATCCTGCTGACGTTCCCTTCCGGTCATAGCGAGCCTTCATTCTGTCACTAGCTATGCTAACTTGGTTTCGAACCAATTCGTGGACATTCCTCAGCTGTTGACTAACTTCTTATCTGGTGTGCCAAACATCAAATCACATGGCAGTCTGATCTCGTGCCCAAATATTACACGAGCCGGTGTCTGTTTAGTAGTCTCATGAATGGCAGCCCTGTATGCCATTAAGAAAGATGGTATATGTCGATCCCAATCTCGCTGGTTCTTGTGAACTACCTTAGAAAGATGTTCCTTCATGGTTTTATTATGTCGTTCCACCATTCCATCTGACTGGGGATGAAGAGGGGTTGTCCGAGTCTTGTGAATGCCCAGCAACTCACAAATTTTCTGAAATACCCCCGACTCAAAGTTTCTCCCTTGATCGGAATGTAGCTCCAGGGGTACACCAAATCGGCATACAAGGTTATCCACCAGAACTCGAGCAACAGTAACTGCTTCCTGATTCGGAACGGCGTAGGCTTCCGGCCATTTACTAAAATAGTCCACAGCGACCAGGATGTATTTATTCCCATCATCTGTCACTGGGAATGGGCCCGCTACATCTATAGCAATCCTCTCAAAAGGAGCTCCGACGTTATATTGCTTCATTTGGCCCCTGCTCTTCGTCTGTGGCCCTTTGGTGGCTGCACAAGCCTTGCATTTGCGGCACCAAGCCTCCACATCTTGACGGCTATTGATCCAATAAAATCGTTCCCGTACTTTAGCCAGTGTGTAAAGCACCACATTTTTGTAACTGTCGGTTATAAAATTTGGCGCCCAACGTGGGGCCAATTTTATAACCGACAGTTACAAAAATGTGGTGCTTTACACCCATGCACCATGTGGGTGGCTCGGTAGCTCGGTGGAGATGGCGTGGTCCAGATTTGCTGTTATCAGTGACGAAATATTTGATAGTTTGGGCACCACTTTATTTTTGGATTATTTCTGGGAGAAATGAAGAAACCCTTTTAACTTGGCACTACTATTTATTGTAGAAGCAATAGCCTGGAATGGCGGCTGGCCGAACAAACATACAAATTAACAAACTCAATGGGCTTTCAACAATTTCCCAATTACACTTAACGTACAACTAAGTTCCGCCTATTTAGCGTAATACCCCGTATAGGTTTACTTTTTATTATTTACAACAAATAAAACTAGCTCCCTTGACAGAGGACGATATGTTCGGTACTTTTCCACGTGTCTCTCCCGACTATCCTTTTCGCCGCACCGGTCAGTGCCGTGCGCCGTATTTTCACCCTATCAACGTTACACCCCCCTTTCGTAAATAAAAAAAAAACAATATACATACTTGTTTTTTTTAACCCCCCATTAAAATAAACTGATATAAAACTAAAATTATTACATTTACTTAACCTAGAAAAGAAATATTTTCATCCGAACCATTACGTATAACTTTTATATCTTTTATATGCTAATTCCCTAGCGTATGTCCATTTAGATCTTCTAGATGGTATACATCGGAACCAATTTTTTTCTTGACCTTACATTTAATATATTTAGGTGCTAATTTGGCACTAATGTAATTATCAGCATCGGACAATACTGGATTCTTTTTCCACACTATTTGACCTGGTTCGAGAGTAACATGACGTCGACGTAAATCGTAATGTTTCTTATTTTTTTCATACGCTTTTTGTATATTAAGTTGAACTTTACCATACAAATCTGGAAGTTTCGTGAGATTATTAGCTAACGCTTTTCTGTCGGCCACATCGAAAGGTTTATTCCCCAAACATGGAACATACTGATTCCCAAAAAGGATAGGTTCCCTACCGAAATTCAATAAAGCCGGAGAAAAACCCGTAACTTCGTGAGTTGCTGTGTTAATTGCGAACGTGAATTTAGGCAACAACTTATCCCAATCGCGATGATTATTATTTACGTATGATCGAATCATAGTTCCAATGACTTTATTCACCCGTTTAGTGGGATTTGCTTGAGCGTGGTACAAAGGTGTATAAGAAACCTTGCTTTTATAAGAGGCTAGCAAGTCGGTAACTTTTTTACTGATATATTGCCTTCCATTATCTGCGATAACATATTCAGGAGTGCCAAACATTAACAATACGTTATTCTCTAAAATTTCTGAAATTTTATCACCTGTAGCGGTACGTAAGGGAAACATGAGCGTGTACTTCGTAAAATAATCGGTAATCACTAACAAAAATTTATTTTTGGAACGAGATAAAGGAAATGGACCCATAATATCTGTACTAATGACTTGAAACGGTCTAGAAATTGTACGGGAGGTCATTAATCCCTGAATTTTACGTTGTACAGGCTTATTCGCCAGACAAGTTTTACATTTATTGACATATTTCGCCACATCACTCGACATTTTTGGCCAAAAATAATTTTTACGTACCCTCTCGATCGTCTTAAAGATACCCATATGCCCTGCCGTCGGTACGGAATGACATAATTCTAAAATTTCTTTTCTACGTGATTTTGGAATAACTAGTTTCCACTTATCCCCCTCATCTAAAGAAAACCTATTTTCTCTAGTTAACTTGTACAATTCGTTATTCTCAACCCGAAAATTTGAAAACTTATCGGGATTTTGTGTAACTTTACTAATCATGGAAGAATACCAAGAATCATGATCTACTATATCTATCTGAGCAAGTACAGGTGGAGCTCTTGAGAGTGCGTCCGGCACGACGTGGTCGCGGCCTTTACGATGCTCAATCACAATATCATACTGCTGCATTTTCAGTGCCCACCTACTTAATCTACCAGATGGATTTTTTAAGTTATTAAGCCACTTCAAACTGTAGTGGTCAGTAATCATTTTATACGGAAATCTTTCAATATACGGCCTAAATTTATCCAATGCGTACAATACTGCCGCGCATTCTATTTCGGTAGTGCTATATTTCTTTTCCGCCGGGGTTAAGGATCTACTGGTATACGCAATTACTTTTTCCCCGTCGTCCCCGTCATTTTGCGTCAGGACGGCACCTAGTCCTACCATTGACCCATCAGTCTGAACACAAAAAGGCTTGGTAAAATCGGGACATGTAAGTATAGGAGCAGATACTAAGCATTCTTTCAACTCAAGAAATGCCTGTTCTTCCACCTCAGACCAGCGCCATCTAACTGACTTTTTTAAAAGGTTAGTGAGGGCCGCTGTCTTTTCAGCAAAATTCGGCACGAATCTTCGATACCAAGACACGAGTCCTATAAAACGTCTAACTTCCGTTATAGTTTTAGGTGCCGGGAAATTTAAAATAGCCGATACTTTGTCGGGATCTACATGCAGACCAGATGCATTTACAATATAACCTAAATATTTAAGTTCCTTTTTTACAAATTCGCACTTTTCGCGATTAACTACCAGTCCTGCAGCTAAAAGTCTTTCAAAAACTTCTTTTAATATTTTTAAATGTGTCGGAAAATCTGGCGTCGAGATAATTACGTCGTCTAAGTAAACGAAAGCGTATGGCTTTAATTCTGGACCTAAAACTTTATCTACGAGCCTTTGCCAAGTGGCTGCTGAATTATGTAGCCCAAAAGGCATTCTGACAAACTGAAATAGGCCACGCCCTGGAACTGTAAAAGCTGTTATTTCACGACTTGATTTTTCCAAAGGGATTTGCCAATATGCGTTTTTCAAGTCCAAACTGGAAAGATACCTTGCGTTACGTAAGCGATCTAAAATTGATGAAACATAGGGTAAAGGATACGCATCCCTTTTTGTTGCGGCATTCACCTTCCTAAAATCTATGCAAAAACGATAATCCACCCCATTTGATTTTTTTACAAGTACCACTGGTGATGACCAAGGACTCTGTGAACGTTCTATTACCCCCATGCTCAACATTTTATCTAATTCTTTATCGATGATAGCTTGCATCGCGGGACTAACAGGATAATACCTCTGTTTAATAGGTTTTGCCTCCCCGACATCTATGACATGTTCCACACAACTAGCTTTTCCTAAACCTGAACCTAACTTATTTAAATAAAAAGAAGTTAAAGAGTGTAAATCTTCTAATTCCGAGTCCGATAAGTCATTACTTTCCATCACAAAACATGAATCTGAACTATTATCCGAAAATTGCCAAGTACTGTTCTTAAAATTCGAAATAATTCCCATCTTATTTAAAAAATCTATTCCTAAAATTAAATTAGTCCTTACATTCTGAACAACTAGAGTATTAATTAAAACTACCTTATTTTCTAGACAAAAAGGAATATCTATACTCCCTAAAACTTTACAATTTTCCCCATTTGCCATCCCGACAAATTTTGTACTCGAACTATTTAACTTAAACCCCAAATTAAATAATACTTCACAAAATTCAAAATTAATACTAGTTTTGGATGCCCCTGTATCAACTAAATCAAGAAAATTTCTTTGCAAAATAGTTACATTTAAATATGGACTTTTGTCCCCCTTAACTGAGGACAATAAATAATTAATTTTAGCTTTATTGTATTCTTGCGCCACGAATGATAGCCATTTTTTCCACTCGCCCTTAGTTGTGATCGGACAATCTGTTTGACAAGTCACTGTCCGATCCGCGGATGACTTGTCCTTGAGTTTACCAGATTACACTTGCGACAAGTTAACTTAGTTTTATTTGGAGCACCACAGCTAAAACAAAATTTGTTTAAAGGAAAATTACAATTTTTATATGTATGATTTTTCTGAGAACAGTTCCAGCATAATAATTTTCTATCATTATTAGAATTATGTTGATGCACCTCGTATAATCCCACTGAAGTTGATTTTGTTTGACCACTAGTCGAGGACGGGTTTGATTTAAAATTTGTAGAAGTTTGAGTGCCACCATGTGGACGATTTCTATCCGCTAACATATAAGCTCTTTCTAAACTTTTGCACCTTTGCAACAAATCATCGACCGTTGATATTTTATTATCACTATCAGATACCCCCAAATCATGAATAAAATCTGGTAATAAATTACATTTTAATATGTATAATTTTTCTGACTCAGGCAAATCTTTATATAACCTGCTAAAAAGATTTTGCATTGAGGCAATATAAATAGTAACGGATTCTTTTGGTTTTTGTTTCTTATTTTGGATATGATGTAATAATTCCCTTTCATAATCATCAGAGAGAAAATTAGCTCGTAGTTCTCGCACCAACTCTTGCCAATTCGTTACTTTATTTTTCACCGAATGATACCATGTCAAAGCATCGTTAGAAAAAAGATCGCAGCAAGAAAGGTACAATTCGTAATCGGAAACATTACGTGCTAATTTTAACTCATCTACCCTTTCTAAAAAGTCTACAATATTTAGTCCTTTACCATCCCCAGAAAAAGTTAAATTCCATTGACAAACGGGTATTTGTTTACGTGTAATTTTTATTGAACCCTCTGAATTATCCTGTCCAGCTACCTTACATTTTTTTCCTGGTACGGAACTCTTCCCCTGACTTAAGCGGCATAATTCTTCGACACTATCCTCTATCCCAGTTAATTCGGAAATGTACTTATCTTTTGTTTGATTTACATCGACGTCATCACTCACTACTCGCATCAGCCTACTTAATAAATGAGCTAGTTTGGTCACAATAATGTTGTAATCAACACTATCTCTTAACCCATCAAAAGATTCTAATAAGGACGTCAAACTATCGATTTTTAATCTACAAAATTTTAATTCTTCGGAAAAATCTAACTTTTCATTAGGGTTAGGTAAATGTACACCAAATTTCTCTTTTTGTAGTAAAGAACTTAACTTACGTTGCATCGCACTCATTGTAATAGCATCAGTGTTATCATAATTCCTAATTAATAATTCATATTGAAGTTCGTCGCGCGATAGATAGTGGGGATCCATCATTAATACTACGCGTAAAAAGAACTATATCTGAGACTTCAAAATGTAAAAAAAAAAATTATCTTTATAATAAAACGTTAAATGGCCTAGCTTAAATTCATTTATCGAGGGAACCGTACAAACTTTCTAAACTAAATTAAATAAAAATATTAATATTTTCCATTGTACACTATTCAGCAAATTAAATAAGTAACATGCTATGCTATATATATATCATCTGTGATAAAGTAAACAAAATTATTTGTTATCCAAGCGTCCAGAATCGCAACTACTTTATTTACATTACTTAAACCTAGTTTAAAATATTTATTTCCCGTGGTACCACCAGTAAAAGAGAATAAAATAAACAAAAATCAATGTTCTTGACAAATCTACAGTAAACAAAAAAATATTTAGATCCGCAAATATTTTATGGCTTATTTACGGGCAGTTACTCTAAAAATTTGTACTAACTTACACACTAACTAGACTAAAATAATTTGCAAAATTCATAAAAGACTTAGGCATACGTCTTTTGGCATATTAAATAATATATTTCGCCATAGATAAACAGAGTACCCTATAAACAATCCCACACAAAATAATAGAATACGCAAAAATTATGATTAATTATGATTTTCGATGTATTACAGTGTTTTTCTGCTTTTGTTATATTTCTAATATTTACTTTTCAGTGTCAAGTTCATGACCGATATAGAATGCGGGTAAAAACACTCACTTATAAAAAGAGACCTTTTTATCACTTCACTACACTAGTTTGTGGCAAGTTGACAAAATGTTAAATAAAGGATAAATAAAATTTCTGACCTTTGATGGCTTCTTACGTATTCCAGCGAGGATGTTAGGATGCTGCTGATGATGTCCTTACCAATGGCGTTCGTCACTGCTGCACTATATATGATGATAAATAGCCCTTAGCGTTGCGGCGCCAAATTTTATAACCGACAGTTACAAAAATGTGGTGCTTTACACTCATGCACCATGTGGGTGGCTCGGTAGCTCGGTGGAGATGGCGTGGTCCAGATTTGCTGTTATCAGTGACGAAATATTTGATAGTTTGGGCACCACTTTATTTTTGGATTATTTCTGGGAGAAATAAAGAAACCCTTTTAACTTGGCACTACCATTTATTGTAGAAGCGATAGCCTGGAATGGCGGCTGGCCGAACAAACATACAAATTAACAAACTCAATGGGCTTTCAACAATTTCCCAATTACACTTAACGTACAACTAAGTTCCGCCTATTTAGCGTAAGACCCCGTATAGGTTTACTTTTTATTATTTACAACAAATAAAACTAGCTCCCTCGACAGAGGACGATATGTTCGGTACCTTTCCACGTGTCTCTCCCGACTATCCTTTTCGCCGCACCGGTCAGTGCCGTGCGCCGTATTTTCACCCTATCAATGTTACAATAGTACACATCCAATTGCGGAGTTGCTAGCATCCGTGTCAAGAATATAGAGGCCCTTTTGTTGGGGATATGCTAGCACAGGACTACTGCATAACGCTGCTTTCAGCTTCTTCCATAATGTTTCACACTCCGGTGTCCACTGATATTTAATTTTCTCCTCCGTTAGCTGGTGTAGTGGCTTTGCTATATCCGCAAATCCTTCCACAAAACGTCTATAGTAAGTGCAGAGGCCAAGAAAGCTTCGTAATTCGTGTACATTTGAAGGTCTTGGCCAATCACGCACGGCAGAGATCTTGTCCGGGTCTGTATTCCCTCCGAAGATACGACATGTCCAAGGAATTTCACTTCTTTTTGGAATAGTAGACACTTCTTTGGATTCAACTTTAGGTGTGCATTTCTGATTCTACCAAATACTTCTTGAAGATTTTCCAAATGTTCCCTGAAGTTTCGTCCCATAACCATTACGTCATCAAGATAAACTAAGCACGTCTTCCAAGTTAGTCCTCGGAGTACAAATTCCATTTCTCCCCTTGCTCCTCGCACCTTGCTATCCACTGGACTGGTTCGTAGGATCCTATTGCCTCGCCTTCCTTGAAAGTCACTGAGTGGGAATTTAAATTAGCCACTCTAATTGGAATTTTGTCTTTTGTCAGGGTTAGAGTTTTCTGTTTTAATTGAATCATCTTTTTCAACAAGGCCAACACGGTATCCACCAGAGTTTCCTTCCAGAATGGCCTCAATTATTTGTTCTGAACGGGCAGGAATCTTGATTGTCTGAGCCGTCTGTAGCCTCACTTTTTGAAATCGGTCATTTGCTGTTGACAAAATAAATTCTTCATTTCCAATCTTTAGGACTCGTTCTACAACGTCAAGTATAAATTGATCTTGTACTCCCATAACATCCAGCCCCAAAATGAAATCATCAGTGATATCAGCCACGATAACCCTATGACTAAAGCACAGGCGTCCAAACTGCAGATCTAGGTCAACTTATCCATGAACCCTTACCCTGTCTTCTGTGGCTGTTCGAACGACCAATCCATTTTGGCTTTTATCAACTTTTATTCCTGATAAAAATCCGGGTCGCACTATTGATGACGTGGCACCTGTGTCGATAGTGAAGATACATCTCCTTTTGTTCACATAGCCATCCAACAGCAGACTACTCGGGACTCTTCTAATCTGGGAAACCCATATCTCTCTGGGGGCACCGTGTTCACCAGCCAGCACAGCCCCCAAGGTGCTGGCTATCTTTAGTTTTCCTGCGGCTCTTCAGTCATTGCTGCATTTACTCGCTCAGGGCTCCGCTGCCGACAGTTTCGCTTAATATGCCCTGGTTTGCCGCACTTATAACAACGAATCACCTTCCTTGTCTGTTCATCGTTCTGCTCTCTTTCCTGCTTCCTTGGAGCATCTCGTTTGGTCATCAATTGGCTTATCATTTTGTGTATGTCAGCCATCAAAGATTCCATATTTGATTTTTCTAAACGGTCCTCTTCTTCTACCTTCATGGCTCGTACTCTCGGACGTGCAGTCTCTTTGTAAGCGGCTTCAACTTCGAGGGCACGGATCAAGGCTTAACTACCAGTCTTATCTCGAGATAATCTAAGGACTCGCCTGATCTCCTCGTCCCTTATACCATCAATGAAAGTACCAACCGTTAATTGTTCCTGGAATTCTTTGGGCGCATCCGGGTAAGCCAGGTATGTCAGTCGCTCAACAGCTGCTTCAAAATCTTGTAAACTTTCCCCAGCCTTTTGTGTGCGTGATTTGAGCTGAGTCCTGTATACTTGGGCGAGGTGTTGGTCGCCATATCTTAGATCTAATGCAGCCTCCAAAACTTTAAAATCCCTGTGCTGCGTCACTGGGATAGTCTGAAGCAACTCTGAGGCTTGACCTCTTAATGCTAGCACCAATGCCATAGCTTTGTCTTCGTTACTCCAATTGTTTGCGCATGCCGCTGCCTCAAATTGTCTCTTGTAAGTTGACCAAGAAGTTTGACCATCAAAGGAAGGCGGTTGTAATCGAGGACCTGACGATGATAATACCAGCTGGCCCCCTTGTTCTCTTAACAGTCGCTTAAGTCGCTCTACCTCTCCTTCAACTGCACGAAATTTTTCTTCCATATCAGTAACTTTCCCCTTAACTCCACTAACTTCCCCTTCAACCTTATTTACTTTTCCTTTGACATCACCTACTTCTTCTTCGACTGCGGTCACTTTTCCTTCGGCGCCAGTCACTTTTTGTTCAACTTTATCTACTTTTTCCTTGACCTCATTAGTGGCTGACAGGATAGCATCTTGTTGCACCTGTATAATTTTTCTCAATTCTTCCTTTTCTTCTTGTCGTTTTCTTTCTTGTTCTTCCCTTTCTTCTTGACGCCTTCTTTCTTTTTCTTCTTCACGTCTCTCCTGTTCTTCTTTTGCTTTCTGACGTCGTCTTTCTTTTTCTTCTTGACGTCTCTCTTGTTCTTCTTTCTCTTCTTGGCGTCGTTTCTCTTGCTCTTCCTTTTCTTCTTGACGTCGTTTCTCTTGTTCCTCTTTTTCCTCTAGCATCATTTTTCTAAATGCGGCGAACATGTCTTGCATTTGTTTTTCAGCAGCCATGCTTCTTGTTTCCATTCAAAAACTAACAAACAACACTAACAAGCCTTATTTAAAGTCTCTGTCAGGTACAAGTCAAATATTTTCTCACACTAACACAAATTAGCCTTGTCTAATGTTTATTACTTCCCAGTTCAACTCACTTCACTATCTCCAGTGGTTTCCAAATAGAACACTATGGAACTTCGTCAAATTCTTCAGAAATTCTGTTGCAATTCCGCTTCTGACACCAATTGTTACGAGCTTACAATTTTCAGTAAACACTTTGTGGATTCAAATAATTTGCAACAAGAATTTTCACTAACCACTATTTTATTAATCACTAAAATTACACTAGTAAATATTTAAAAATCACACAACTAATAATAACTTAATCTAATATAAATTCACTACTTTTAAAACACTATGTACTTTACTTTTCTTCTTAAACTTGTCAACTCTTGTCTAACCTAAAAACTCTCTGTCTGTTTACTTCACTGAATTGAACTCTTCTTTATACTTCACTAAACTGTACTGTTCTCCCATCTGCTGGATTCACCTCTTTATATACACACTTGGAATTTCCAGAACTCTATTCTCCATAGTTTTCTACTATGTACTAGATGACTGTTCGTCAATTGGCTCATAGATGGCGCCACCACACAGGTTTCCTTTCACCTTGAACAGGGACTTAATCACATCTTTCCTCGTTAGAGGGCAGCACATAACAGTATTATCTATCTATCTATCTATCTTGGAAACAATCCCCTTGTATTTACTATCGTGCTCACTACCCACAAATTCATCAATAAGTTTTTGAATAGCAGCTAGGGATGCCGTTAGGGCTTCAGAATCGACAGTGAATTGGTATGGGTATGGAGGACTTTTAATAGCCAAAGTAGTTTTCTCTAAGTGTATGGCTTCTCTTAAAACAGTGCGCAACTCTGCCACAGTAAAATCACTGCCATCCCCTAAGCCACGTACTTGTAATTCATAAACAAGCTCCTCCCTAACTAACCTATTGATATCTAACTTAATTTGTGAACTAACCATATTGAATTTTCAACCAAACACACAAAAAAAAAACTTGTTCACTCTCAAAACGGCTTGCCAACAGTACAAGGCACCTGAGAGTGTGTAAGAGGTATTAAAAACGACGAGTTAAGGGTAATTTACAAAAACGACGCTGGGCGTCGGTACGCAAAAAAAGTTTACAAACACTAATAAGTACTTAATAATGTATAAAAACAACAAAATCTAATAGATTAGCAAAACGACGCTGGGCGTCGGTACGTGTCAACAACAAAAAAAACTGTTGGCCGCACTTAGGAACCTTTCCAGTGGTTAATACGTAACAACTACTGTTTACTAATCCGCTCATAAAATAGTAAGACAAAAGAAAAAAAAACGGAAGTCACCCCCCTACCAAACAAAGCGAAGCGATTATGCTGAGGAAAGTAACCCCCTTTTGATGTGTGTCACGTAACGTTACTATGTGTCTGGCTATTATTTCGTATGCAAACCACCAACAAATGGAACACTCAATTTATCACAAAAAAAAAAACTTAATTAGGGGTGATACTGCTATCCCCTTGAGATAACTGCACTATTTAAGTTGGGCGCCACTGCTACGATTTACACGTACATAAACAAATAAATACGTTGGATATTAATGGTTATAAGATATTTTACATAAAGAAATTCACTTGGGCTACTGTAGCGTAGCAGATATCGCAGGCACAACTTAACCCGGATAAGTGATGTAACGTGCACACGATAAAATTTCTCTAGCTCAGACTATCTCCGGGCGTTAAGCCCAAGTTTACATAAACTATGACAAATTATTAGTTTACTTATTTAACACAAATCACTGAAGGTTCCATACGTAGTGGTCGCAGACGAAATAATGACAATTTCTTTAAAAATGAAATGCACTATATTACACAATTTAGAAATATTGGTTCTCTAGCATGTAACCTGGCAATGTTCAAAAGGTGTGGCAAATTTCTTGATTAATAAGTTACAACATTAATAAAATGCCTCGTGTAACTACACATCGGTTTACAATGTGAGGATAAATGGTAATAAATTCTGCCACAATGGGTCTGATTTAAAAAACCTCCTTAAATAAATATAGATGCATAAAATCTTTAAATATGTACAAGTTAAAATACAAAAGTAATTATGAAGGGATATAACCGTACAGAACCACTGAAGGTGGTCCCCGGTAAATAAAAACAACACACTTATCTAGGGTGGTACGATACCGACTTCGACGTGGAAGAGCTGTAGCCTTACGGAGGTGTCTTCGGGACGAAAGAAATTGACCCGAGGATGGGAGTTGCTTATTGTCTCTCCAGCCCTGGAACTTTCTACTGTGTGTGGATGCTCCGTCCGTGGAACTTCACTGATGTGTGTAGAAGCCCCCGTCCGTGGAACCCTAACTGATAAGGGAACAATCCACCAATGTTCCTAGAAAGCCACAGTTGGATGAATGGGGTTGAGTCCGCCTTTCAAGTCGACACGATACTTCCAAAGGAAAGCCTTGAATACTTAAATATCCTGCGTCCGCAGTTAAAATTTACTCACAACAACAAAATATTCCGCTAAACAGAACAACAACAGAAGGAGAAAATTTTCCTTTGTTGATAATTCCAAAATCCACCAGGATGCCTTAGATAAACCGAGTATCGTAGGATTATCAACTCTATATCGCCATTAAAAATGGTTGCCTTCCTCACCAACTGGAAGTAGATCGCGCTCCCGTGGACAGTAGCGAAACTGTGTTACGGACGTAGCGGTTGTTATTATGCGACCCACAAAACGCTAAGGCGTATGGTAGGTCGCATACGCTAGAGGTCCGCAACAATGCAAAGAAGATTTACGTATAATTCGTCTATACGTAAATCTTCTTTGTTAACAGATTGAAGCAGGGCAAAACAAAGTATGGGGCAAATGCAATCAATCTTTATACGTTATGTACCATCTACGATATTTTGTGAATGGAATCTTTATTGTAACACATGAAAGAAATTAGTTCTTTCAATAACGTACAAATGAGTGATTATGAATATAGTTTAGAATTTAGATAATTTATTAGAATAATAGAAAACTTGGTTACAAACTACAAAAAAATAAACTTTATCTTAAATATATCAACTTAAGCAGTAAATCATAATTAACCTATAATCGGTATTAAATTAGAGGAGTCCTGTGTGAAAGTAAAGGGGTTATAAGCTTCTTGAAACAATTCTCCTCTTCTTCATTACATTTATCATCCACCAAGGGTAATTTAAAAATGCCTTTTTTCTTATTTTTACACCTCAAACATTTAATGCGATATTCTAAATTATTATTGGAAATAATTTTACCCACATAATATTTCGATGTTTTTTTTGTTGGAAATTGCACCAAAACATAATCGCCTATGTCGACTCGACTATATCGCAATTGATCTTGGAATGTCATATCTAGCCGCAGCTCGCTTTACTGATAATACTCCTTTTTTTAATCAAACTTAGGACTTCTTGGAGTTGCTTCCTTTATAGAGCAGACGTTTAGACTTACTACGTACATAAGTACGTGGCATAGTGAGCACAATTTGAAATCAAAACAGATAATGCATTTATCCCATATGTTCTGAGGGCATTTATCCCATAAACCAGTTTTTGTGAGATAAATGCGCACCCCCAGCTATCATTGTGAGGTTGTGAAATAACTTCAAAGTAAAAATTTACGAATGTACCTCGTTACATGTATAACTTTGTAACCAGTTTGATAAGTAATAATTGCTACCAGTGAATGAGCCTTTAATTTTATTTGAATGGTTGCTAATTTGCATTTACTTTTAAAAAATATGACACAAATTACACCATGCATAAATTTCCACTAGTGACATCATATAACTGACATATGACAGAATACAAATATAGAATGGGGAACATTCTCTTTTATTTTATCCGCCAGAGTGCACCAGCTGTACTCGGTTGTTTGTTCGTCAATGTCAATATGAAAAAATATATCTTTGTAAAAACCAAGTTTCCTTTTTATCAATTTGGCTCATTTCAGTCATTTCTATGAAGAAGAGATTGGGAAACTCTCGGAAATCGGGAAATTTAAACTATTTAAAGATTATATATGATACAAGTTGAGAATGACATTAAACCGAGTACGCATGGCGTCATCTATTGGGTATATTAGAAACTGGCTTGGATTGTTCCTCATTCTTTTTATCAATTTGGCTTATTTCTACCTCTCAGAAATCGGGAAATTTAAACAATTTAAAAGTCATAATACAACTTTTAAATAGTTGTTTAATGTTATTCTCAATTTGTATCATATTATATTATACGATACAAATTGAGAATGACATTAAACCGAGTACGCATGGCGTCATCTATTGGGTATATTAGGAACTGGCTTGGATTGTTCCCCTTTGGATATTGCTGAAGTAGGCAACTCCACTGATACACGGCAATTTTTGCATTACCAATAGAGAAAAACAGCGGATGTTGCATTTTTCCCAGAATCGCATTTACCCCCAGTCACTATATTTTATTTCTAAAACGTTTAATAATAGCCTCAAATCTTCACTAGGTAAATAATAAAAAGAGGTAAACTAAAATAGATTTAAGTGAGTGATAAAAGATTTCAACAATACAAACATGTTTTACTTGACTTTTTCTAGTCAATTCATATTTCGTTAAATTTATTAACAGTTAATTTACGTGCCATGAACCCCTAAGAAATGCTGCTTGATCCTCACACACACTTTAATTACTAATTGACTTTCCAATTCTTGATATGCAATGCGGAAAATGCTTTTTTGGATTTCTAAATCTAATATGAAAACTCTCTACATACTCTTGATCTTATTCTGATCAACTAGTAAATTAAATGAAAAGATTCTGCAGCAATTTCTGGTTTATGAGAAGTTAACAACAATCTTAAAAAGATATATTAAAACTTTTATACATCAATAGAAAAGTCATCTACCGCTATTTATACATACTCTTGATCTATTTCTGATCATACTTTGTCTCAAAATTCATTTGATACGTTAAAAATTGTAAAAAAACAAATGACAAAATATACATCAAACTATTCGATGCTCGAAATCAAATCTGGCTTACGCATGACTTAATTAATAAATAATATTCCCTTCCACTATCTGCAATATGAAACTATTTAAAAATTCGAACAGGTACAAGTTTTTTTCATTCTCATTCGAACGCCTTAGAACGGCACATAGATTATTCGAAATAAAAACTACTGTTATTATAAAACAATCTGAAAAAACGTTACTCAAAAAATAGTCTGACTTTGACATTACAATATTAAATTTATTATTTATTGGCAGAGGTATAAAGAAACAAGTAAGTACTTCATCGGTACTTCAATAGTAAGTCCCATATCTCCATCTGGTATTCAAGAATATTTTTTATGTCTGCTGTAACAATGATTGAAAAATGCTTTTTTTTTGATTTCTACCAGATAACTATCATTCATTCAAAATCTAATATGAAAATTCTCTACATATACTGTAGATCTAATTCTGATCGGCCACTGCATTGTATGTTAAATACATAGCCTTAGTCATAGTTGTATCCATGGATGAATAAGCGTATTTGTTATTCTGCGTGGCCAATGGAAGTTAACTGAGGGTCAATAAACGAACAAAAAATAAACAAAATTTTATGGCTGTGTATTTAACATACATAGTAAACAAGAACTCTCTTGAAAGCTTGGAGAAAGAGAACGGATTTAGTTTCCGAAATGTCGGCAAAATATGTTATGCTCGTTTTTGTCCTATACTCCAGGCTTTTTAGCTGCAAAATTAACCTCTGTGCTAAATTCGTACCCTACGATTTTTTTTATTGTGTTTATTTGGACGTCTTAAATAACACCTGGTAGTTACGCCATGATACACCAGGAGGATTTCGTGAAAACCGCGTCGGAAGGTCGCGATTAACTCAGTTTTTATGGCCACCTATTATAAAAATTATACATCTGTAAATTCTCTACCTTAAAGGTCCTATACATTTTTTTCGAACACATAAACGTTCTGGAGATACGACGCGGGCTAGTGAAAAATGAATTTAGTTCCGTTTTTTTTTATATTTCTGACAACACAAAAAACATAAAAGCCATGGAAAAGCGACGACGAACCGCACTTGTTTCGTCATCCTGTGCAGTTCGTTTCGATGAATCCATGGAAGTGCAGATGAACCAGGGGAAGTTTTTAGCTAATAATTCGAAAAAAAAGCAGTTAATTGAAAAGCTTATGAAACAAATAATATCAACATTGGAGTCAAACAAGCCCGGGATGATGCCGATGTCCTCATTGTTGAGACAGCAATTGAACAACCAACTCGAAACACCCCCACCTCGTTGGAGAAGATATTGACTTGTTGGTCATTTTACTTGGGCGCATAATTTCTAGCAGTAATATAATTTTCAAAAACAAGGCAAAGGAAAAGTGAAAACAAAACATTATTCTACTGCCAGCATGGACAAATATCCAAATTGTTTAAAGCATATTTTGTTTTTGCACGCCCTGACAGGATGCGATACCATCTCCGCCTTGAACTCAAGTATTAAAAATTTTGAGACATGGCCGGATTTACACCCTGCAGCACATTTGTTCATGTAAGAAAATTGTAAATAAATGTAAATAAAATGTATAAGATATTCTGGTAGGGAATAGAGATCACCGATGTTTTGTAGGGCATGAATTTGGCAGCAAAAGTCTAAAACGCCTGGAATACTAATTTATATTGTTTGATAAAAAAAATAGTCTGACTGTTCTTTTGGCATAAACATCACATGCGTCGAGATTATTTTCCCATATACTGAATAGTTATGTTATTTTTGTAGATTCTGTGGTAGTTTTTAGAAAGGGATAAATATGGTAGAAAATACTAAAAAGAAGAAACGGATATTGAGAGATTGCCATATCTAACGTTTGGTCAATAATCAGATAACGAGACAGAAGGAAACTAATTTCTAGGGATACGAACATAGTGGAGCCTCACACCAAGCCCCGCCTCAAATTTCGACAGAAATTGAGACTGTTCTACTAACAAACACGTCGGACACGAGGCTTCTCTATATGTTCGTACCCTTACAGGTTAAAGCAATAGCTCATGACCCTTAATATCAGTTAACCTGGGATAGATCCACCTCGATAGTACTTTCTGCAATATGACTAGACATTTACATGCTATAGGTACCTACCAAGAAAATCTATGAACTAATCATTGGTTTTTTGATAGATATTAATAACAAACTATAGATTAGCTTTGTTTTCCACTTGTTTTAAACTTATGTTTTTACCTTTCTTACCGTGGTCTTTTTTTGTGATGTTAAACTGACAGACCCTGAACGAGAAGCGTGTTTCCCTGTATTTCTCGTCATTACTCTTCATTCTACTCCATTTTGTTTTAGGTTCAGATTAAATCTATATTAATTTTAACATTTTGTGACTGGTTGCATGGTTCAAAGCCATAAAAAAACTTTCTACCTACCTTTTTGGTAAAATGTGAAATTAAAACCTAAACGCAATTATTTTTCTTAGCAACGTTTAATCTGGCGGGAAATTCGCAAAGAGCGTTTTGATACAATTCCACATATTGAAAAGTTTTTGTCTGAGATATTTTGAGCGGAAGGGGAATAGCTGATTAAAAAAATATTGGGAGCATCATTGAAGCCATCCCTGGGCTCTGGTGAGAAATTTGAAAAATAAGCTTTTGATAGTTTTTGAATCGACACTTCTATATTATTTCAATTCTCCACTGAAACATTTTTTCTAAACATTTTTTAAAATTACGAACATTTTTTGAGGGGAGCGACAAAGAAATGTTTATATTTCACTTGCTTATGATTTGTTGTTTAATGCTTGAATACGAGATAAACAAGGTCATTTAATCCAGGGCCAAAAAGAGCGGGAGTAATGATACGCCCGCTTATTATGCCTTCCAATATACTCACTTTTGAAAAACATTTAAAAAGCAATTTTAATAAAGACGTTTCGTTTACGGTTCTTTAATGCTATTAGCTAACACAGGTACAGCGTGAGCAAAAAAAATAGGACGGTATTTTGCTAAAATCTAGTTGTGTATGTCTAACTTTAATTTTTGTGACATTGTCAGTTAGTTGTCATAATTTATTGCTGCAAGTGTGCAAAAAACTAATATGCCTCATATAAGCGATTTAGTTAAATCTGGAGTTATTGCTAAAGCAGAAGATGGATGGTCAATGAGACAAATTGCACTGCGTTATAATATTGACAAAAAGTCGGTGTGTAACATTTTAAGAAAGTGGAGAATAACGGTACGATTAGTAGAAGTCCTTGATCAGGGCGACGAAGGATATCAGCTCAACAACAAGATTTGCAATTGGTAAATACTTTAGTAGAAAATCCATTTTACCCAGTGACTGCTGAAGAAGCGAATTTTCCTGGATCGAGTAGTACTGGTCGCCGGCGAGTAAAAGAATCGGAGCTACGCTGTCATGCAGCAGCACAGAAATACTTACTTAAAGCTGAACATAAAGAAGTTAAAGCAGGATTTGCGCTTGAATTTTTAGCGCATGATGTAACTTTTTCGAACAATGTAATCATTACAGACGAAAAAACTTTCCAGTCAATACGCAGCGGTCGTATTCGTGTTTACCGCCCTCCGAATACTCGATTCGATGAGAAATATATATCTAACAATGATAAAAGTGGTAGATTTACCGTCAATATGTGAGCTTGGATATCGGCACGTGGTCCTGGTGTTTTGTGGCATATTGTGGAACGATTTAATAGCGAAACGTATATTAGGATTTTAGACAATATTATGCTCCCTTCTGTGTCACAATTATTTCCTAATAATGAGTTCATATATTTCAACAAGACAATGGTTCCGTTCATACTGCTCATACCGTAACTAACATCAATGTTCTTAACTGGCCCAGTCATAGTCCAGATCTTAACCTTGTGGAAGAAATATGGGGACTACTCGTAAGAAGTATCCAAAAAACGAAATGTGAGACCACGGAATGCCGAAGAATTACTGGAAATAGTAAATAATGCATGGGAAAATATTATTACTAATGATTATTGTATAAGGTTATTTAATTCTATGCCAAACAGACTTATAGAAGTTATAAATAGAAATGGTGCAATAACCAAATATTAATAGGTAGTTGTTAAGTAGGATATCCTTTGTCCTTTGATCCAGGATTTCTACTAATCGTACCGTTTATTCTCCACTTTCTTAAAATGTTACACACCAAATTTTTGTTAATGTTATAACGTAGTGCAATTTGTCTCATTAACCATCCATCATTTATTTACTATAGCAATAACTACAGCATTAAAATAAAAAATAAATTAAAAGTGATATCCGTTTTATTTCGGCTACTCATTACATATTCAAATAGAGACAGATTTACATTAGAAAAAAAAGTTGTCATATTTTTTCTGCTCACGACAGTACAAACAGTTGAAAATTACAATAGTACCAGTTCGTGAAAATAAGCCATTAGAACTGTCTCGCTGACAGTACAGAATTTCTGTTAGCCCATTGTTGAAATTTTTCATACACTTTCTCATGCAGTGATCGGAATTTTTTTGGTAGCAGTGTCTCATTTGCCTCTGACGGCCCTTTGGTCGACAACTTGTACAATTTCTTCGTCCTGCATGATCACTTTTAGAAAGATTTCAACACACTTTAGAACGTCACTGTCCGAAATAAATAAAATAATAGTCGTATCCCAGGTAGAACACTAATATTGAACCAATATTGGTTTAATATTACAAAAACGTTGGCTCAATGTAAAAAACGCAACATTGAACCAATAAAAAATGTAAACATTTTTGTATATAGACTCAATATTGGTTAAGCAATATTCAACAAATATTAACAAATCATATCATATAAAATTTTATTCCAATATAAATTATTATTTTAAATCATATATTGGCCCAATATTTAATGAAAATTTAGCCTAATGTCCAAAAATGGTAAAGCTGTAATTTATATAAAGTACATTTATTGAATAATGATTATTATTTTAAAAACCCCCATTAACAAAATCTAGAAGTAATTGTAGTAAAACCCCATCTGAAATATTTAACCTGTGTATGGTAGGTAAAACTACATCATCTGTAAATTACTAAAGACATCTCGGGCCTTTGTTAGTACAGATTAGGTGAGCATCGCCGCAGTGAATTTCTCTTTGTCATTATTGAACCACATTGCCTGGAGACCCTAAGTTAGAAATTGTACATTTGTACGCAAGCATATTGCAAGGAGAGCCATCTATTGTAACTTATTGCAATCAACCTAGGCGCAGCATGACTATCCAATGTAGATATAAATAGGTTAAATAATATTATTTAAAAGAGAGTTTAACAATATAACCTCAATATGAACATCCCAATATTTTAAAATTAATATTTGTCGTTATCAGTCGATTTTTGTTGTGCAATATTACTAAAAAGTTCAATAACAACATAATAACATATGCACTTTCCAATATTGGAAAAACAATATTCATTGGTATTAGAAAATATTGCCTAAACAATATAATTTCACAGATAGTTGACAAATATGAGTTAAATATGAGTTTTCCAATATTTCAGAATCAATATTTATCTTTATTAATCGATATTTTTTGTACAATATTATCAAAAAATGTAATAACAATACAACACGAATATAGACTTTTCAATGTTGTAAAATTAATATTAATAGATATTTATCAATATTGTCTGCGTATATCTGGATTGGAATGTGTTAAAACAATATACTGCCAACATAGGCATACCGATATTTTAATACCAGTGTTTATTAATATTAATTCAATATTTTTGTTACAATTTCAATGTATCTATATTGATCCAATATTGAACCACGGTCCAGCCAATATTATGTATGAACTACCTGGGATCGTTATGGATACAAAAACAAACGCAATGAGTAATGACCGGCAACAGCAAATAAGCCATATCTATTTCATAAATTATCATAGTAGCCCTGCGGTGTTTACGTAAAATCACCTATGTTTGGGTAAATCGGATAGTATGGCAGATTTTCGGCTTAATCGTTCCTAAAAATCGTAAGAAATGATAATTTCACTATGCGCTAGTTTGAAAACGTAAGCTAATTTTTTATTAAGCTAAATGTCAAAAAAGACCTAAAAATTCCGTTTTTTTCTTCCTATTTTTTCTTATATCTCAGTAACTATTGCTTTTAGAGAAAAGTTTATAAGATGAAAAGGTTTTGTAAATTGAATTTTAAATAAGATGCAGTTGGTCGCGAATCCAAAAATTCATTTTTACTATTGCAAAAGTGGTAAAAATCGAAAAAAAATTTGAAGTAGCAAGTTATTTGTGGATTTTTTTTTCAAAATAATTATATTATACGTAGGACCTAGATACTTGACTTGGCCAAATAAAACTTTTTAATATAATAAATCTTCCTACCAAATTTCATCAAGATCGGACTTTTAGTTTTTGCACAATAATTTTGCAATCTAAACTTCGCAAAAAAATGCAAATTTTCAAAATGTTGCTGAGGCTAAACTAAAGCATTTAGAACGTTGGAAATTTTTTTAACATATAAAAGTACACTCAAATTTTCAAATCCATTTTGAGATATTAAAATCCGTTAATTAGGAGAACCTAGGGAATTGTTTATTCTTTGTTGAGTGAGATTATGTCCCCAAGAGGACGCGTTAGGTTATGTCGAAATGGGGCCACTGGTGAGGTTAGAACAGTTTGAATTTTCCGCGTTGCCAAAAATGCATCGGTCGGCCTTAGTGCGGGGGTCCGCAGAACAAGGAGACACACGAGGCTCTTTGATAGCACGGGGGCCGCGGAGCGTTAAGGGGGCCCTGGGGAGGAGCCCCATTTCTGACAGCCCTAACGCGGGGGGCTGAACTCCTAAGGGCCCATTCTGGGAGCGGAGCTCCGGCTCAACTGGGGTCATTTCTACTTTTTGCTAACCAAATTTTTAAACAATGAGGAAGTTGTACGTTATTTTTTGCTTCGTCGCATTTTTCCTTTTTTTTTTGTTAAAATTGAGGGCTAAAAAAAATTATTTATTTTGGGTGAATATAAAACCATTGAACGCTCTCTCCGTGCCAAATGACATCATATGTGCCAGATGACGTCACATTGTTATTATTGAAATGTTGAAACATCTAAAAGGAATGCTGTGGCTATAGTAATACGCTAAGCATCTTATGAAATCATTATCCGTCATATAGTCAATAGCTATTAACAAGATTAAGGATAACAACGTGAATTTGCAAACTCAGGGTAAATCAGTGACGTCAAGGCAATATCATAGCGTTTTCAGTCACGTGGTTTCGTTTACATAAAAGCTCAAATTTTAATGTCGCATATTTACGAAATTAAATTTTTCTATGAGTTTATTTTATTATATTATCAACTTATATAATGTTATTATGGAAAAATAATAAATTCAAGCATTTTTAGCTCTCCTAATTAACGGATTTTAATAGGCTTTCCTTGGTGCTCTGACGAGAAATTCGCAGAAAACACTTTCGGTACAATTTTCCACTTTGAACAGTTAACCGCTCCCGCTGCTGTGACGAGAAATTCTAAAACTACATTTTTGATACATTTTCCTTCCTTCCATCAAGTTTTACATGAAGTAATTTTTAATTTGATAAAATTCTTTTCGCAACAATGTTCTATTCTAAACAGAGCCTTTTCTGGTCCCCCGACGAGAAATTTGCAACGGATCATTTCAGTTCGATTATCCATTCTAAATACACTTTTTACTTGAAACATTTTTAGATTCGATATAAATAGTTTTATGTACCGAGAGCCATTTAGAGATATTTATGCCCGCGGGTGACGAATTTCTATCCGAGGGCCTTGGCCTGAGGGTAGAAACTCACACAAGTTCTTTTTTGCCCTAGGGTATAATGGCCTTGTTTATATATCTCGCATACAAGCAATAAACAACAAATTATATTATAAATTATATTTTGGCCCTACCTAGAGCCGTCCGCGGTGCACCGATTTCACCAATATTCAATAGCGTCCTTTCTTGGATCCCCCGGGACTTATATATGTAAAATTTTAGATTTCCATGTTGAGCCTTCGAAAAAAACGCATCAGACATTTGGATGTATTTGGCTTCAAAACATCCACTGTGATCAAAATTTGGAATTTGAATTTCTTCACGACGCCCATACTACTATCTCTATCTGTAGATTAAATTATAGTAAATTACTATATCGATATTTTGCGCCCATTATAAAAAAATCGAAATAAAACGAAATTCCATAAAGTACCTATCAAATTTCCATCCAAAAATCAGATACGTAGTTTCTATTAAATTTAAACCAAACTATTTTTCTTGTTTTAAAGATATCTCCAAACTGAAAAAAGGTAAATAAAAGATTATAATGTTTATATGTAAATTTATTTCAAATAGGTACATAAAAATGAACCTAAAAAATCATAAAAATATAACAATACACCAAATAAATTGGTAACATAATAATAATTATTTAACAAATTAATAATCACATTATATTCCGTGGCTTATTTACAACACCTATATACAAGTAGAAAAATATTTGTAATTGTTAACGTGGAATTTTATTTCACAACAATAAACTAGAATCAGTTTATTCACTAATCAGTTCGTCTGCGACAAAAATAAAGCAATTCTATAATATCAAATAATGTACATGAAAGTTGCTACATTTCTACCACAAATTCAGGAGAACTAATTCAGACCAAAACTATGTTTCCTACTGAGCTAGCTAATTCATCATCTTCATAACCACTCTCGTCACTACAAGCGCTACAACTCTCTTCCTCCTCTGAACCATTCCCATCATGCAGATTTATAACACAGGCAGGTTCTGACATACTCCGCTTTTTGTAGACTTTCAGTGAACTAAAGTCTGCTTGGCTTTCACCAACTGGTATTAATGATACTTCATCGGGTTCCAAAAGAGTTTTATTATATATACTATTCAGTCCGCAGTACTTTAGAATGTCTGTATTTGATATTTTTTCAAAGCTTCTTACACGTGATAACATACTTCCACCTACTTTAAAATCTAAATCAGTCTTTCTGTCAAGTATAGATCTATCTCCCTTCTCATCTTGCACTTCGTCAAGTATTTCTTTTATTGTGGGAAAAATTGATTGCTCCATGTCAGACATCACTGTGCTTGCCGATTCGCAACCACTGGACAGTGAGCCTTCATCACTGTCAACAGGAATCAGATCGGGTTTTTCTCCTAATGCATTGAACCATGCTCTTTCACAGGACTCTAATAAATCGTTCCGTAATGTATTTTGTACTAGTTCTTCTAATATCATATCGCTCTTTTCATCCAAAGTTAAGTCCTCTATGTCATCGCTGAATTTAACTTTACTTTGTCTATTTAGCGCATCTTTTTGATCACAAAAATTTTCGATAATAGATTCACTAGTATCATTTTGTTGCAATTTGTTTATTATATAGCTCTTTCTTTTGTCTAACAAACTACTAGTACTGTCATAATGCTTCAGTATGTCTTTGTATATTTTGTGAGAACGATGAAAACTGTCATCTTCCTCTTCCACGATTTCTTCGATTATAGTCAATTTCGGAGCAGATTTCGACCGCTCCAAAGGTGGTTTATAGTTATGAGAGCCTGTGCTTAATAATATCTTTCTTCTAGGTATTGTTGGATTTTCATATACTGAATTAACAAGCGATAGCCTAGCGTTTTGTCGTGATAACTTATCTCGTTTAAATTCTAATAAAGCTAAAGTTAGTGATTGTTTTAACTCCGCTTCTATCTGTTTTGCTATTGCAGCTGTTGGACACAGAACCGCGTGGCATCGAAGTTCATGCCTCAGTCGTCTTCCTTCGTGCCTGTAAACCCAACAAAACAACCTAGGAAACTGAGCAGGTGCAGCACAGGTAGTTAAACGATGGGCCCAATATTCAGTTAATCCATGATCTTTAGTGACTGCTTTCAAACCCCCTGCACTTACAGTTAGTTGCATGCGGACATCGGGCCGAGAAGATTGAGTGTAATTACGCCATAATGTAGCCAATGGTTTCTCAACGCATCCTTCACCTGAAACAAATAATTAAAATTTAATAATAACACCATGTATGTGAAAAAGAACAAATATAAGCTATATTTGGTAGACGAATAAAGTGTGACTCTCTTCTGTCTAGGAAATCTAGATTTGCAGAGTAAAGGAGACGGTGCCCTACTAACTATACCAGGAGCTACCGAAGTTTTAAAAAATGGTCTAAGAACACCCTTCAACCTCTATGGTCCGCAGTCTTGTTTAAGAAGACAACCCTACGCTGGATCCGGACCCGAGCCAGGACGATGACGACTATTTCTTAAGTCAATCTTTGATGTTTGAGAATCACATTTACGAAACACCAAAATACTTGAGCGCTACACTGAAATACACTACTCGACGCGTGTTTCATTAAACATGTTAACATCATCGAGAGCTGACTAAAACTGGCTATCAGTTTTAATTACCTCCCAATAATGCTAGCAGGGTTAGCGAAACTCGCGTCAGGTAATTTATTAAAGTGTAGTTCGAGTGTTTTGATGTTTTGTAAGTGATACCAAAGATATTGATGTGTAAAATGATTCTCATATGAATAGCCTCCACCGTCGGCTCGAATCCATCGTAGGGTTGTCACCTAAAACAGGCTTGCGGATTATACAGGTTGACGGAGCTTTTCATAGTACTTTTTAGAAATTTGGTAGCTCTGGTCTATACAGTTTCTACTGGATTTCGATCCCCTTCTTGGGAATAATTTATAATTAAAAATTATTTGGCATAGATGGGCGTCGCATCTACTTTACCAGGTACATCCAATGAGAAAAATTAACGCACATCAAATAAAAAACAAGTTTATTTCAAATTATAACATATATAATTATTATCTCGCCTGGGTACTCGCTCAGATTAAACCACATCCATTGTGCGAGAGGCACTGTGGTAGTCGAAGAGCTGAAATGCAATGAGGCCAGATCGTAAGGAATTCAAAAATAGCACAATGTAAATTAAATAACAAATAAGGAAATTCGATTTAAGCATGTTTGTTATTCATTTAGTGAGGGTTGGTTTGTCAAATGCACCTACGATATCAATCACTAACCCTATTCATCTTTCACTAGTATGTCATACCAATCGCTCATCTTTAAACCTTTCCTGTCCCCCTCTTCCTTTTTATTTGTGTATTTTTGTTGCGTTTGTTTTTTCTTCGTTTCTTTTTGTACATGTTTGTTTCTAAATCCATATCACATCATTAACCTTTTAAAAAAATCAAAGTTTAGGCCAGCCCTGCAGTGGTGTCTCGCGGAAGATACCTTGTTTAATTTGTGGTGTCTGCGTTCAGATACAAAAATTTAACAGTTTTTGTGCGCGAGTTTTATAAAAATTAGTATAATTATAAGTTTCGTTAAGTTTGTTTTTCAATCATTTTTCTTAAAAGTTAATACCTATTTTTATTTTATTTTTGTAAAAAGGAGTTTAGGTCAAGTTTATTGTATCGTTGTTTCCGCCCACCCAGGCCTGTTCCGCCCGATCCTGCAATCCGCCACCACGTTAGCACGGTGGTTGCACGATCGGTTCCGGAACAGGTCCTGGTGAGGCAACTGTTTGTAGTATTAATATTAATAAAGACTATTTGAATTGAATTGATATCGATAAATGCCCCTGGAAATTTTTCGATCCAAGACAGTGTAGTGCCTACTCTGTGGACCTACATGGGATACAAGCGTGTTCATTTGGATGCAGTGAGTGTGATACTAGCACTGTATTCTTAATTTCTAGATCGCAGTTTTTCTAACCCTTTCAGAAAAATGAGGTAAGGCCAATGGGTCGATATGATTTTGGTAAGGAATAATCCGTACATCGTGGTTTGGGTATATTACCTTAACTTCCCTCCAACTTACTGGGGTGTAATTGAAGGCAACTCCAGTGGCGGCCTGGCAACTTTTATGTTGGTCGGCTAATGTGTCAAAGGGACCCTTCCTCTTCTACGACCTGATGTAATCTAACTAACGTAGTCTTACTTGTGTCTTTTCACAAACTTCATAAAAAAACTTGAATGCTATCACTTGACGCGCATTTCACCAATCATGTTGACATCATCTGGAGGTGTTTAAAATTTTGTTAATAATCTCTAAATGATGCCAACATATTTGGCGAAAGTCCAGTAATAAGATTCAAGTGTTTTGGTTAGGTGTTTGTGAAAATGACTTCAGAGTTCGAACTCAAAATAAAAATGCACCTCTATACAAATATTAAGTAAGCCAACATTCAACCTGTCTCTATAAAAATATTATCAAGGTATCTACTACAGCAATATAAAATATTATTAAAGTACATTTACTAAAATAAGAATCCATAAATTTAAAAGAGATAAGTTACAAGTTACTTTTAATAATTATACGTCATGATGAATTAGTAACCTTTTCATTCACTCGAAGAATTTGCAAAATTATCTAAAATGTCTTAAACTTCAAGAATTTTATCACGTTCGATGCTGATCAACATTAAAGGTTCCAATAATTCCTGTCGAATAGAAGCTCTAAGCCTTGTTTTGACAATTTTTCAATTTTGAAAAGGATCTTTCACAATGCACTTGTGTGCAAGAAAGAGTGGCTATGAATTTATAGATGAAGTACAGATTACTGTTGCAGCGGTGTGAAAGTTATATTTATACAATAAGTTCATTGCACACGGTATGCATTTTTGGCAAAGTTTGTTGCTCTTGGGTGGATTACAATCATTCTGATACACTGATAGTGATATCAGACTCGCCACCAGAGTTTTCTGAAAGATCATCGCAAAATTCTCTATCAAGAGATTTAACTACTTTATCAAATGAGAAAGAAGCAATTCTTCCTTTATAATACTGGGGTCGTAACCAATGAGGCCACAAAAATCATTAAATATGCCTCTCTTATTTCCATCGAATGTTAATGTTTTATTATTGTCTACAAATCTATTGGGACCAAAAAATGACAATCCCTGTAAAATAGTCGTATTCGCCACAAATCTTTCTTGAATAGCCACGGATAATTTGTCAATAACAACACGAAAGACTTGCACTCTGTACAATTTCACTGCATCAAAATCACCTGCTTCGTCTCTAGACAATTCACCTGACATTTTAACTTTTTTGCGTTCCGGTAGATCTACTTGAATGTCAACATTGGGAAAACTATTTGATTTTTCTTGCATTACTTCAGCGATTTTTTTTGTCGCACTATAAATTTCATCGAAATTATCGTTGCCAGAATGTGTCTGTTTGTTTCTGTGATAATTTTTCGATGATTATAAATAAGGGTCCATCGATTTTATGGAACGACCCTGCATATAAGCGTCTACTGCTGATTTGTGACTGGCTTCTTTGGATGGTAGGAATAATTTTGAAAAATTTGGTTGTACTGGGTGAAGATTTATAAATGTTATCTTTACGTCAGTTGGCAAATTGCCAGGCGGAATAAAAAACCAGAAACGTCACCTGATGGGTCTTCTTTGCTGGAACTTGCAGCCATTTCAATGTCAGATTCATCAGTTTCTTGGTCTTGTTCTGGATGTGATGAAGAATATTGACCAACAGCAACAATTTTATCTTTTCACTTTGATCAGAATCTTCATGTTGTTCATTATTACCAAAATCACCTGGCTTTTTTTCTAGTTCTTGTTGAGGTGGTTGAAAAAATGATTCACGAGTAACACTAACACTAGCACTAGTAAAAGTTAGTTTAACTTTGTTTGGGATTATTCGCCACGGCAAGAAACTATGCTTGGCGTTTTTTTTAGGTGTTTGGTGATTTTATTACTTTTACTCATTGTAGAGAAACACTAAACGTTTAATTTCTACTGGGTAGTGACGACACTGACGACTGAAAATTTTGATAACCGATACAAACAAAAGACGGATCCTAGTAGGTCCTACATGTAAATTAAACACATAAACACTCTAATTCCCATTCATACGCAAAAATTGAAGAGAAATGCGGACTGACTAATAAAGGGAAATAAATATATTAACTCCTATAATAAATAATAATAATAATAATAATAAATAACACCACAGGTCATTACGACCCCCTTTTTCCCGGAAGGCTCTAGAAGAACCTTGTGTGGGAGGGGGCTACACATTTAGAGACAAGGGACACACACCCAATATCCGTGTTAAGTGGAAAAATCCCTATCACAGTATTTTCCACTGCCACGACCGGGGACCGAACTCGGAACTTTTGGGTGAGAGGCAAGTGCGCTCACCTCTCGACCACCAGTCATACAAATGATTGTTTAGACTACGCAGATGCCGATAGACGGGCGACTGGCACTCGATCCGTTTCAATTTCTATTATTCAAATGTCAACGATTTTATCTAAACGAAATAGGGGCCCGGTCGGGGCATTCCCGCTGACCTAGCCAGGCCGCCACTGGGCAACTCACCAGGTGGATGCGTATATGTTCCAAACCCCACTCAAGAAGGGCTCGAAAACGCCGACAAGTGTTTATTGCCCAGGTTAGACCGAGTTAGATGCTTTGGGGCAGTCTAGACAGGATGACACAATACCACTTCGGTTCATTGTTTTCACCAGGAGTTCAGATGTTCCAGAGGGGTTGGCTGAGTCCTGGTTACTTTTGAGGGTATTTCGAGTATCTTTTTGAGCCGAGATGCTGAGGAGGTGGATTCCACTCTACATAAGATTTCCATAATACCCTCTGATTCTCTACCTACGTGAGGTGACAATAAGTTCATCACTTCTGTCGAGGACCTCTAAATTAGTGGTAGTAGATATTCCACGCAATAGATTTTTCTCTATTACTGATGAGTTCACTGCACCATAAGATACGGTAAGCGTTAGAATTATTGCCTCGCAGTGCTCTACCAGGCGCCCAGGAGGTAGAAAGACATTATTATAATTTGCTCTTTGCCGTTGCCTAAGTCAGTCTATGCTCACAGTTGTCATGTTACGTGAGCTAAATTGCGATAAGACATTAGCTTGCATACACCTTTAGGTACATACAGATTCGGCAAAAGTAGTTTTATATATGTGTGATTCTACGTTAAGAGGTCATTGATTGTTAGGACAGGCAGCAAGACAAAAAAAAAATGTTTAAATTAATTTTATAACAGTATTTTTCTGTATAAGCAGCTACTTTGTGCATATCTGGAGGATGGTCAGTAATTTAATCAATTTTTTCTTATTTTAGCAGAGACCAGGGGAGATACTTCATGTAGGAAGAGACGCGCTTCTTTTCTAGGCGTTCTTCGTGCGGCAATTTTTTTTAGCCTGCCATTTGCAAAAGAATCCACAGATATTTCAGAGGGAACACTTCTATCATAATCACATTATTTTAAAACTTAGGAAAAAACCGCTTAATTTTACTCACATCTCCCCTGGACACTTGGTCTCTTCCCTGGCGTCTTACGAGACAGGAGAGATATGGCAGGGGAGGGACTTTTTCATTAGAAAGCAAAGATAACCTTAAAAGTATTAACGCAAAAAAATAACAAAGAAACATGATAATGTACGCACGTATTATAGTAAATATACGTATAAAATTAAGTATTTAGATAAATAATTACAAATTAAAACTCACCAGGGGAGAAATTGTGTTAACTGTTCACACACCGGCACAACAGAGTGATGGACTAACTTCACATCAATTGCCTACCGTTCATAAGTTTAAATTCATAACGACAAAGTATATGTGTAATATTTTAAGAGATTACAAAATACCAGGGGAGGAGACAGAATTTGTCCTGAATTCTTTTTATGAAAAAGATAATGCTTGGCAATTTTACTTATTAGATTATAATTATTAATTATACTAGTTTATAAAATTCAATATCATGAACTATTTCGATGGATTTAGACCTATTTAAAGTTATTGATTTATTGGACATACTGTTAAGGGACAGACCAGGGGAGAGACATTTTTCAAGGTTATGTTGAGCTTATGACAAAACTAAGTAAATTTAAATAATGAAACTTACTGGCAGTAAAGTAGACGCGTTTTAAGAGATTATTATGCCATTTACAACAAACTTTTGAAAAAACTATGGTATTTTATTAAGGCCGTCGAGAGTACCTCTTAACGTAGAATCACCTATACCCTGAAGTTTTGCGCAGCCTAAGGAGCGATTCACCTGGACCACATCCAAAATTGCCCTTTCCTACGGACTGCGATATTTGGGCTATGTTTGCTGTTAGTCAATTTAACGATCGCATATCTCCGCAGTAGATTATAAGAATCTCCCCAGATTAGCGCATGTCGTTGAAGATGGGAGCCGGCAAACCTGGATTTTGCAGAGCACTGGATACACTTTTATCCGGTAAACTGCTGAGGATATTTTCGATTAAATCCGCCTGGCCCTTAGTCATTTTTCCAAACGGATTTCATCTGTAATAGCTACTCGAAGCTGCGTGGTTGCAGCCTCCTTGTAGCTGATTTTTCTCGAAGAGTAGGGAGGAGTAGGGCACGCTTTATGTATTTTGGCCCTCCCAACGGCGGATCATATGCACAGGGCGGGGACCATGGGGTATTATGAAAAACAAATAAAAGTTATGTTATCATTTATAAGAAAAAATAAAATAATTAGAGGGTTAAGGTTATAGCAACTTGCCACTATCAACATTAAAAATATCAATTTTTACAGGAAATTTGTTAATGCTTATGCGATGTAGAAGACGTCATGGTACATATTAGCGTAAATTATTGATTTTTATACAAAGTACATGATTTAAAAATTTGATTAATGAATGTCAAATCAGAAGTCTTGTCCTATGCTTGTATAGCAATAAATTGTAACAGTCGGTGGTAAGGATTCGGTACGAATCGAGATATTTTTTCGAAAGACCCATATAGTGAATAAATTTTAAAAATTCGGAAAGTACTTAATTTTCATCGTATTATTTTAGTTTATTTGTTGTTAATTATTGGATTTGAATATTTTCATTTTCGGAAACTTTGTAAAATTATGACATTTAAATAAATAAAACCAAAATAAATTGAAATTGTTCCTTATGGTAACATACTTTAAGGGTTATATTTAAGTGAATTCGCGACATAGACTATCTGCATGTGGCATCACATTTTTTCGGTGTCGTTACTTGGAGGGAAAATAAAAAACATATAACTCCACTTTATTAATACCTTACAATGTCAATATCACAAACCACAACTAAACGTTTTGGGGAAAGCATACTTGATTTATTTTTACCTGCAGTCAATCAATTAACTAAGGTGAGGTTATGTGTTTCTTGTTTTCCCTCTAAGCAACGACCTTGAAATCATGCAGATGTCTTATTGACGAGAAACCACGAGCAAGATGGCTCCAACTGTCATGCAGTAATGAAACTCACTGTCGATCGTCCCAGTCGAACAAACAGCGGTTCACTGAATTACTTTACCTAAATTATTTCCGTTAATAAATTATTCGATTTTCGAAAAAAAAAAGTTGCTAGCATGGAAAATACATCGAGTCAAGCGAGTTGTCAGAAATGACAAGAAGTGATATGTCATGTCAGGCGTGTGAGGAAATGGGAGTTTGTGCTAGTCTTGCTATACGAACCGGCATTTAACGTAGAATAATAAAATGTAAACAACATTTTGCGTCAAATTTAATAAATTATTTTTAAAAATTTGCCCAGTAACGACTCTCGTATATTCGAGCTCAGGTTAACGGTGCACTCAAAAAAGGCAATAAAAGCTTTACGACCTCATTAAAATACCGTTAAACTAGTCGCAAAAGTAATTGCGCCCAGGCACGCACTGGAAATATTTAGATCAGCAACTTAGTCGTTCAATTTTAACAGCGCGTTACGGTCTAGTATTATTAATATGTACATTCTAATACATACGAATTTTAAGTTCGGTTCTGTACTATTTGACTCGCTAACCTTTATATGTTTTTAATGGGCGTCGTCTTGTTTGATGACACCATGCTGCATGGTCCAACGGCGATAATAATGAGGTCGTAAAGTTTTAGTTGCCTTTTTTGAGTGCACCGTAAACCTGAGCTCGACTATATGACATCCCAATTTTTGTTTAACAGTATTTTGTGGTCTATATATTTTAGCAAGAAAGTATGAAAATAGTTATTAAAAGGTTGAACGCTCTACTATATTGTGGAAATCATAATATTTGTAGATGAATTTTTAAGTCCACAAGCAATATGAGCGGTTGATTTCGAATTTGTTGGAATGTTTTTGAAAGGAAAGTGAAAATGTTGTTCTCTCTCCCGATCAATAATAGCTGTTGAAAGACGAATGTGAGGTTTCAAAAATTTATGAAAAGACTTAAGAAATATATTTGAAACCGACAGAGAAAATGTGAAGCTTCAGGCTTCGATTAATCGAAATCATAAAAATCAAAACATAGTTACGCTATGGACGACTATTCGGTGATGGAATTCAAAAATTCAAACCAGTAGAGTAGTTGTCAAGAATTCAACACATGACATATCCGCTGCGAAATTCTCTTATTTTACATGGAACTGTAGCCGGGATTAATATACTTTTCAATCAAAACGGAAGTATATCAAAGACGCCCAGAGGCCCCGATATTGTTCTCCAAGTCGAAATCGGAGATTTCTGGTATTTCGTACGCGAAGAAAATATCAAGAATTGACCCTATCCGTTTAAATTTGTAAAACAGTTCATGTATCGATTTAATACTGGAATTTGATAACTACATATTAGCACAGTTTAGGAACATATTACAATTTTTATTTATATCACAGGTAATAGATAAATAAATTTATAATGCTTTAACAACGTCCTTAATGTATGAATTATAGATAACCGTCTAAATTTCATTAAAATATAATTTAATTTTCAATAAAAGCGGTAACATCCTCAATTAAATGAATTGTTTTCGATTCACTCGAGCGTAATAGAAAATGTGTTTAAATTTAGCAGAAATTTACACAACTTTGGAACCAATTGTTACATAAGAAAGTAATAAATCAACAATCAACTTTTTTATTACATAAATGAATCGACAAAAGGAATCCTTGAATTTGTAATTATGCCGCAAGTAAAAAAATATGTTAATTGTTCAATGTTTATCTATAATAGAATGTTGTACGGGCCACTGCCGATGGTGAATAAGTATTTAATTTGAGTCACAGTCTCTTTATAATGACGAGACAACGACATTTTCCATCTTTTAAGAAGCTGAGGCTAAAAATATTTCTTTTATCTTGTAGATTACATAGCATTTTTACAATCAATTTCCAACTTAATATCGATCATGTTTTACACCATCTAAAGTCTACTTCCTCTTTTAAGAAGCTGAGGCTAAAAATATTTTATTTTATCTTGTAGATCACATAGTACTTTTACAATCAATTCTAAAATTAATATCGATCATGTTTTACACCATCTAAAGTCTACTTCCGTTTAGATACATTCTATATTGTCCTGAGTAGTTCGGCAATAACAAAAAAATTACATAATAAATTAAAGTATAGATTGTTTAAATACTTTCAGTAATCTCCAGACAATTTTTTAATTTATTTTCTTCAGAGAATTTCCTACATAACATCTGGAATATTTAGTAAGTCTTTTCCTGATCCTAGGTACTATTACGGCCGAAAAAAAGTAATCGACTTTTATCTAGTAGGTATATTTTTTCGCAAAAAATTGTATTGTAAATGGGAGTTTGTCAATTACATTATTGGAGGGATCATAACAAAGTTTAAAAAAATCCAGTAAATTTTTGCAATTAACTTCATTTGTTAAAGCCACTTTACAGTTTGCAATTTATTACCGGCAATTTTTTGCCGGCAATAAATACTCTTGCAAGTTTGCGCACTACTACGTGTTTTGATCAGCTGTGGCAATGTTCCTTGCATTGCAGAAATTAGAACCTGTCCTATTTTTATTGTATTGCGGTTGCAATTCTGGTGATATTTTTGGTGATTTTTATGTTGCCAACGTTATAGAAATCAGAAAATTGACACAAGTGACAGAAGTTGGTGCTTTTACTGCAGAACAGGCTATTAATATACTTGCTGCTGCTGCTACTTTTGCTGTTTTATTAAAGATCAACATTGCAAAATCACAACACCAGATAACCTAAATATTCTTCCTAACATTCTTCAAACCTAACTTCAGTTTCTCTCTGTTAAGATGGTATATCTGCTTATTTCAAAGGTATATTTTAAAACAATTGCCCCTTTATTCTGTGGAATTGCTAAGTGTAAAGTCAAGTCATAAGAAACATTGCCAGCAATAAAAATTGTCGGCAATAAAAATTGCAAACTGTAAAGTGTGCTTTATACGCGTTGTTGAGACCAGCCTTGTCTAAGTTTAGCGATAATATAAGCTTTTTCTACTCCCTTATGTAAATTTGCTGTTTTCCGTACAGTCTGTAGAATGGATAAGTGGGCCATTCCAGTTAACTGAACGGATATATTTCATATACGTTCTAGGATGGATATGAAATCGACCAATTACAGTTCGTGTATTAAGTACATAGGCTCAAGTTAGTGCGTAAGCTGTCAAAGTAATTGTCAGTGCGTATTCGCGCAGTTTGAGCTAGAAAATAATTTAAAATGAGTGATTCCAGTGAAGAATCGATAAACGGTATACCACCTAAAATTTTATTGAAATTATTATATACAGACAAAATTTTAGAGATATATTATGACAAAAAAGTAGCTATATGTGGGGATTGAACCTATGATCTCTTCGCTAGGCTACGGAAGCTTTTATAAAATGTTTGCACCTAGAGCATAAGATTTAGCAGAAGCTAAGTTTGTATATTAAAATTTGATTAAAATTATTATTTGTAGTTTTTTCTTAATCCGGTCGTAGAAAAAGTATACTGTATAACTCGAGTGGATTATCCATATCGCACTCGAAAGATTGAGGCACTTCGCCTACGGCGTCGTGCTCAAACTTCTTTCTCATGCGATATGGCTATCATATCCACTCTTGTTGCACAAAGTACTATTTACTGATTCACATGCAAGGCATAATAAAGTAATAAATAAAAATATATTTTTACTTAATGTGACAATGACACTGACAGTGAAATAAAAATATCGTGATTGATGCGCCGTCACTGAATAAAACCATATTTACAACGGTGAAATCAGTCGTTTATTTTGTTTCAGCCGCAATAGTACCTTAGGTTGGGCAGCTACAGCTTGCTAATTTTTTAATACTTTTTATTTTTAATTAAGACGGTATTTTTTTATTGACAATTTCAATACAAAATGTACGGTCGTGAGAAATAAAAAAATAGGACAAGTCTTATAACGGTATTTTGCTAAAATCTAGTTGTGTACATCTAACTTTAATTTTTGTGACATTGTCAGTTAGTTGTCATAATTTATTGCAAGTGTGCAAAAAATTAATATGCCTCATACAAGCGATTTAGTTAAATCTGGAGTTATTGCTAAAGCAGAAGATGGATGGTCAATGAGACAAATTGCATTGCGTTATAATATTGACAAAAATTCGGTGTGTATTCGGTACGATTAGTAGAAATCCTGGATCAGGGGGACGAAGGATATCAACTCAACAACAAGATTTGCAATTGGTAAATGCTTTAGTAGAATCCACTTTACTCAGTTATTCAGGCTGCTGAAGAAACGAATTTTCCTGGTACTGGTCGCCGGCGAGTAATCGGAGCTACGCTGTCTGCAGCAACACAGAAATACTTACTTGAAGCTGAACATAAAGAAGCTCAAGTAGAATTTGCGATTGAATTTTTAGCGCATGATGTAAATTTTTGGAACAATGTAATCTTTATAGACGAAAAACTTTCCAGTCAACACACAGCGGTCGTATTCGTGTTTACCGCCCTCCGAATACTCGATTCGATGAGAAATATATATCTAACAATGATAAAAGTGGTAGATTTTCCGTCAATATGTGGGCTTGGATATCGGCACGTGGTCCTGGTGTTTTGTGGCATATTGAGGAACGATTTAATAGTGAAACGTATATTAGGATTTTAGATAATATTATGCTCCCTTCTGTGTCACAATTATTTCCTAATAATGAGTTCATATTGCAACAAGACAATTGCTCTGTTCATACTGCTCATACCGTAACTAACTGGTTTCAAGATAACAACATCAATGCTCTTAACTGGCCCAGTCATAGTCCAGATCTTAACCCTGTGGAAGAAGTATGGGGACTACTTGTAAGAAGTGTCCAAAAACGAAATGTGAGACCACGAAATGCCGAAGAATTACTGGAAATAGTAAATAATGCATGGGAAAATATTATTCTAATGATTATTGTATAATATTATTTAATTCTATGCCAAACAGACTTATAGAAGTTATAAATAGAAATGGTGCAATAACGAAATATTAATAGTTAGTTTCTTGTTAACTTAGGATATCCTTTGTCCTTTGATCCAGGATTTCTACTAATCGTTTATTCTCCACTTTCTTAAAATGTTACACACCAAATTTGTGTTAATGTTATAACGCAGTGCAATTTGTCTCATTAACCATCCATCATTTACTATAGCAATAACTAGAGCATTAAAATAAAAAATAAATTAAAAGTGATATGTTTTATTTCGGCTACTCATTACATATTCAAATAGAGGCAGATTTACATTAGAAAAAAAAAAGTTGTCCTATTTTTTTCTGCTCACGACAGTACCTTGCCGATATGATTAATAAAGCCACTCGATTTTTCTACATATTTACATTAAACTATAGGATGTAGTGGAATGCAACTAAGGTCAAACATCGGATTCGAGAATTGTTGAGAATAATAGGATAAGAAATGTTTTATAATAACAATATTTTGCGTTCTATTAGTCGAACTGCAGTAAAAAAATAAAGAGCTATTCCTAGTAAAAAGGCAAACAAAATTAATGTTAAAAGAGCCTAAATGAATATTTAGTTATCTTCCAAAGCATTGTAAATATTGAAAAAAAAAATTTCATGAAAAAGAAAAATATACCTATGTAAACTAGAGGTGAGGGAAATTGTTGAATTTATTATAATTTTTAGAAATCGAATTTGTGGCACACATTTTCTTTCATTTATTGTCATTTTCTTCTCGTCTTAGAAATTGCACCTTAGAGCCTCCCTTAAAAATCATTTACGCCTCAGTTAAAACATTTAACGTCTTCCTACCATCGCTCATCACCATCACCAATGACCCTTTCAATCAATTATCAAATTGATAAGCCCAAGTTGTCCAAAAAGCTTATTCCTTTAGTTCAGTGTTTTTATGTGACTTCTATTATGTATGTAATCATATTCATTCCTCTTTTAACTGTTTGTTTAAAATATTATGGTGACTGATCGAAATAGAACACTCGGCATTCAATTTTGGAAATTTTCTTAAGGATAAAGAAAAATATTTTCGAAAAGTTGGGCGTGCCTGTAATAATTTCTTTCAAATAGTTTTACATAATTTTGACTTAAAATGATATTTTTACATAAATAGAAAAAAAAAATCTTTTGCATATTCCGTATCTGATGTATTGAAAATTTGCATCTTACTTTCACTTGACAGACAATAGATAACCTGTATATTCAGAAACATTGCAAATGGTTGTATTTTTTATTAAGTAACGAGACATTTTAGTAATTTAATTTTAGTTACTATAAAATATAGTTTGCGTAAGATATGAAATTTTGCAGATTTCTAATAAATCATCGTTGTATATGACGCATATAATTTAATTTCCATATGTAGTGTGCGCGATTTTACATGTGTCCCAAAGAATTCAACATCAAAATATATATAGTGATAAGACGAAATGGTCTGAAGACATAATAGTAGCGTACGTGAACTTCGATCTCAATTTCTCAGTCTGTGGATAGATACTTTTTATGTATCAATCGCTCGGTGCCTTGCAGATTATGAATTCACTTGTCAAGAAATCGTCGACGGCACAAATCAAAACCACAACACGCCATAGAACTAATTAGGAAGCATATTTTTCGTAAAAATCACAATATTTATAAAATTTCTTTTTTTAATGGTAAAAAATTTATTTATACATATTGGCTTTCTACAGCAGCAAAAACCAATAAAAATATTAATGTTTTTTTCGGTTCCAGTGGTACTGAACATGCATCCTTTATAAAATGTGCGCCATATTCTTTACATGACAATGGTTCTCAAAAAGTGAATTTTGTTCAATACATTTTTAACCAGCACGATACGAGAAAATTAACACACCAACAACTAACTATTTCGATCCTTCTTCCCGAGTAGTCAGTAAATTAACTAAAAATATAGGCAGAACGAAATAGATGAAGCCAAAGGAAAATCAACCATTCAGTAAATCACTCTTCACAGAAATTTTCCTTTTACAGCGTACAAAATTTGAAAATGATAGATACTTTTTTGTCGAATGTTGCAGCGGTCCTGAGCAAAAAGTTTGTTTAACAAATCACTATTGTTTTGACTAAACTATCGTTACGTATAAAATTTGAAAATGATAGATATATTTCTGTTGAATGTTAATATAGATATGACGTAACTTAAACATTTGGTAAAAACATTCGATAAAAGCCATATTGTAGGACATAATTCACATAAGAACTAACAAATATTTGATTAAACTGTCGTCGCATCGCGATTTGACGTACAATCACCTCAACTGCGTTCTAAGAGGGAAAAATTACATGCTTACACATTAATAAATATTTCACTTAACAATTGTAAAAAATTCAGTTAAAAAACTGTCCCAATTTATTATTGATGTCACTTATATCTAATAATTCTGAAGAAATGTCATGTAAAGCGAAAAGTCGGAAAAGTAAATAATTTTGAGTACCTACGAAATTTGGAAAACTTGTAATTAATAATTATCTAGAAGCAAAAAATAAACTCTCAGATTTGTATATTTCTTCTCAAGTAAGATGCCGTAACCAATCTATGCATAAATAAATTTAAAATGCATATTTGGATTGTGCATACTGCACTTTTAAGGTGTGCATATATATATATATATATATATATATACACAATTTAAAATTTATGTTTGACAAATATTTACATATTCTGTGAAAGAGCATTTTTCAATTTAAAAATTATACAAAGCAGATTAAGGTGGGTATATCTAAAAGAGAGAGATCCTCCGATAAGGAAATATTTATTATTCTTGGCCATAACTTTTTGTTAATACATATATTGATAAAATAAAGTATAAAGTCTACCTAAGTGGAACTATGACAGGTGTAGTGATATGAATTTTCACACAATAAAAAATTAGTTCATAATTTTGTAGTTTTAAATGAAGTAAATTTGCAAATGACTGAAATTATCATGAATCTGAATTGTCATAGTTCTACTTAGGTAGATACTTTTTTTTAACAATATATATGTATTAAAAAAAATTATGACCAAAAATAAGAAATAATTCCCTCTCGGACCTCTCTCTCTTGGATATGCCCATCTTAAGATCAATAACAACACCACAACAACAACAAGCTGTTTCGCCGAACCAACCCGGCCCCTCGCCCACTGTGGCGCTTAGCACCGTGGTTAACTGGCTGGTTCCGGGAGGACAATTGTAATTTAATACACTTTTCAGTCCAGTCAGAAATTCTATCCAAATTCCGTTACTCGTTATTCTTATGCATTATAATACAATAATGTGTTTAATAAATTTAATAGTGACGTTATAAATATGTCATGTTCTGGTGTGCAACGACCTCAACTACATTTGGCTGTGTAAGTATGTCTTCTTACTCTAGCGCTCTCTAGTGCAACGATGGAAAAGAAAAACGGGGACTCTTTCGGTAGATTTCAATGAAAGTGGTCGATTTTCGCTGGTTTGTAAATGTTCATTGTTCAATTTTAATTTATCGGAGTCATTCATCGTGAATGATTATTGATATATAATAGCAATTTCCCTTTTGTTCGGCAGTGTTTAATATTTTTAGAACAATCTAAAGCCGGTAATAGACGGAGAGCTATACTATAATATATATTATATGTTACGAAAATATAGCCCAACATGATTTTAAACGAGGCAAAATATACCGAACGATAATATATAATTCTAGTCGGGCGATATATATTTACATAAGTTAAATTTTTGCGATCTCGCGGCTTACACTAATGTCTTTAAGCGCCTTGAAGCGTGACGTCATTTTCTAGCGTACTCCTGAAGCCGCGCGATACCGCTGCAAGTGCCTTTAAGCGTGACGTCATGACTTACTCGCTCGAATGGCACCGCTTATCGCGTCTAATGAGCAAAAATATAGCTATAGGTCGGCATCGCTTGATTGAGCGATATTTTATGATATATCTCGACCCCTCTTACGTCCACTGGGTATTTAACTATTTGAGGTTTTTGTTTCTTGTATTGGTGCGGAAATTTTAATTACCACTTCAAAATGGAACATTTCATTGAGAGCTAATTCATGAAGTTCGTGAAACCTGCGCCTATCCATTCGAAAGTAATTACAAAATTTTCGTCATCTAGCTCGTTGAAAAGAGCAAATTCACCACGTTCTTTTCTTAACCTGATATGATTTGTTATCCAAAATCTTCTGTTTTTACACTTAGCAACTAGCACCGCTACGGTGGCGTCAAATCCACTGTCAAATTCATCGTCTGATGAGCTGTAAATTAAATCTAAAATTATATCACAAGAAATCATTGTGATGTTACCTGTTCAAACTACAGACCGAAAATATATCACAAGATCTTTCCTCGTCTGCTGCTATAATATGATGTATCCCACCCCTAAGCTATAATATATATTATAGTATAGCTCTCCGTCTGTTACCAGCTTAATAGATTATTGAGTTTTAGAGGCAACCGAGTACTTTGGGTCGGCGATCTCCAAGTTGGTGGAGAAGATCATCCTGATCAGACTCGATGCTGTTCAGGATGAGCTCCACATCGACGACGAGTCTCAATTCGGCTTCAGGAAGGGCAGGAGCACGGTCCAGGTGGTTAACGATGTGAAGGTACAATACGACCTCGGGAAGAGCACCGCCATGGTGCTCCTCGATATTGAGAAGGCCTTCGACACCGTCTGGATCCCGGGCTTACTCTACAAACTTCACAACTATAACTTTCCGACGCACGTCACCAAACTCATCAACTTGTTTCTGACGGGCAGAACCCTGCAGGTTCGGGTGAATAATAAACTGTCAACTCGGCGGGACATTCGCGCGGGCGTCCTGCAAGGAACGTGCCGACTACGTCCAGCACGTCTCTCAAAACTTCTATTCGTTCAAGCTGGGCGATAGTCCGCTAACAAGACACATTACACAAATTAGACAGCATAATGCCCCATTTCGGATTAAACACCCCTTATCTTACCAGACGTTGCCAATCTTCCGGCAGCCACTCTAGCCAAAGTTTCACCTACTACACCTTCTCTAATACTATCCACCTTTCGTTAATATTTCATACCTTTCGTCATCTTTAATCCTTTCCTGTCCCCCTCTTCTTTTGTTTTTGTGTCGCGTTTGTTATTTCTTCGTTTCTGTTTGTACATTTTTGTCTGTAAATTCATTTTCCTTGTTTAACCTTGTAACCGAATCAAACCTGTATTTTAGATCAATCAAAATTTTTAAAGCCACAGTTTAGGCCAGCCCAGCGCAGCCCGTCGTTGGAGTAATTCGCGGATGACGCCTTGTTCAAGTTGTGGTGCCAGCGTCCGAATCCAAATTAAAAACAAGTGAAGTGCGCAAACGGAGAAAGCCAGTGTTAATTTTACAGTTTAATGTTAAGCTTTTTTAAGCATTTGTTGTCTTATTACCTATTTTTATTTAATTTTGTTAAAGGGAGTTTAGGTTTTAGTGTTCTGTTTTTCTTGTACAATTTTTGCTTACGCCGAACCGGTCCTGTCTCGATCCGGCCTTGCGATGCACCGCCGCGTTAACGCGGCGGTCGCAGGGTCGGTCCCGGGATGGGTACCGGGGAGGCAGTGTATACATGTACGACTATTTATAATAAAGTCTTTTTGAATTGACTTGAGTACTTTGGGTCGATACACGCGTGGCACGTGGCCAAGGAGGACAGAATTTTCTAAGGACTATTGGACGAAGTTAACATTTGAGAACTAGTTTCTGGCCAAATTAAGGTCCAATAACCCTGGAAGGAGTTATCTCTGCAGTGGATTATTCTTCAAATATATGGTGAGTAGTTTTATTTTAGAAACTTTCTCTGATTTTTTCATATCATAAAATTTGTATGATTTAAGCTGCTCAACTCGTATAAAACTGAAAATTCTGTAATCTTAACTCGTTATCTTATCGAAAAATTTCTGATTAAACTAGCTTAATCACAGATTTTTATATCTTTTACCGTTGAATTTCGTATTCAAATAATTTTATTGAGAGAATCCACATAAATATTACTGCATATTTCGTTGCATTGGTTAATATATATAAAGTATTTTTTTGTGTGCACCTGGTGTTTCAGGGTTTACCAGCCACCATTTTGTGTCAGACCTTCTGTTTGACTAACTAGTTTTTTCTTATATCGAATTTTTTGGTCAAATTATCTCACATTTTTTGTTAATAAATTTTCAGTGACAATTTTTTCTTAGTAGTAAAATATTAATTTTTTAAATTCTTTTTATCTACAAAATTTTTCGTTTTGTCATTTTGGTCAAAGTTTTTTCTTTTCAATTTAGTATTTTAACTTTTAACTTGATTCCGGTTTTAGTAAGACATTAATTATAATTTCTTAAATTTCTCTTTTTTGCTTCTTTCCTGCTTGAAATTTATGTTATAAATTATACTGGTTTTCACACTTTTTCTCCCTTTTTATGTAAATCCTGGATCAAGAAGAGAATTCATCAATACTAGTGTCTCACTGATTTGATTGGGTAGTTTGGACAACATCATCGTTGAGAGTGGACAAGCACATACTCCAATTGTTCATCAGGAGAGGATCCAAGCCCAAAGTATATGTCCCTACAGCCACTGTACCTACATATTTATTTGGTCAGAAGAACTTAATCTACAAACCAGTAAAAGTGGTCAGTTTTTTTGTTAACTCACTTTTTACAAATTTAAATTAAAGTCCTCCTTGTGTAAGGAAATTGTAAATAGTCAATATTATTCATTATACTGTTATTTTTTTTAAATATTTGTTTAATTCTTTTCACCTGTGTTGTATGTTCAAGAATACCAATCTATCTGTTTCTTATTTTGAGTATAAATAAAAATACGCTGGTGCCCTTGCCCTCAGCAAGAGTCTGAAAATAAAATTAATTGGATGGAATCTGCGGTAGGTTCTTGATCAAACATATTCAATAGAATAATTATAAATATTCAAAAGAATAGTTACAATACGCACTTGATTTATTGTTTCATTAGTTTTTTCAGATTTCTCTGACATATGTTTCGGCCTTGCGACCATTATCAAAGAGTCTTAGACTCTTAAGACACTTTGATAATGGTCACAAGGCCGAAACATATGTCATCTGAAAAAAAACTAATGAAACAATAAACCAAGTGCGTATTGTAACTATCCTTTTGAATATTTATAATTATTCTACTGAAAATAAAACCTCACGATCCATACCCACCACAGAGCTAGCTGGAGCTAAGTAAACGTAACACCTTCCTGGGGTGAGCCAAACATTTCACAAGATAGCGTGTTACAAAATGTATACAAGCAATGGATCATTTTACTGGTAACGCCAAGACTAGTTAAAAGGGCCCGAATATGCGATCACCGATCACATAGGGTAGGTTAAGAGGTTGTGATCGAGCCTTTAGAAGACGAGAGAGGCTGTTTTGAAAACTGGATATATATATTTACGTAGTGTAGAGGTAGTTCAAAGGTTTAAAAACGTCAAATTTATTGACTATTAATTTACTTGACATGAATTAGTCTTCTAAAAAAATAATACTTTAATGCAGTGTTTATTTGAAAAATCACGGAAATTAGTTTATTATCGATTTTTTATGCATTTCTTTATTTGTTTACAATGCATGATTTAATCAAGTAGATACTTTATTTTTAAATATTTAATTCTGATCAACCTATACCTAAATCAGGCTGTAAAAATATGACTATTTGGGAAAATATTTCCTGCTAGTTGCTTTTAGAAAATACTGATTAATTTACAAAGTTTGCTATTTAATTTAAATCCAATTATTCCAAACTTTCGACGTCATTAATGAGATTCAGATATGCACGATGCCAGTAGAAAGGATTCTTCGATTCTTAATTAAAATTCAATACATATTATACTTTATAGCACTGTCTGACATTCGATATTCTATAAGGAAAGGAATTCTCAATAACAGTTCACTGACCTAGAAGGTAAACATTTATTTGAAATTAAAAACAAAATTACATAAAATGCAATAGTAAGACAATGTTATAAAATGTTATATATGCCAACATACCGACAAATAACAAATTCTTCTGTAGAAAATTTGAAACTAAATATAGTTACAGGATTCATTGTTCAGAGAGTTTTGAGGGAAATATGCATGACTGCACATGTAAGAAATAAAACTTGAAAAGGAAATTCTGTTGCCTTATACAAAGAAGCAGTTGCTTCACATTACAAATAAAAGGCTTGACTGAACCGTTCAGTACAGATGATGCCTAAATTATATTCCCAAATTGGTGGAAATAGAAAATGTAATAAAACAATTTCATTTTTTTAAAAAATTTAATCGTCTTATTTAGATTACCATCCTGGCGGAGTTTAGCATTTGCTATTCCACCACTCAACCCGAACACATACACATAGACAATTACACAGCGACCATTCCCTACGACGTTGCCACCTGCCGTATCTGAGATTCGAACTCAGGAGTGGTACAACGACTAGTCGTGTTGTCTCTCACACAACTCCGTCTAGTCCACTGCTACCAACTCGGTAACACATGAAAAGCACCACTAAACATCCATACCCTACTCAAGATTCGAATCCGGGACTCCGTGGTTGCAAGCCTAACGCGTAAGCACTGAACCACTGGGCCGGCCATTTATTATCAAAAATATTCCAATTAGGCCAGTTCGGTGATAATTCTATATTTTATGGTCTGTTAGCATTCTTTTTAAAATAAAATGGTGATTTCGAGAATAAACTTCAGATTCTAACATTCACGAATCGACAGTATCGATGACATTAAATAATGAATACAAATGATCCTTCAAAAAATGTTTAAAAACCTTTCGAGTTTTTAACAATAATTTCATTACTGATATAACTATGCAAGATATAAATGTATTATGGATTGGATTCTGGATGGTTTGATGCAAGGTGAATTTGATCGATGAGTTTCAACTAGAACCCTCATTCTTCCAGCTAAACCCTTGTGATTAACTTGACAAGGTGACTCGGCGGAGTACTACTTATACCAACCAGAAAGGGTCAGAAGTCCTTCAGTATCAGGGGAGGATTGGGTTCCAAAAAGTTAGGCCGCTATTATAAATCTAGGACCCTCTCCTTATGAACATGATTAAGAAAAACAGGTAACATTGTTTATTTTCCATGAATAATCTGACGAGATATCATTTTTCTATTTTCTAATTTACTTACATATTTTTAAAATTAAAAAAATGGTACATATTTATTTATTAGAAAAAAATGTAATGACAAAACATATTGAACTAACGTTATCGATGTTATTGAAAACCGTTATAAAGCATAGTAAATAAACAAACGAATAAATAAAAACTAAAATTTAAATTTATAATAAAAATTATATTATATACCTAATAAAAATAATATAATTATAATAAAAGTAAGCGCTTCCATTCTTCTGCAGATTGCATCAGCAAATCAATAACAGTATTTTTATTAATGTGTCTGTTAAATCTCTTTCTACAGATAAGAGTATTAGTGGAGCTAAATGATCCTGTCCCAACTGTGATTTCAGTCGATTCTTTATGATTTTTAATCTAGAGAACATTCGTTCTCAAGTTACTTGAGTAGTGTTAGAACATATTTAAAAGCCAAATGCAAATTGATAAAAAGTCCAGATTGAGATGAAAGCTGAAACAGGACCTTAAAAGCTCAATGCAAACAATTTTTCGTTTTTATAACCAGTATTTTTATGAGAATGAATTTTAAGTGAATCATTTTAGTCAAGTTCACTTTCCGAACTATCGGAACTACAAAGATCTCCTCGCCCCGGCACAGCAATTTATTTCTCTGGGCTCTATGATGCTATTTGAATTGAAAGCATCATAAAATGAAGCGAATTGCGTCAACTCAGTATGTAATTCTTTCCTTTCAACACCAGCGAGCTTTGACAATACAATCTACGCGTCAGAAGGAAACTCGTCTAAATTTATTTTCTTAATTATTTCATATTTAGTTAGCCAAAAAGTATCAATCAACAAGTCTTTGTTAGAACGAATCTTTCCTTCATACTAGTTAAAGCACTGTCAACTATAAAAAAAATGATGCAAATGAGAAGGGCTTAATTTAGAAGCTTAATCAGAAATTGATACATCAAATATTTTTTCTTAGTTGAAATTTGTTTTGCGGAGTCTTCCTCAATTTCAACCAGGTCATTTTCATCTAACGACTCGTTAATAATTTTAGCAAAATGTCTTGTCCTTTCGTGCAATATTATGAACTGCTCGCAGTTTCGTTTACTGTCAATTTGCTTCGTCGTGGCTTCTACGACATTCCAAGCTTTTAGAATAGTCCAATTCTTTTGTTTGTAAGAAAATTGAAACAGTTGGCGTTACGTCAAACGAATCTAAAAGGACAGTCGCTGCAAACAGATTTTCAAATTTATAAAAAAACAGCAACTTTTTTCTAGATTCTTTCTTGAATTTTTTCAGTTTTCTCTTTAGAGAACTGCTTTTGTAATCCGGTAATTGCGACATTTTTGTAAACTAAAGTCGGTACGAAACTGCGGAAAATCAGGAATATTCGTGCTCAAGCTAGCGTTTTTGTGTAATACTGTAACGCCTCTGTGATTGTATGCGACGCGTGTTGCTGAAGTTGAATGCGCAACCAGTTTTCACCGCTACACGACCAAGCCTAACAACTAATAGTGTAGTGGGGTATGGGAGTGAGTGGAAGTGGAAGCAGCTCACCTTGCAATGCAAAATTACATTCATACAGTCTCAACATTATTCTATTTTTCGTATTCATTATTGCACCTTATTATTCTCTGTACCTAATTTATCTTAAATTCACCTTTTGTTTTTGAAGCTCTCCTTTGACCGAAAACCACGGCATGGATCGCGGCTAGCGGCCCTGGCCAGTCCGCCCCTGTTCGGCATGGATCCTCTTGTTGAGAGATTCGGGTAGTGACATAACAACACAGTGCTTGCTTGGCTTACGGATATATTCTTTCAGCCAATACACTTGTGATGTAATTGAGAAGGAGGCTCGGCGGAGTACTACATATATTGACCATAATGGGTCAGAGGTTCTCCAACATGGATTCCTCTTTTTGTTGAGAGATCAGGACAGATATATAACTGGTCTAACTTATACGAGTACAATCAAAGCCATTCTGCTGTGTCTGCAGGAGTTTGATGTACTTCATTAGTCCACATGGTGTTTGAGTGTATGTCAGGGAACTATGAACTGAATATGAAACAATACCGATTCCGGATAATATAGAGTATTCTCAGAGCCTTGGAGGGCTAACATCCGCTTCCTTGTTACCTTGAATACCATCCTGTCTAATCTATTTTACGAAAGAGAGTTTATGACAAAAATTAGAGTATTGTAACTGATAGACGGAGAGCCAGCGACGATTTTAGTTAAGAAATTTCAGGCAGGCTAAAAATGTTAATGTACGTTAAAACATTACTAAACGTAGAATGGCCGGTCTGGCAGTCGTGCGTGGCTGAGTTTACCTATCCTGGTTGCATAAAGGGGTGAAAAAAACTACTTATGGTATTTCAAGCAGGCTCACGTTTTAGTATATTAAAGTGAGATTCGCCTAATAGAGGAAAAAAATATTGCCAGATCAAATGGACGCCGGAAAGGACCGGCAGACGACCATAAAGTGGTGACAAAATACCTTATAGTAAAGGAAATGAATGCAAAAAAGGGTGTAACATCGTAATCGTTACTACTTCAATATAAAGACTTGAAACCTTTTACATTATGTTAAGTTTCGGCAACATATGAAATGTATACTTTTGAAAATTAGTGCACTCACCCCGGGGGGGTCAGTAACTGGCAAGGTTTTCAACGAAATCGGCTAAAATTCATAGGATTCTGTCATTAAAAGAACAAAATTTTGTGAATATACATATATTAAAACATAATATTTCAGTCGCAAGCTCCTCTCTAAAATCCTTATTTTACTATAAGGAATGTAACCAGACTGCAACCAACAGCTACTCTGCGGGCTATGTGCCCCGCGCTGAATTACAAGTTACAAACCTGGCGCGTTAAGTATAATAATCACACATTACCAACAAAACGCAACAGACACTGGACCGCTAGATGGCGCCTGCTTACTATTTTACATGTCGCTATCGTAAAGATACCGAGATGTACCAAATAGTCAAGGGATCCTCGTGTCGTTCGTCATATGCCTACCTTGCGCTGACGAGAGCCAACAGCTTGAAACTGCAGTCTGCAAGTGGTATGGGACGACCAGCACGAGAGCTCCTTTAAGTAGGATCAGTCTTTCGGCTGGTGTTTGTTGCAATCGAAGCATATATATATATAAGTATATATATTCGATAAAAATTCAACATTTTTGTGCGCAATAGTTTTCAAAAATTATATTGTTTTCAGTTTATTTTTTATTTTTTCGTAAATCTGAGACGCCGCATGGAATTTGCCATCCTAGGCGACTTACTCTATTGATAAATCTCCGCCCCTGTGCAAAACTCTCACCAAAACCACTAGTGAACGGGATCCCGGGTCTGATTGTATGTCTCTGGGTTGTATCATGAAGGTATGTAATGCATTTTCCGTTTGAATTATCTTCTACGTAATGGTAATAAAAATAGTCCACTTAGAAAATACGTGACAGTTAATCATTTAATTGCCTTAAATTCCAATAATTAGAATAAGTAGCATAAATTCGTCTGTACGATGATAGCTATATGTAGGCGAATGCTGTTAAAATGAGAGTTAACTTATGATTATTACAGTTCATTTAGTTATATACAAATGATAATGACTAATGTCATTACGAGTACCTATTAGTTTTACTGAAAATATAAATAAATTATCTCCAAAAATAAGTATTTAACTAGCAAAAAGTTGTATTTGGTTCAGCTTCATTTCCAATATAGTCAATAAATCTGGTAAAATACGATATAATTGTTACGTAAAGATACTAAATATTTTGCAGAGATGGAAGGTAAAATAGCATAATTTATTAACCTGCCCACATAACCTTGCACGTGTACCTATAAACCGGTTACTTTTTAACAATGAACATAAGCTATGGTATAATACAGTACATCGTATAAAATATTTGAATCGTACTTACATAAATTAATTTGGAACCGGAAGTGTCCAAAAATTAGATTAGTTGGATTACTTACTATCGAACCCTCGAACCTTACAATCTTTACATTATTTACAATTACAATTTTCACCAGGCATCCAACATAAACTGCGTGTCGCTCATAAATAAATTTTCAAGAATAATGAAGACAGAATAAAGTAATTAATAACTTTTTTATTAATAAAAACAAAATTAAATAAAATTACTGTACACAAATGTACAAATTCGGTCGCAATTTTGTTGTCGCTGTTGGTTATCACAGTAACAAAAAATTTTGGAAACATATACAGGGTGTTTGCTTGTGCAAATTTTACACGCAAAAATATGAAAAAAAGTTCATACAAACATATGTCCCCAAATGTTGCCTAATGGAGCTGCAGCGCTTTGAATATTTCAGAAACAGTTTAACTTTAGGTATGCAAATTTCCACGCATATTGATAATAATATAAGCTACGTTTTCACATTATTTAAGAAATATATATTTTATCTGCTTCCACTATGGTAAGTAGATTATTGTCACATTGTTTTCAAGCAGGTAAGTTGATTTTCCGGTAAAGTGCTAGTTGCTATTGACGACGGGAGGTAACTTAGGGAAATAAGTGATTTCGAATAATGCAAATTAAAAGATGTTGAACTTGAAATTTTGTTAATTATTGATTAATATTTGTACAATTATTACAATTAGTCACATTATTCACAAAATTTTAATAGCTTCCCACACGTTTGTTAACTACGCCGTAGTAACAACAAAATCAAAGCAGACTAGTTGACATCCACTAATGTCAAAAAATCATTTAATATCACTATCAAAATAAATTGATCAAGAAATGTAAAATCAGTAAGGGAGCAAATAAAACGTTATATACCACGCAGGAGGTAAGTTTTGACCAGTTACTCTGTTGCCAGCCCTCGCTACGCTCGGGCGCAAAATCGTTCCCGCCTGGTAAAACCTACTTACCTCGTTTGTAGTGGAATATACTATTTCACAGTGTTGGGGGGCACCGAAGAGGCTGTCGACATTATGCATTATGTTCTTAACCTTTTTTTTAATCAATCACTGATTAGAAATGTACAAAAAACGCCCTCTCTCATTTTAGTTGCAGATATGTTTATATAAACTTTTTTTATACCGGGTATCCAAAAAGTCTGGAAACGGTCAAATATCTCGAGAAATTTACATTGGATCCAAAAAAGGAAAAACACGCCCCTAATACTAATAATTTTAAAAGCGCTATCCCCTACCCCTTGGGTGGAGCGGGGAGCAACTTTAAAATCTTAAATGGATACCCCTATTTTCTATTGCAGAATCGGGTTCTACGGCAAAAATTAAGTACAAGTTTGTCTGAAATGTTTTTTTAGGTTCGTGACAAATGGCGCTGTAATCGCAAAATATTTTTTTTGTAATTTCTAAAAAAATTCTACGGAACAATGAAAAATAATAAAGTAAAAGCTCATTTTCTTGAAAAAGCCATTCAATGGTGTTAAATGTAATATCCCCCCTCCCACCACCATGAGGGGGGGCGAAGTGGTGGGCAACCTTAAAATATTAAACGGAATCCCATATTTTTTATTGCGGATGTAGAGTCTGGCGAACAAACAATTCAATTTCATTCAAAACATTGTTTTCGATTCTTGACAGATGGCGTTGTGACCGTAAAAATAAATTTTACGCATATTACGCAAAATGCAGTGAGACATGTTAATTTTACACAAAAAACTATATTTACTACATCCGCAATTAAAAATATGGGGTTCCGTTTAATATTTTAAGGTTGCCCATCTCCCCTCATGGTGGGGTGGGGGGTATTAAATTTAACACCATTGAATGGCTTTTTCAATAAAATGAACTCGTACTTCATTATTTTTCATTCTTCCGTAGAATTTCTTAGAAATTACGGAAACAAATATTTTTGCAATTACAGCGCCATCTGTCACGAATCGAAAAAAAACGCTTCAGACAAACTTGACGTAAATTTTGCTGTCGAATCCGATTCTGCAATAGAAAATAGGGGTATCATTTAAAATTCTAAAGTTAGGGGGTTGTGTTTGGTATCATTGGATAGCGCTTTTAAAATTATTAAGGATGTGTTTTCTCTTTTTTGGATCCAATGTGTATTTCTAGAGATATTTGACCGTTTCCAGACTTTTTGGACACCCGGTATATCTTTGCATGTAGAATCTGCACCAGATGTTTGTAACCGATATTTCTGGATCGGATACCCTGTATAATTCATTTTTAACCGAGTTAAACCAGTGTCTCAATTCCAACTTTTTGCCTTTGAAATGTAAAACGACCAAGCAGGCGCGTGCTGGGTCGATTTTAGGCCCTTTCTCATTTCATTTGCCATTACTATCTCAACACCACCTACAAGAAATTTGAAAACGAAACACGCTGACAAAACACTGGAAATACCATACTACAACGTTTACAAAACAGAATCAGTGAAAAGTAAAAATTAACAAGTTCTTTTATAAACAAATACTAAATATTTCGGAACTGTCCTATAACAAATACTTTATAACGAGTATTTCAGATTTTTCACATCATTACTTTAGGGGTCCTAGGTTAAGGTCCTTTTGAGTCACTCTGCGAGGGCCCACCTGAATGGGTCACAGCACAAGGATGACACATTTTCTTTTTGAAGTGGTAAAGTAATTCTCAACAGATTTTAAACATACTTGTATTTTATGAAACGCACAGAAACTTCTTTGTTTGTTTTCCCTTGCAAAAATTAATAATAACACTAACGTAATAAAAAAATTTTTGAGCAAACTTTACACGGATATTAGGTAACACTGGCGCCGACTTTCGAGACTACATAGATCTGCGTGGGCTCAGGACTCATGAGCTTATTTCCCATCTAATAGTTACGATATTATACTATATACACTACAGGGTCTACCCACATTTGATGCTTAACAGATAAATTTCATAATTTATATTTAACAAATATTTTCTAAAAAATCATATACCTAGGTTAATAATGAGTATCTGTTAAGTATTCTAATTATGGGATCCCATCAAAAACCAGATCTCGAAAATCTCGGAACTGAAGTCCTTAATTTCACCAATACCGAGATGAAACATATTTGTTTATGATAGAAATATTTTATGTTTTTATATTAATCAATTCAAGAAAAAAAATATATGATCGCGTAGGATAAGTATTCTAACAAAATATTGTCTGATGTCTATTCGTATGTATGTCCATTCCTCAGTCGCGTTTCTCTAAGTACGATAACTGCAAAAGCAAAAGTGAGATTATATTGAAATTTGGACAGTAAGTTAGCGTTGGCTAGTGGAGTGAAGAGTGTTGATATTCGAGGCGTTTCGCCAATCAAGCTGGCATCACCGGAAAATTAGAATTGCAAATAAATATATTATTTATATTTAATTAATTAAAAAAAATTACTTATTTTCAAAAACTGTGAAGACTATATTAATTAGAATGTTCAACAATAATATAGAAATTGCAAGAAACCGATGAATAATGTTTCCATCTAGTTTTTAGCATTCACTGGTCGTCTCGTTTATCATAAAAAAGCTTATTATGAGTTGCCTATCGACGATAGATATGCATAGTCGTGAACTTTTTTGTAGTATTTTTTTAAGACCCTGCATGTGGAAAATAATATGTGCCAGTGGAGTTTTATAACAAAAAATCCGAATAGGAGAGTCTATCATTAGAAAATGAGGTACTGCATTGTTAAGCGGCTTTCTGAGCGGTGAACCCTCGACTAGAAAATCTGTTCACTGGTTTTGGAGATTAGTCCTTTCTTACAGATAGATTTTGCGACATTCGAACTCGTCAAACTAGTAAGGTCCTACCTGCACCGCAGACAGCTAAGGGTGAAAATCTCGGACCAACTCTCCACTTACAGGACCGTGGAGGCAAGGTTCGGTGCTGTCACCACACCTTTTCGCTATCTACACCTCAGACCTCCCCAGGACCGACCACACAGCCTTGGCCCTGTACGCAGACGACACAGCAATAATTGCCAGATCCTGGAAAGCCAGGAACGCAACCAGAAAACTCCAGGAAACGGCCACACTCCTGGAAGAATGGTGCACGAAGTGGAAAGTCGCCGTCAACGCCGACAAAAGCCAAGCCATTCTCTTCAGACGAGTGCGGAAAGAAATTCCCACAGGACGAGGACATCCAATGGCACGACACCGTCAAATACCTTGGCGTGGTCATGGACAGAAGCCTAACGTGGCGACAGAACACGGACGCTATCACAGCCAAGGCCCGGCGCCCTCATCTACCCAATGATGGGAAACGGGAGCCGTCTCAACCTGAGGAATAAGCTCACGCTTATCAAGACCCTCATCAGGCCGCAGCTGACGTACGCTTCGGTAGCGTGGGGCTACCAGGCAAAGCCCTACATGAAGAAAATCCAGGCAGTAGAAAACATCGCCCTCAGGACGGCAGTCGGAGCCCCATGATACGTGAGAACCGCAGATATTGTCAGAGACCTGGAGTACACCACGGTCACTGAAGTCATCCGGGAACGAGCGAAGAAGTTGTACGCCCAAGCCGAGGAGCATGGGAACCCGCTGATCAGACAGGCCACTGATTATGACCCTGCCGACGCCCCGAGGCACAAACGGCCGAGGGTACAGCTACTGGACAACGGGTGAGTATAACTTATATTTCCCGCTAACCGATCTGTTTCAGATACCCCAGGACGGACCACCACTACCAGAGACACGACGTTTTTCTACCCTAACCCAACCTCCTTGCGGGCGTCGGACAACATACCGTCCAACGCCCGTTGTCCCACCTGCTCCGTGGAGTCCAAAAGTGCTAAAATAAGCACTTAGGGTCTCCACACTCCCGAGCTACACAGCTCATATCCTTACCTTTCCGATGATCCGGGGTAGGACACGCGTGTCCTACGTACTGGCAGTCAATCCCAGCCAAAACTTCCTAAACCCAACTAGACCGATGACTACCCACGGGGGTGACAAGCTGGCGAAGAAAGAAAATATCAAGACAAGAAGAGCGCCAGAAGAGACCTCAGCCAGCGAGGTTGAAGGGCCAGGACCAGGGGAGGTCCGCAGAAAATACCACGACACATCTCGCATTTGCGAGCTGGGTCTGGTAGAAGTAAGCGGGCCCACCTATCACGAAGGCCGGTCCAGGTCTACAGAGATAATCTAGGAGCAAAGAGTAGTAGTCCTACTCGGCCCTAGTTATCGAGACCGACATCAAGCCAATGGATATTGGCGCGCGCTTTTATGTTATCTATATAGTGTTATCGTGGTTTGCATATTAATAAGAAATGCATCACTCAGTTAAATCTATAATTTTATTTGACGAATAAAAATATACTACTTAGTGCGTGTTTACGGAACTTTTTTGAAATATGCATGAAAAGTGTCCGATATGGATATGTGGGAATTGGAATATGTAAAAAAATATATATATCAAAAAGTTCGTTAACATTTGTTTCCAAAGTTTCAAATTTTACTTAAAAACCAAAGAATTAGGGTCATGCGGTAATAGGTCCGGTTACAAAAGCATTCAATTTTTATTAACTAATTAAAACCAAAACATGTACGTTTCATATGAACACTAATATGAATGATTTGATAAGGTATGCTAAAACAATAATTATTGAAACACAAAGGAAATGCCTGAGGAAATACGATAAATACATTGTGCGCGGTTTAATTTCTCTTTGTACTCGTACTTTAAATCTGCTCCACTTTCACAAATATTTAACTACATTTGCAATGCTAAATACATTAAATTATAATGCGTGCTCCTCGCGAATGTTTAAAAAGGACTTTCTACATACTTCCATATTAAGCATACCTTTAAAAACGAATATTAATAAAATAATCCACAAAATTATCGTTCAATTATTACCTTCATATTCATAAATATAGTGTCTCTTCTTGTGAATCATCAGCACGAGATCATCAAACAAATAGTGGGACATATTTAATCAATTATTGTCCACACGTGTTGCGTAGGGACTGATAGTGTACACCATAGTTTTTGAATATTTTACGTATGGTAATAACGAGGGCAACGTAATCCTCCACATCCGTTATTTTGGATTTTTCACATCTTTATTGATATTTGGAAAATCAAGACGGATCTAACGACATCTTACTTATCAAAAACGTTTAATCCGTTTAAGGCTGTAGAACGTAACATCAGAACAGAACTTATTTACAATATTTACAAAAAAAAATAAATAAATGAAAATCTTCCAGGCAAACATAAAATACACTTCTATCACACGTTAGAAGGTGCATTTATCAGGGTGGTTTTGTTAAGGGCCAATTAATCATTGTAAATGTTGGATTTATAGTCCCATTATAATAAGACTGGAACAAGTACATATTTGCCGACTTGGGCAACTATTAAAAAAGAAAATCTGTGAGCATAAATTTAAGTATTTTGTAAAGAAAATAATATGTACACAAATAAAGATTTGCTACAGTTAGCACTGTGATAGTTTTTCTTGTGTTTTTATTTAATTAAAATACTTTCTTCTTTAACGTTGTAGAAGTTTATTGATTGTTCTCATACTGTATTCACTGTTATTAAAATCGTTTAACCTGTGAAGTCAATATATTATTTTTTTTATCCTTCCCCATCTCATCTCTTTTGAAAAATCCAAACGCTGAAGAAAATAAATTGCAAATTCTGTAATCATATATGTATTTTGTAAAAACATAATATATACCAGTGATATGTATAAGGAATGTTGAAATCAGGGCTATATGCTACTTTTTTGTATTTGCTTATTTATTTAATTAAAATACCTTTCTATTTAGAGTTGTAGAAGTTTATTGCGCGTTCTTATTTATTTATTTACGGGCCGAAGCCCATTACAGATAGTAATACAAGAAGATGTTTTAGTGTAATAAGAATAATAATATATACATACAGATAACAATAAAAAATACATACATACAAAATTACGACAGTAACAGTAAAAGTGAACATCAAAAATTTATCCAAGCTAGAAAGTTACGATATGCAATACAATAAATTAAATCAATACCTAATACTTTCAATTGACCATTAGCCTAGCAAAAGTGGTACATAAGAAAATATAATTAAAATAAAAATATAAGGAAGAATGTAAAAAAAAGAAAGAAAAGAAAGACGCTGGATTTCGGTACTCAGTAGAGTTGAAGGAATAATTTGTCAACTGCTCAACGAATGTTGCAGGATTGGTAAAGAAATCAAGCTTACTAAAGGTGTTTGCCACCCTAGTGGATCTAGCAACATATGAGTTAAAACCGTAATTAGTTCTGTGGGTTTCTGTGCACATGAAATGTGCCAACTGAACGGGTAGATCTGGGAGGAACATGAATACCGATCTTCTCAAGTAAGTATGTGGAATTGATTATATTATACAGCAGTATAAGGTATCTGTGTATACGACGCACTTCAAGAGAATTGATGTGTAGTTCGCTTTTAAGAGAAGCATAATCAAAGTTATTGGGGTACTCGTAATTATCGTTAGATTTATACGCGATATATCTTAGGAATTTGTGCTGAATATTTTCTATGTTCCGGATGTGAATATTATAAAAGGGACTCCAAACCTAGGAAGCGTATTCTAAGTGAGGCCTTACAAGTGAGCAGTAGAGGAGCTTAATGGATGAAGTGTTGGTAAATGCTGTCTTCATTTTTATTTAAAAAACGATTACCAGTTCTGCTTTACTTTAAAATTTAGCGTAATAGGCAAAATATGACTTTACAGAGTGGCCCCATCCCATATTCTTTGTAATGTGAGAGACAGTTACGATTTTTAAGCAATTAAAACAGGGATCCAACATTGCATTTTCTTCTGGAGTAAATCAAAAATCTGTATGTCTTAGTATTTTCAAAAAAGAAAGTATATACACAATTCTGCGTGCCAGCGCGGGTTTCCGAGGTGGGTTTGCCTCTAATTCTCTTTATTTTGAATTAATTCATGGATTTTTAAAGGTTTTGCTTTTATCATAAGGGATATTATCTAACAATTTTTAAGCTCATTGCCTTTATAAGATACCATACTTGTACGTTCCTGTATGTATTATCAAAACGAATATTTTAAACTTTTATATCAATTGATAGGGAATACTCTGACTTTCTACTTTTGTAAAATTCTGATTGATTTTTTCGTTGCGGAACAATAAGAAAATTACAGTGTACACGTGTCTGCCACCACTAAGTATATATCTAGGAGAAGTGGCTCTGACAACAATGCTACGTCTCAAATCCGTCGGCATACAACCAAATGTAGGCTGTGGAGAGGCCAGGAGTCGCCTGTGGAATGAGGCTGTCAGAAAGACGCCTCTTTTACAGACGTGCACTAATGGCATTTCTCCCCGGTTTGTCTTTGACACTTTGACAGACCCTACATAATATTATTATTATTAGCCGTTACTCGAGTCCGAGTATAAAAATGTTACAGTCGATAAATTGTGTACAATAAAAACAAGTAAAAGGTGTAGTCTATTGTAATTCCCATTCATTTACGGTGCACACGACTATGGCTATAGAGGCCAATTCGGGAGAGCACATGTCGACCGCAGTCAGGACAAACATAGACCTGGTTAGGTCTTGGATTCGGCCTTCTTGCAGCAACATTTCCTTGATAGCTGGCCACAACCCCTCGCCATTCGGTTCTGTCCGCTGCAAGTTGTTCCCATTGCTCGTCTGCAATACCGCAGGATTTTAGATTTTCATGGAGACCGTCTTTGAACCTCTTTCGTTGACCGCCACGCCTTCTTCTACCGCTTAGCAATTCACCATAAAGTGTGCATTTAGGAAGGCGGTTATCATGCATACGATAAACGTGACCTGCCCATCTTAGGCGTGCTCTTGAAATAAGCACCTCAATTGGAAGGCTGTTTGCTCTCCTGAGTACTTCCACGTTTGATATGTGATGGAACCAACGGATTTTCATCATACTTCTGAGGTGTCTTTGCTGAAAACGTTCTAATTCTTTCACATGACGACGGTAAGTGACCCAGCTTTCACATCCATATAGCAGTGTTGGAATGACAACTGCTCTGTAGACAGTAATTTTCGTTGACAAAGCAAGGTCGTGGTTGTCAAATACTCTCTCTCTAAGTCCCCAGAGTGCTCTAGATGCAGCGTTAATTCTATTGCGAATCTCGCTGTCCATGTTTGCTTTGTCATTAACAACGTTGCCTAAGTAATTGAACTGATCCACCACTTCAAGAGAATTTCCGTTAAGTGTAATGTCTATTTGGTTCACTTGATGAGGAGTTGACATAATCTTAGTCTTTCCAATGTTGATTTTAAGTCCCAAGGAATCATAGCTCTGGGCATACACATCTAAAAGTTCTTGAAGCTCTTCCGGCGTAGAGGCTAAAAGTGCACAGTCATCCGCATACTGGAGATCACAAATGAATCGTGTGCGTGTCTTCGTGAAAGCTCTAAAGCGCCCTATGTTAAAGAGGCCGCCATCAAAACGGTATCTGAGACCTATTCCTCTGACTGTCAGTTTGTTGTCAACAATAATTGTTAGAGCAGTGGTAAACAAATTAAAGAGTAGGGGTGCCAGGACACATCCCTGCCTAACTCCAGTGAGGGTTTGGAAAGGTTCGGTTGCCTCATTATTATACATAACCTGGGCGTTGTTGTTTGTATGTAGACTGCGACATACTTCCACAAATTTTCTAGGGATACCTAAGCGGAACATAATTTTCCAGAGCACTTCCCTGTCCACCGAGTCAAACGCCTTGGTTAAATCAATGAAGGCCATGTGAATTTCTCCTTGATGTTCGAGTGCTTTTTCTTGAAGCTGTTTAAGTGTGAAGATTAAATCCGATGTGCCTCGGTTTGGTCTAAAGCCACTCTGTGTTTCAGGAAGTAACTTTTCCATAACAGGTGTTAGCCTATTTGCCATCGCTTTAGTGAGTATCTTCCCTCCAACAGCCAGGAGAGCTATACCCCTGTAATTTCCACAGTCCGCAGCGCTCCCTTTGTTTTTGAAGAGGTTGATTAAAAGTGTATCACGAAACTCCTGCGGAGCTTGACCACTTTCCCACACGACATCAAACAGTTTTTTAAGGTAGGGTATGAGCTCTGACGACACAGCTTTAAAGATCTCAGCTGGGAGTGAGTCGGCGCCGGGAGATTTGTTATTTTTTAGCTGCCCAATGGCGGTTAAGATCTCTTCCGTTGTTAGTGGTTTATCTAAGTCTTCGAAGGTGTCATATTGAGGAATAAGATTTATAATATCGTGATCGGCTTGACTTTGCTGGTTGAGAATGTTAGAGTAGTGTTCTTTCCATCGGGCTCTTATTTCCTGGTCTTCTTTGAGGAGATTTCCATTTAAATCTTTAATAGGGCACATATTTTTCCGACTGGGGCCGTACACTGCTTTTACTCCTTGAAAGAAATTCCTGTAGTCGTGTGAATCGGCGTACCTTTGAATTTCTCTGGCCTTGCTTGCCCACCACTCGTTCTTTATTCTTCTGATTTCGCGTTGCGTTTCATACTTAGATTGGGTAAAAGCTTCTGCTTTTGATGGGTCATTGGGGTGGTTGATAGCGTTTTGGAAGGCAGTATGTTTGCGGTCAAGAAGTTCTTGTATAAGAGCTTCATTATCATTGAACCAGTCCTCCTGTTTTTTACTTGCTGCAGTGCCAAGAATTTCCTCACTCGCACTTTTTAAACTGTCTTTAATTTGTGTCCAGGTAGCAGCGACATCTACAGAATTGGTTTCTTCTAGTGCACTCAAATTCTCTTGAACTTTTTGCTTTAGCTGTTCGACGGTTTGTTGGTCACGCAATTTACTAATACAGAGACGGAGTCTACGTTTTACTTGAGTTCTTCGGTGTTTGGGTCTCATAACAATTTTCATTTTAGAGACAACAGGACGATGATCGGTCCAACATTCGCTATCAATGCGCGCCTTTGTAATTTGGACGTCCTTGAGATGCTTCCTACGTACGATAACATAGTCCAGTAGATGCCAGTGACCTGATCTGGGGTGACGCCAGGTGCCTTTAAATTTATCCTTTTGTCGGAAAATGGTGTTTGTTATAACTAGATCATGTTCGGCGCATTTAGTTAGGAGTAGTTGACCGTTAGCGTTCATGTTGCCCAAACCGTTCTTGCCTATGATGCCTGGCCAGGTGTCTGCATCTCTCCCTACTCTAGCGTTAAAATCGCCAAGAATAACGAGTCGTTCCGTTTTAGGTATTCTACAGAGGGTTTCTTCCAGCTGTTGATAGAAGCTTTCCTTGGTTTCGTGACTTGCATCCAGAGTGGGAGCGTAGGCGCTTATTAGATTTACCGCGTTGCCATCTGATAGCTCATAGCGTAGCAGCATTAGACGCTCGGATAGGCCTTGTGGTACTTGTGTTAAATTGGATACAAGTTGATTCCGAACGGCAAATCCTACTCCATGTTGTCTTCTTGAATTGGTGGGAAGACCTTTCCAATAGAAGGTGTAGTACTTTTCTGTGAGAGAGCCTTCCTCCAAAAATCGAGTTTCGCTGAGAGCTGCAACGTCAACATTGAGTCGGTGAAGTTCTCTATCTATTAGAGCAGTTCTTCTTTCAGGCCGATCGGTGCGAGTGCTGTCGTTCAAAGTACGAACATTCCAAGCGCCGTAGATGAAAGAATTAGTTTTCTTGGATTTAACTTGTCGGTGTTTTTTCGACATTCGATGAGGTGTCCCTGTGGGCACCCTCCCCCGGAGATCCGATCGGGAGGGTATTTTAACATAATAATAATACAGACGAATAGTGAGAACGAGGCTGCTGGCGAAGGTGTGATCAACATATTCACAGACGGATCAAAAAAGAAGGATGGGACAGGGTGTGGGATATACTCTGTATATAAGTGTGCAAATCCAATATAAATGGGCTATGGATGGGCGACGGAACTGGGGGTCTTAACCATAGCTGCAAAAGAGATTGTCCAACTACGGACAACACAATCAGGATCTACACAGATTGTGACAATCATTACTAGCCCTGAGAACTTACAAAATTACCACAGGAGCAGAATAGGAATATCACCAAGCACTTGTGGCTGCCTCCAGCATGAATAACATACTGGTATGCTGGGTGAAAGGACATGCACAGTGTAGTGGCAACAAAGTAGCCGACAGACTGGCCAAGAAGGCCTAAGTATCTTTGGACCAGGACCGGCCACTCTGTTACCGATCACGGCGATAACACAAATATTTAAAGAGAACGAATTCAAGAAGTTGTGGGATGAAACAAACAGTTGTCAGCTTGCTAGGGAACTACTACAGTATCCCAACAAGAGCACAGCACAGAATACCTGGCAATGTCCAGAAGGAACCTACGTTTTATAACGGGAAACCAAACTGGACACTGTCCGTTAACGGAACATCTACATAATATGAGATTAAGCGAAACACCTCTCTGTACAGGTTGTGAACAAGAAGATGAAACGGTTCAACATGTACTCTGTGACTGTTCTGCCGTCTCATCAATCAGAGAATCCATTTTGGGAGAACGTGGGCCTACTTTGGCCGATGTAAGGGAGATGCCCCTAGGCAGCATCACCATCTATTTCGCAAGATTAGGTTGGTTGGAGGCCTAGGCGAGGGTCTGCCTACTGAGAGGAAGTACAAGGGGCCCAATGGGGCCTAAGTACTGTGGTTCAATAATTTTCATTGACCATCCTCCCAACCAATTCCAGATGTAGTGTACACGTCCGCATGCATTTTGTCGTAGAAGAAAAAAAAATACAATTTTTGAAGAATGAACCAATACGAAAAATACCTATATAAATTTTGATTTTTTTATTTCTATTAGCGCGAGTTTCTACATCTCACCGTTTTTAAGAAAAAAATATTTAATTGAAATTCTATCGAATGCAAATGTATTCGTATTCCACTGTAAGACGCTTCTACCATTTCTCTCAGAACCTATTACGGAGCGGGATATTATTGAAAACTATAAACCAAATAAAAGACAAAAAATCATCTGGGATAGGTAGATTATCTCTCTCGACTATTGCATGTATTTTAGATACTATAATGAAATCACTGGTCTATTTGTTTAATCAATCGTTATATCAAGGATGTCTCCCAGATACATTTAAAACTGCACTGGTTATTCGTCTATATAAGGCGATGTTGAAAATGTTGACAACTAAACAGACAAATATCTTTGCTTAATGTGCTATTTAAATTATTAGCAAAAATAGTATCTAATCTTTTCTCGATTTATATAGAAAATAACTATATATTTTCTAGTTCCCAACATGGATTTAGAACCAACAAGTCAATAGAGACAGCAACCTGTGATTTCTTAAGTTACGTCTATCAACAATTAGACAATGGGAGATGTGTTGCTTCTCTATTCTTTGACTTATCTAAGGTATTCGATTCAGTATGCTCTGAATTTTTAATAAAAAGATATTTAGCATTAATTTGCCGAATATAACCAACTGGATTAAATCCTATCTGGAAGGGCGAATCATGGTCACTAAAATTAAGCACATCACATCAGCATCACATGACGTTATGCTTGGGGTTCCACAAGAATCTGTGCTGGACCACTGCTGCTCCTACAATTTATTAATGATCTGCCAGAACATATCACTAGTGCAACCCTCACAATGTATGCGGATGATACCACAATAACTGTATCCCCTCATGAATTTGAATTAGCGAAAAAATGTGCAATATGTGAATTTGACACTTAGTGTCAACGTAATAGATAGATAATTTTTTTCATCTGAAAGGATATCTCAACTGGCGGATGGTATTGAATTTTAGAACTGGATATCTCAGGTCTTTTAAATATAATAATATACTATGCAATGGCATATTCACTTATTTCTTTCAATATTATTAGCTGGGTCGTGGTAGAGACTTTTTGAAGCGCAAACAAATTATTTTGAAAGTTGCCGAGAAGTGTTTAAAAATTATATATATATTTTTTAAAAAAGCCTTTATTCAAATGCTCTAAAAAGTAGAAAATAAACTTTGAAGTAAATCAAACCCATCATTTTGTTACATTATATAATTTTTTTATGATATAAAAGCGTGTCGCAAGATTTTCCGTGTAAAGGAGATTGCTCGCGGCAAGCTTTTATATAATAAAAAAATTAGATAATGTAACAAAATAAAACTTACTTCAAAGTTTATTTTCTACTTTTTAGAGCATTTAAATAAAAGCTTTTTTTAATTTTTTTTATATAATTTTATTTTTTACTTTTTAGTCTTTTAATATGGTGTAATACCCAGATATCGGTTTTGAGACGAATCGGATCATAAACGGTAAAGTCGTCCGTCATCTTGAACTAAATTTTTGTCTAGAAATTGGTAATCCGCGACCCGGAAATCTCCAGATATCGATTTTGACCTAAATGACATAAGCCGTCAGCCATATTGGCGCCGCCATTTTGAATTTCTGAATTTCGACTAATAATGGTAAAGTCGTCCGCCATCTTGAAGTCGCCATCCTGAAGAAAATGTTTGACTAGAAATTCGTAATCAGCGAATTCGAAAACCCCCAGATATCGATTTTGATCGATTTGGACCACAAATGACCATATTGGCGCCGCCATTTTGTATTTCTAAATTTTGACCAAGAATTCATAATTGTCGATCTCGAAAACTCCCAGATATCGATTTTGAGTCGAATCGGATCATAAACGGTAAAGTCGTCCGTCATCTTGAAGCCGTCATCTTGTTTTTTTTTTTATATGAAAATGTTAAAGTGTATTGTCACCGGACACGTGCAAAATTTCAAAGCTCTAGCTTAATTAGAACTAATTGAAATATTGATTGCAAGATTTGACCTAAACAAACTAACTAACAAACATTGCAAGTATAATAAGGACATCCTAACTTCACCTACTATATACATATACGATTGCTTGACTTTTGCAAGAAAAAATCTGTATTTGTTAGAAACAAATTCCGCTGTCCATGACCACAGCGCAAGGTATAGTAATCTTCTGCTCATCCCCCGGCACAATACCACTGAACTCAAACACTCTCCAATCTATAACTGTTATAATATTTTATAATAAACAGTCAGCTGATTTAAAGAACACATCTAATTATACGGTGTTTAAAAGGGACACTAGAACATCACTGATTAATGGATGCTATTATAGTACTTGTGAATTCTTAAGTGATAGTTTTTAACCATAAATTCACTCTAGCTAGATATGCCCGATTCTATACGTGTATAGTTCAAGTAGACAATATCTGAGACAGAAAAAACATAACATAAACTTTATATCATTATTATCGCCGCGGGCCACCGGCGGATGCCTAACATCAAACTATCAAACGACTCGCCGCACATTAAAAACCAGCGAAAAGCTTTGCGGTCGAGGGTCGGTCGAGGTAGCACAAAGAGTAATGGTATTTTAATGAGGTCGTAAAGTTTTTGTTATGTTTTTTCTGTCTCAGATATTTCCTACTTGAACTATACATATTTATATACTTTATTCTGTATGTGGTATGTATATAGCTGTATAGTTCAAGTACGAAAAACTTTACGACCTGATTAAAATACCGGTACTCTTTTTTAGTGCTGTTCGCAAATTGATTCACTTATCTTTATAGGTTTTTAATGTGCGTCGGGTCTCGGGTCGTTATTTGATGTCAGGCTTGGCGCTTGATGTTGTAAAGTTTTTGTTGCGTTTCTTTTACTGGGATCTATTTACTTCTATATCCTCATAGGGAGCTGTGTACCTCAATATTATAATGTCCTATATCCAAAATAATTCTTATCTAAGTTTTTGTTCTATATCCCATTGTGTGTACGCGTTCATAGTGTTCCATATCCCATACGGTTTTCTTCTAATGAGCGTTTAATTTTGTTGTTAAAAACGTTAAAAAAATGAGTTATGCATCATGCATGTGATGAAGATACGTCCATTGCTAAAAAAGTCTATAATTCAATTAATATTCAGGATAGTACCGAGTATTTCGATATAGAAAATATGGAGATACTTTATGAAAATACTTACCAACCGAGTCAGAGGTATGGAGTAGCGAATAGGTAAACAATATATCTAATTTACACTTGTATTACCGTTACTTAGGGAAATTATTACATTGGACTCCGAATTGGAATTAATTACTGAAAATAATAATGTCCTGTTTGCAAATGAATCAGTGATTGTAGAGGGCCAAGCCGGAAATCCCATGAACACTGACGTGAATACCAATTCAAAGTAAGTTTGCTTTCTTAATAAATTGAGAGCTTAAACCCAATTGTTTTTGTTTATTTGTAGCGAAAAAACAATTAATATTGAAGAAGCCAATAACATTGTTGAAGCAACCAATAATAGTTTGGAATTTCAAATTGCATCAGTTTTGAATGGCACAAGAGTAAATAATGAAAATAGTATCGCAGCTAATTAAAAAAAGGGGTCCACTAGAAAGAAGACGTAAACGCCTTCCAAGTGGAAACAGAATATAAGACGAAAAAAACGTCAACATGGAGAAACTTATATCAACAGCAAAGGTAAATTACAAGGGGGAATAATAACACAAGCCCTACCCTTTTGTTGGATGAACTAAGCACTTCCCAACCACAAAAAAAAACAAAAGGGCAAAAACCCAAAAGTATCAATTGAATTGGTGCAAATGAAAAGTACAAATACAAGGAAGAAGAGCACAATAAGTAATACGGTTGAAAAATCAAATAACGCAAGCCATACCCTTTCGTCTGATAAGCCAAGCACGTCCAAAACACACAAAAAAAGAAACAATGAGCAAAGCCCAAAACTAACAACTGAATCATTGCAAATGGAAAAACAAATACAAGGAAGAAGTGCACAATAAATAACACGTGTGAATAATCAAATTTTCCATGCGCGAATAGGGTGAAAAAATCGAAATAAGAATTTCCAATACTTTATTTTTGTAAAGATTTTTATATTATTTTTATAATTTCAATTCATTAGCTATACGAATGCGTATCTGTGTATTTAACTTTTGCAATAAAAAAATTACAACGTGAACTTGTGGATATAGGGTGATAATAAATAAAATCTTAGTTTAAATTACAATGTTCTATATCCTAATTTGTTGTTCCATATCCGCACTGCTGCCGAGAAAACGTGCTTTTGTTCTATATCCAATTTGTGCCAAATTTGAATGTTTTTTAAATATTAAGTCGCTCAGGTATTATTAAAAAGGAAAATCGCCCTAAGTTCAGAAAATTAGTTCAAACGAAATACAGTAACAATGTTGTCAAAGATATCTTTGGCGTCAAACATACCGCAATTTAAACATTCAATGCCAGTTTTCTCAAAACTAGGTTATGTGGAGATAGAACAATATAATTCTCAGCCGACGAATGTACATATATAGATTTTTAACTTATGACCTAACAATCATATGTTAGCTATTATTTTATTTTGTTTCTTGTTACTATTTTATTACTATTGTCATTATTTATTGTTTTTCTTCTGTATACTTTTGTATGACTTTTCATATCTGTATCTTATACGCCTTAAACTCGGCCTTACATGAATAAATCATATTATTATTATCAATATAAGTTACAAGGTTTAGTTTTCTACTCCTGGTAACTTTTGATTTAGGCCGTTTAGGAGTACTATTTTCGAGAAAAAAAATCCAATTCTTTATGTCACCCCTTTGAGTAGCGAGTGGGTGTGCCTTCCGCGGGTTTTCGAGGTGGGTCTGCTCCTGAATCTCTATTTTGACTTACTCCCTGCGTCATTAAAAGGATTTGCTATTACTCAGAAGGGGAAGTATCTGGCTATCCCATATGCTTCTACGATAGATGAGTGGTATTATCCTCTGATGCAAAATAATTGATATCTTTGACCAAAATAATCGAATTGCAAAAATTCTTTCACTAAAATTATGCTTATACAACCCATTCAATATGTCTAGAAATACAAAAAGTACCTGGATACTACATTTTCCCTACAAAATTTTATTACCTCCGATTTCTTTATTTTATTCTTGAAGTATAACCAATTAAAACATTTATTTAACATCATCGTCACAATCAGCATACCGTAATACCAAACTACATAATCAATCCACGTCTACCTTGTAGCATTTTTAGTTTTCGAGATATTACGAGTATCTTACATCTTCAAAAAGGAGTAAAAAATTTACATATAGGGGATGAATGCAAACTGGAATTAGAAAAGGTGGTAAAAAAGGGTAAGTTACCAGGATTACCATTTTAAAAGGTGAATATATTACAGGCAAAAGTAATGATAAACATGGGTGTTGACAATTCGAAAAAAGTAAGACCGAAATTATAAAACTTACTACAAAAAAAAAAGAAAGTAGTAGAAAACTTATTGCCAAGAAGCCCAGGAAATCTTTACTTGGTGTTTATTTATTTAATTATTGTTAGTTGAAGTTATCATATTGTGTTTCATAAGAGTTATTTTTTTATATAGGTCAGTCATTACGGACTTCGATAATGGAAAGTTCGACAGTTGCAAAAGTTTTTTAAATTTTGAGACAACATTGGATAAGTTAAAAAAATAAAAAATCCAGTTTTGCACCCTTTTCTGTCCCTCGGAACATTGTTATTATTTTTTGAAAAAAATTCCGAAGTTTATGCAAACTTTGGAAAACATTTTAATAATTATTAAGACATCTTCTGTCAAGTTTGTACCCTGCTACGATGACCGGAACATTGCAAATAATTGTTATATACTTTGATATATTTTGTCGAAAAAAACATTGCAAAAGTTATGCAAATTATTGTTTATAAGGCAGAATATGGTCACATACCCGCTTGTAGTTTTTCATAACTTTTGTTATCCCGGAAGATTTTTTTCACAATATTTTTATCTGGCACGGCCGTGGCCGTGGTAAATAACAACTGTTTGCAAATGTTCCGGTCATAGTAGCAGGGTGCAAACTTGATAGAAGATGTCTAATAATTATTAAAATGTTCTCCAAGGTTGCATAGACTTCGGAATTTTTTTCAAAAGTTATTACAAATTCACGTTTTTTGTTAATTTAACAATGTTTCGGGGGGGCAGAAAAGGATTTGTTATTTTTTTACCTTCTCTAATGTTATCTCAAAATTTGAAAACTATTGCAATTTTTTATACTTTTTTACTCTAATAAATTGGGTTAATAGGTAATCCAGTTCAAGAAAATTACCACTGTTACTTCCGAGAATATTATATATTTTTGTTCTAAAGTGTATTAAAATATAATGTTACGCCTCGTTTCATAATAAAGTTAATATTGTAAAATAACCTCGAAAATAACAATGTATTAAAAATGTGGTAAGCTATAAGAATTGTCATAAAATCGTACAAAAAAAAACTAAAGATATAGGTATACGATTAGGCAATACAAACCCGAAAGGTTTTTGTAAACCCAAGATTCCAGAATTGAACTAATTATTTATTTCTTATTACGAAGTACAATATATATTGTACTTCGTGTTTCTTATCTTAGACTACTTGTACCTCAGAAATAAAGCATTTACGTTAATGCATTCGATTTTTACTTTCCCGTATACGTATATCCCAGTTGCCAGGGGTTTTAAGTCGGAATTATTGTTTCATGAAAGGCTAGTTCTTTGCTAGTAGAAAGTTACTCAAAAAAGTTTACCAAAATGTACCCCCGCGAACGCTTATAAAAACCCTCTGAAACGGAAAAATTCAGTTTTTTGCTAATATTTGGAAAAAAACCACGTGGAAGAGCAGGAAATTAAAAGAAATATATATATTTGTTTTTTTTGATAAATTTTTCCCTTAGCATGACAAATTATTACAGTTCGCTCAATATTTCAAGCGCGTCGCACAGGAAATGGAGCATTTCTCGACCGCCGCTACATAATAAAGACAATTGGTAAACATTAAAAACGAGGAAAAAAAAGAGGTAGCATTTTAAAGAGGAAGAATTCAGCTTTCCAATAGTATACTTACTTTTAATTTTTAGTTCTTTTAAACTGCACGTGAAAGTTAAGCTTTATCATTTTTTCCCACTCTATATTAAAACAACTATTAAATAAAATACTATTTAAAAAAAATCCTTGTAAGGACAACAAACTAGTTTATACCTTAATCTTCAATCTAAGATTAATTTTTATGCCCTAAAGTATACAGGATAAAAAACATTTTTTTTCCTACAAGGCTTTTTTGACCGTTTTAGACAAGTTTTCAAGTGAAAATTTCCTAACTCTAAAAAATGTAAAAAATACCAATGATTTAAAAGTTTCTTTTTACCCTGGATACTTTAGAGCACAAAAATTAATCTTAGTGAAGTTTAAGGTATAAACAAGCTATATCTACAAGGATTTTTAAAAAAATTGTATTTTATTTAATATTTATGTTCTAATATAGAGTGGAAAAAAATGATAAAGCTTAACTTTCACATGCAATTTATAAGAAATAAAAATTAAAAGTAAGTATATTATTGGAAGTCTAAATTCCCCTCTTTAAAATGCTACCTTTTTTTCCCGTTTTTAATGGGTACGAATGGTAGCGGCGGTCGAGAAATGCTTGAGATATTGAGCAAACTGTAATAATTTCTCATGCTTTCTCATGCTAAGGGAAAAATTTATAAAAAAAAACTTATATACTATTTTTTTGAAAAATTTCCCGCTCTTTCACATGGTTCTATCTATCCGTTTCTTTTTTCATTATTTTTCGAGATATTAGCAAAAAACAGAATTTTTCCGTTTCAGAGGTTTTTTTTATAAGAGTTCGCGGGGGTAAATTTTGGTAAACCGTTTTGAGTCACTTTCTACTAGCAAAAAAACTAGCTTTTCATGAAAAAATTAGCGAGGTAACAATTAACTAACTTTTCATCAAAATTGATCTCTGACAACTGGGCTAGTAGTATATAAGTATGGTGATAGTGCAAAATTCGGTTTTGAGTTTTTGATGGATTTACACGTTTCAAGTCCTCTGAACCCAAAAAAGTGGTTTTAAAAAAATTTCTGTCTACCGTCTGTCGCCTGTGGTCGCACCTAGAGCCCAAACTACTGGATCGATTTTGTTCAAATTTTACATGTATATTCAAGACGGCTACACCTCGAGACGAAATCGCAAAATTGATCCTAGCTCAAATGTGGGGGACGTAACCGCCTAAAAACAGGAAAAAAAAAACAGAAAATAATTTTTTTCTCTAAAGATTTTGATTCAATTTAGTACATGGACGCTCCCCTAGTACCGATATGAAATGACATGACTAATTGCTCTTAGAAAATCTGGGGGAGGGGGTTTAAATAATTTCATAATTTTTTTTTCTCAAACGGATCTAACAATTTTAGTCGAATTTAACGGATAAATACGACTTAGTAGCAGCATAAGGTAACATGACCGGTTGTATCTAAGAAATTCAGGGAGGGAGATTGGGGGGGGGGGGGGTAGGCAAGGAATTAAATAATTTTTCCTTTAAAATGGTTCTAACGATTTTGAATAAATTTGGCACATGGCCAGTTGCTCCTAGAACACGCAGGGAGAGAAGCTGTGAGGGTGAGTTTTAAATAATTTCCGAGATAATTTCATAATTTTTTTTCTCTAAAACGGATCTAACAATTTTAATCAAAATTAACAGATGAATATTGTAGTAGTGGCATAAGGTAACATGACAAGTTGCAGCTAAGAAATGTAGGGAGGGAGGTCGCGGGAGACAAGAAGTTAAAACAAAATGTTTTAAATTTCAACAAGATTGGTTGAGAAGAAATAGAGATTTGATGCTGGGACCAAGGTACATTAGTTCGGTCTCGAGTTCGGTCTACTCCTAAATGGGAAAGTTTGTCCGAGTTGTCGCGGACCGATTTTTTTTTCTACCTTCATCATGTCAGTCATATATTCTGTTATAACATTTTTTTTACAACTTTCTTCGTATAATAAAAGTTGCGATATACTCATTAATTTCTATTTATCATATTATCCAACACGACATTGTCATTGATCATCTAATAGTAACACAAGTTGAATAAATTAATTATTTTGTAATCATGAATAATATACAGGAAGTGTGCATCGTCTAATTAATTTATCCAATAAAAAACTACAATTTCTTCTTAAGGTGACCATATCCAAGAGAGAGAGAGAGAGAGAGAGAGAGAGAGAGAGATGCGATAATAAAATATTTATTATTTTTGGCCATCAATTTTTTTTTAATACATATATTGGTAAAAAAAAGTATAAGACCACCTAAGTAGAACTATGAGTGGTGTAGTGATATGAATTTCCAATTAATAAGTTCATCGTTTGCAAGATAAGTTAATTTAAATTAAAAAATAGTGCCAATCTTCATATCTTGTAGTTTTAAATTATTAACTAATTTTGCAAACAACTGAAATTATTGAGTGAAAATTCATATCACTACACCTGTTATACTTCCACTTAGGTAGTCTTATACTTTTTTTTTACTAATATATGTATTTAAAAAAAGTTATGGCTAAAAATAATAAATATTTGCTTATCGGATCTCTCTTTTCCTTGGATATGCCCACCTTAAAGGTGTTAAATTGGTGGTATTTGAAAACGGTATTGATTATTGTTGACAACAAACTGACAGTCAGAGGAATAGGTCTCAGATACCGTTTTGATGGCGGTCTCTTTAACATAGGGCGCTTTAGAGCTTTCACGAAGACACGCACACGATTCATTTGTGATCTCCAGTATGCGGATGACTGTGCACTTTTAGCCTCTACGCCGGAAGAGCTTCAAGAACTTTTAGATGTGTATGCCCAGAGCTATGATTCCTTGGGACTTAAAATCAACATTGGAAAGGCTAAGATTATGTCAACTCCTCATCAAGTGAACCAAATAGACATTACACTTAACGGAAATTCTCTTGAAGTGGTGGATCAGTTCAATTACTTAGGCAACGTTGTTAATGACAAAGCAAACATGGACAGCGAGATTCGCAATAGAATTAACGCTGCATCTAGAGCACTCTGGGGACTTAGAGAGAGAGTATTTGACAACCACGACCTTGCTTTGTCAACGAAAATGGCTGTCTACAGAGCAGTTGTCATTCCAACACTGCTATATGGATGTGAAAGCTGGGTCACTTACCGTCGTCATGTGAAAGAATTAGAACGTTTTCAGCAAAGACACCTCAGAAGTATGATGAAAATCCGTTGGTTCCATCACATATCAAACGTGGAAGTACTCAGGAGAGCAAACAGCCTTCCAATTGAGGTGCTTATTTCAAGAGCACGCCTAAGATGGGTAGGTCACGTTCATCGTATGCATGATAACCGCCTTCCTAAATGTACACTTTATGGTGAATTGCTAAGCGGTAGTAGAAGGCGTGGCGGTCAACGAAAGAGGTTCAAAGACGCTCTCCATGAAAATCTAAAATCCTGCGGTATTGCAGACGAGCAATGGGAACAACTTGCAGCGGACAGAACCGAATGGCGAGGGGTTGTGGCCAGCTATCAAGGAAATGTTGCTGCAAGAAGGCCGAATCCAAGACCTAACCAGGTCTATGTTTGTCCTGGCTGCGGTCGGCATGTGCTCTCCCGAATTGGCCTCTATAGCCATAGTCGTGTGCACCGTAGATGAATGGGAATTACAATAGACTACACCTTTTACTTGTTTTCTATTGTACACAATTTATCGACTGTAACATTTTTATACTCGGACTCGAGTAACGGCTAATAATAATAATAATAATAATAATAATAATAATAATAATAATAGGGCTGAACTTTGCAGCTAACTTCCATCTATTAAGCCTTTGGTGAGTAGCGCCACCACTTACTCCAGCTAGGGGTGCAAAACCGAACCGGCAGCCCTAGTGCACCCGGGAGGGGAAAACATCTTCCCCTCTGGTGTCGGTCGTGGGCCTGCAGGGCTAACCACCCACAGGCTCTAACCTTTGGTTCCGGCAGGCCGAAGACTGGGCCCCCACGATCGACCCCGTTCGGATAGGGGTCAAGGGCAAGGTGGTGGGGCCCAACCGGATAGACCGCCCGTTGACGACGTACGCAATGAACAAGGACGCTTTGAGTGGACAGATGAACTGAGGGATGAGCTTCTGCATTGTTATGAAAGCAGTGAGCCCGCGCGGAGGGGGTACATGGCGCGGATGCATGCTCTGTGGTGTGAGAGGCTACCAGAGCATAGCGCCTTCACGCCACAAAATCTGCGTGACTATGTATCCCACCTTCGTAGTAGGGGCTACGTGAGGGCTGCTCCTGGGCCGGTGAATGAGGTCGCCGAAGAGCCGCCACATTCACCGGTTGAGGACGTGGCTCTCCTCGTTCCGCCAATACCAGAGGGCCTCAGTACCAGAAGGGGGTTACACCGTCTGAAAACCCCCGGGCCACAAGACCTGGCCAGAGTGGACGCTGAACTTCGTACAGCGCTACCAGAAGAGGCTGACATCTGGCACATAAATTGTGCCGTGTATGCCGCTGCTCAACGCTCGTCTCAGGTGGAGAGGCGAAATACCTCTTCCCCACAGGAGAGAGCGCAGCGGCGCATACAAAAGATGGAAGCCAAGATCCAGTCGGCGAGGCAACACGCATCCCGTATCCAATGTGTGATGGACTATATGGCGGCCAACAGGCCGTTCACGCCTAAAGTGCGTCGATTAGCCGCCAACTTAAGACGCGTCCATCACACACTCAATGAGGCAGTGCTGCGAACCACCAAACAGCACTGTCTCGACAGGATACGGATGCTAGTGACTTGCAAAAAGTCATTAGTGAGGCGGGCGAGGGGGCTTGCGGAAAATAAACTGTTCCGCGAGAAGCCCTCGCGCCTTTTCCAACCACCTCCGCGTGTTGTAGACAATCCGCCGACTGCAGATCAGGTGGAGAACTTCTGGAAAACGCTGTACGAGGAGAGGCTTCCACTCAACCGAGATTCTCCGGCCCTTGCACACTTTGAAGCCTTTTGTCAAAGGCTTCAGCAACCACAGGAAGTGTGCGAACCAATAACCCCAGAAGAGGTTCGTAGGGCTCTTGATGGCTCTAAGAACTTTGCTGCTCCAGGTCCCGATGGGATAAATAACTTTTGGTGGAAAAAGTTATCGAGCACCCACCACCATTTGGCCAGAATTTTTAATTCCTGGTTAAATGGGGAGCAGCAAATCCCTTCTTGGGTTGTTGAGGGGCGGACAGTGCTGATCCCCAAGAACGGAGATTTGTCCAACCCAAAGAATTACAGACCGATAACCTGTCTAAACGCATGTTACAAGGTGTTTACACGCATTTTGTACATGCGGGTGCTCCACGCAGTTGAACCGGTTTACGAACGGATATATGAGCAACGAGGGTCGAAGAGAGGTGTCGCTGGCTGCAAGGAGAACCTGTTGATTGACAGATGTGTCACGCAGGACTCCATGCAGTATAAGCGGAACCTCTCTATGGCCTGGATCGACTACCGCAAGGCATTCGACATGACATCGCATGAGCTCATTGTTCACTTGCTCCGATGTCTTGTGGTACCCGGTCCCGTAGTGAGATGTATTGAAGAACTGATGCCGCTCTGGAGGACTCGCTTTACCATAACATCGGGTAACGATAGAGTCCAAACAGAGTCGGTAACATTCAGAAGAGGAGTATTTCAGGGAGATTCCCTCAGCCCCCTTCTGTTTTGCATCTCACTACTGCCATTATCCGTCTCGCTCCGGAAAACCCGTGGCTACAACTGCGGTACCCCCGGCGACAGGAGGCATAAGGTCACCCATCTATTTTATATGGATGACCTTAAACTTTATGCCTCTGGAGAGAGGGATCTCCAACAGTCCCTTAGGGTGGTACAGGAGTATACGCAGGCTGTCGGTATGCAGTTCGGGTTGGACAAATGCGCACTGATCCATCTCAAGAGAGGACGATGCGGTGACTATGGAGAGGACGCGCAGCTCGTGGACGGAAGCATCTTACACCATCTAGATGCCGGAGAGTCGTACACTTACTTGGGTGTCGAGCAACGCTCCACCCAAGAAGTGAGTGTAGTGAAAAACGCTCTCCGCGGCAAGTATCAGCACCTACTCCGACAGATCTGGTCTTCAGAACTGTCGGGGAAGAACAAGGTGTCTGCTACAAATATGCTTGCCGTTCCGATCCTTCTCTACTCTTTCGGAGTAGTGAAGTGGACTAGAGAAGAGCTGCGTCAACTCGATGTAGTAACCCGCAAGAAGATGCATCTCAATAGGAGCTTGCATCCTAAATCGTCCGTTCCACGGTTATATCTCCCACGACATCGGGGAGGCCGTGGACTCTTGAGCTTGGAGAGTCTCCATAGCAGGATGGTTCTGGAGGGAGCATGTAAGGTCATCAGGAGTTCGGATCCCCTTCTCTGCATGGTCCGAGACCATGAAAATACAGAGGTAGGAGCTTTTCTCTTTAAGGCAGCACGCAGAGCAGCCGATGAACTTGGTCTCATCTTCGACGTCGAGCGGGTAAACCCCGACTCTGTCACCGAGTTGGAACCCGTTCGACTAAAAGCCCACATTAGAGCTGCAGAACACAACATCCTTCTGCAGCTCCATAAGGATAAGCCATTGCACGGGATCTTCTATAAAAATATAGAAGACCTCGGCTTATCCGAAAGGCTGACCTTCGCCTTCTTAAGGTCAGCTGGGCTGAAGTCTGAGACCGAGGGATTCATAATGGCTTGCCAGGAAGGTGTATTTAACACTCTCGTCTATCGACGTCGTGTCATGGGTATGGAGGTCCCTGATGTCAGCTGCAGGGCCTGCCGCAGGGCGCCGGAGACTATAATGCACTTACTGTCGGCTTGCCCGACTTACGCAGTCTCGGCCTATATTCATAGACACAACGCAGCATTACGAGTGCTTTACTATCATCTAAGGCACTCGTATGGGATAGACGAAACACCAGTGCTGCCTTACGTTCCGGGGGATATTGAGTCCGTTGTGGGGAATGAGAAGTGCCTAATTTATTGGAACTACTCGTTTCCCACCGTCAGGCAAATACAAGCCAACAAGCCTGACATAGTACTCCTCGACCACCAACTCAAGACAATGTATGTCGTGGAATTCTCAGCTCCCGCTGAGAGCAACATTGTCTTGAAAGAGGAGGAAAAACGGACAAAATATCGAGATTTGCTCTTCGAACTCCGCAGGCTTTATCCAGGCCATTCTGTTAAAATAGTGGTACTGATTATAGGAGCCCTCGGTGGAATGAGACAGACGCTGCTTTCAGAACTAAAGATCATACCGGCATGCCGAGATTCGGCAGAGATCTTAGCCGGCAGAATGCAGAAGGCTGTCATCCTCGGTTCATTACGTCTACTCAGGGCACACGATTCGCGGACCCGGTAGTCACTCACCCCACGGGCATGGGGAGTGGCTATTGGTATTACCAGCTCCCCTCTGTGAGGGTCGGAGCCACAGAGTAGGGTGACTGGTTTTTTGTAAAAAAAAAAAAAAAAAAAAAAAAATAATAATAATTTGAAAACAGAAATAAATTAGTTACTCATCACTACGACTATAAAAAGGGAAATGTCGCTAAGTCTATCTGTATGAACGAGTTAATCTCGAGAATCATTGAACTGATTTTAATGTGGAATGTATCAATATACAGCTTATTCTTTCAGGAAGGTATTATGCATATAAAAATTTATTCTGGGTCCATAGAGAACTAAGCAGTGGTTAAGCCGGGTTAAGCGAGGAAAAATGATGGCCTACCAAAACTGTATAGGAAATGTATCGAAAAGATATGTGGTTCTGCTGACAGTATAATTTCTATTTTGAATATGGAGTTCTCTCTCCCCTTCATTGGATTTTTTTGGCATAAAACCCACGCATTATGGGCATTTATGGAAATATCGTAGGGAATACAGTTCATTTTGCACTTCATCCTTCTATAACCATTAACCAACCCTAACTAAACCTATTTATCATAAGAATGCTTATTGTGACTGGCAGTGCACCGACTTTATAGCTGATATGCACGCATCAAGAATAAAGTCACTTGACTGACCAGAGTAGTATTAGCCCCTTTTCACACTGGGCGATTTAGCGCGGCTTAGTAGTGCGGCTGAGTCGTGCACACCATTTGTACGTGATGTTCCTATACCTTTATATATTATGCGATTTAGCAGCGCGATTGGGCGTGCAGCCGCAGGTGACCGCGACGATTCACCCGGCTCGTGTCATTAGATTAGAACCGCGCGACTTAGTCGCCTATCCTTTCACTCAGCCGCACTACTAAATCGCGGTGCTAAGTTGCCCAGTGTGAAAAGGGGATTATGGCTTACACATTAGGCGATTTAAGTTGCGCGATCGGGTGTGCAGCCGCAGGTAGCCGCGACGACTCACCCGGCTCGTGTCTTAAATTAGAACCGCGCGACTTAGGGCCGGTTTATCAATGCAAGGTTAATTCATAACCAAAGGATAAATGTCAAACAAAACAATAGATACTCATTGTTTCGTTTGTCATTTATCCTGTGGTTAAGTGTTAATCCTGTATTGATAAACAGGCCCTTAGTGGCATATCCTTTCACTCAGCCGCACTACTAAGGGCCGGTTTATCAATACAGGGTTAAGACTTAACTATAGAATAAATGTCAAAAGAAACAATGGGTATCTATTTTCTTGTTTGACATTTATCTTTTAGTTACAAGTTAAACTTGCATTTATAAACCGGCCCTTAATCGTGCTGTTAAGTCGCCTAGTGTGAAAAGGGGCTTAGTAATATGCAACGGGATTAACCTTATGAGACATAAGTTCTAGCTTTCGGTTTGCCTGGATGTTACTGCGCATGTTAAGGTAATTTAGGTTGAGTCCTTTATTTCATAAAATTTCTTGAGAACTTACATCTTTCAATATTTTGGGTTACTTGGGAAACATCCTGTGTTTTACTCAATAGAATTTTTGTAGAAATTAGGTCAGATTATAAACAGGAACATCTATATTTGAATTTACTTTCTTCATCATTTTCTCGACGTTTAAACCATGATTGTGACCTCTACAAAATATTTGATTGACCTTAAGTACACCAATAAATAAAACAATACTTGATGCAGCCCAAGTTCATAGAATATGCTTTAATGAAACTTATTTAATAGTAGAATCATGGATCATTAATATTAATCAGTGTTGGAATCGGGTGACAACGAAATAATATATCCACGTCGCGCCGCGCTGAGTCATCACCTTTTCCAATTTTAAACAGAGACAACTTTAGAGAACACAAATTATTGTAACAGGTACGTATTTTATTTTAGACTAAAAAAGAAATGTGTCGCACCGCCAATTTAACCAGAAGAAACAAATTCCCACTCCAAAATAGAAATGCTGCTTTCTCCAGGGCTGCTGTAAGTTATTTACTATAGACTATTTTGAAAAAGAAGAAAGTAATAAAACAATTAAGTAGATACACACGAGCCATTGGCGTAGTACTATTTTTCTTCACATTCGTAGAATATGAATGTTATATACAGATTCGGAAATTGTAGTGCATTATATGTAAACGTGTAACAGTGCAAGTAAACCATGCCTTGTCGTGAATCAACGTAGGGATTGGGTACATGTTCTGTGCCATGAGGTCTTAATTTTGATGCGATTGGTCAATCCATATCTGTTTACTTTTATAAGGGGAGGTTACCTGCGCCACGAGGTGCGTTCAAGAATTATGGGGGGGGGGCTGGGGGCGTGGCCGACATTTCCTATATCACCAACTTCATTTTCCGAATCTGTATAGTGGTTCAATTGTTCCGTGATATCAGGTTGTGCGAAGGCGGAGCCAAATTCAAATATACATCACCCGGATAGAAACTGAAAAGTCGATCATCTACAGATTTTTAAAACAAAAGAAAAAAATGAACATTTGCCACTCAAGATTTAAACTTGCTGTGGTTAACGACTAGCACTGGAGCTGGCACCTCGACTTGGTAAATGTGACACCACCGCCACTCCATCTCATGACAAAAAACGGATAATAAAATGGTAAAAGACTATATGAAATAGACTAAACTAAATACTTAAAAATTACGATGAATTTGCCTTTTCATTTATTTCTGGAGGGTTTGTAACTTCGTAGCTTCAAAATGCCGTTCGAATATTTTGACGTTCAAGTGCAATGTTAAAATGGTAAATAGCTAAATACAAACCCGTGACACCTACTTTGCAAATGGTAATAATAATTAAAAAAAACTAAGAAATAAGCCTTAAAAGGAATTTTTGGTTTGGGAATATCGAAATCTATGATACTTTGCGTAATGGTATATGGGTTAATTAGATTTGTCAATAAAAAAAACTGGTAATAGTAAACGCCCAGACAAACAAAAAACCTGTATAACTTTTTCCCCTACGAGCACTTAAAAAAAACTATCCTATCAACAATTTTAATAAATGTGATCATTTAGTACGGGAATTTCTGCCTGTGGGTCTATGGACGTATAGTTGTGAAGAATAAGCGAATATCGCCTTGCGGTTTGGTTATGACAATTGAATTTTGTATGTAGTCCGGCAGTCCAACATCCACAGTCGACTGTTTGTACATTAAACCTTTGTTTAACAAAGAACTTCTAAGTGTTAATATTAATTTCTTATAAGCTGCCTCTTCAATAAAGTAAACCTGCTACTTCCTTTATTAAAAGTGCAGCTAATTTTTAGCAGATATTGCAAGAACAGAAGTCGGCGATCCTTACGCTTTATTTAATAAGAAAGTAATAAACACCGACATACAGAATACGCTGGCAGAATTATGATGGAGGTATAATTTTATAAGTGCAAAAATAACAATTTAGGAATTTCACAATGTTTCAAATAGTAATTATAATCAATAGTATTCTGACATTTAGATCATATATAAAATTTCAGTGAACAAAAATAGAAGTGGTCAATCATTCATATTATTACATTACTTTATGTATGGATTCATGTTTACCCACTAGCTATTAATTATTCATATATCAATCTATAATACAACTACGCAATTCGCAGTAAAATCAAGAATCTTACCTTTAGCCCATCCAGTTACGACATTTCCAAGATATGCCACTCGGTACGTGGGATCTGGTTTCGATATACTAGCGCTAGCGTATTTCTTGCACCTGAGTCTATTCAATAAAGACTTAAACACACGTTTTCCCTTATCTTTTTGTAATTCTTTGTTGGGCATTTCACTGTTGAGCGTCTCTATAGACGGGACCTTCTTAACTTTGGCTTTATTTGCAGAACTGGTAAAAATTGCCGCATCAACTGTATCTTGTGCCATTTTTAAATATAACGTAAATCACAAACAATTCACTATGTATATTATGTATATCGTATCACTGGCGACTAGGAGTGTCGAAAGACACAAATTGCAATAGTATTTTACACGATTTATTTTGTCCTGAGTAGTGTACTTATGTTAATCATATGAGTTATGTAAAAAGTCACATTGTTAATTATTGTCTTCACTTTTCTCTTTTCACAAGATGACGTCACCAATTAAGTCTAGCGAGATGGTGTTACCTGCAATATCAAAGAACGGGTTTTAGAATGAGTATACCATATAATATTATAAAAACTAGTTATCAGTAAGAATTCCAGTTTATCAAGAGAAATAAATATAATCAAGTATTATAACTCTAATTCATAGGCGGACTTCGGCAAAGATGAATGGTACCTACGAATACGGCTGTATTTGGAAATTGAAAACATAAGTTAATTGGTGGTAGGTACCATAGAAAAATAAAAAAGGTTGTTGAAGACTAATTATTAGATAGGTACATCCTGGAAATACTAGAAATGCGCCGACCTGTCTATCAAAATAAACTCGTCAACTGCGCAAAAAGAGCAGTAACGAGTTTTCATTTATTTCAATGCAGATGCGCGCATTGCCAGTGTTTCCGAGATGTTTCTATCTAATAATTACTGTTCAACAACCATATTTTATTTCTCTATGGGTGGTACTGAATAGCTGGTAGTTGTGGTTGCGTGCACATATTGATTTTGTTGTTATCCATCTTAGGATAAGAATACACGAGACGGTTTTCGCCCAATCGACCACCGCTTGTATAATTCAGTTTATTTATTCCCTACACTCACAAAACGCAACAAAAACTTTACGACATAATTATTATCGCCGCGGGCCATGCGGCATGCCTGCCATCAAACAACCCGAAGTAAAACAGATAAAGGTAAGCGAGTCAATTTGCGGTCGAAACAGCACAAAGAGTGATGGTATTTTAATGAGGTTGTAAAATTTTTGTTGCGTTTTTTGAGTGCAGGGAATAAATAAACTGAACTATACCAAACACGCGAAGCCGTTCATCAGTAAGCGTAGAAAACATCAAAATACAACGTTATCACTTCAGTTACTGATATAATACAAGGATGTGCTACTAGAACATCCTTGATAAAATATGAGCACGTAGTACAATATCTTAGAAGAAGTGCTAGTTTGGTTACTATGCAATGCAGACACCCGCTGAAACAGGCCTGTCGTATGAACAGATCCATTAAAAACAACATGAGAGATAATGGTCTTCCTTTGGGATGCGGGATGTAGTGTATTAGGTAGAACACACTAATATCACCCCATAGCCAGCCACCTTTTGGTAACTGCGATTTTGGATGGTTGCCTTGAAAAATCAGAAGGCTTGCGGTCACCCATCTGCGAGCCAGTGAGATCATCTAATCGCTTTTCATCGTTCGATGACAGACGCGCGATGTTGATATATTTAAAATACGTGTATAAATTTTGCTCCGGAGGGTTCAAAATAACGTCATAAAATATTGTTTATAATTTCTAGTGGTAAATTAGCCAAGACACGGTCATATTTTTTCCTATCGTTCGAAATACGTGTTACACTAAATTGGGCTTCTACCTGCGAGAACCATATGGTTTGGAGATCCAAAACGGAGGAAGTTTTAAAACTGTGGCGTACTGTGCGTATTTTTGACGCTGCTGATCGTCCGCCGATGGTAACAAAATTATTCTAAAATCTTTTTTTTATCCACACACATACAAGATTGTCATTTGAAATACGGGATGGGTGGCAACCTTGGATATTACTCACACCATTAAAAAAATTGATGAGTTAATGCATTTTAAAATAGAATATTTTTGACAGTAATGTTATACATATTCTTTGCTTACTTTCAAGCTTCATTATTTACTTTTTAGTACGTCATATATAAACCTAAAAATACTGTGATGGTAGGATTTTTTCTACATTTTCGTGTTTTGTAATGTTTTTTTTAGTCCAAAAGTCTACCAATCATATCTATATACCGTTCAAACTTTATCGATGACGGGGCTTTTCTATTAACGAGTATTAATCAGTACTTGACAGGCACATATTTTATTATAATTTTTTAAGGTGCTCGGATTTGTGGAACGAAAATAGGAATGAAAAGTAGAATTACACATTTCATTACGAACCATGATTTTCTATCAGAAGTCAGCGACGTTTCTTTAAATAATTTTGAACAACTAAAACGTTCCGTTTTCATAAGTACATAATATATCCTATCGAGTTTTCTTATTATTTAAAGATTATTTATGAATTATAATTAATATTTTAAACAATGAGAAAGTAGTAAAGAGTAAACCACATTTATAACACGTCTGGTCACCTGAACAGTTCCTCAACTTGGCAGATGAAAAAGAAAAATTATCAATCTTAATATATGAATTGATTAATGAGTAAAACTAATTATTGATTATTAGGTACACTGTCATCAACAATATGTTATTGCGTCAAATTTCAAGACTCTAGGTACATAGGGAGTGGATGTAAAATCGGTTACAAGATTTAGCCAAACAAATAAAGAAAGTGAGTTAAATAAAATGAACAAGAAAAATAAGTTAATTTATGTTCCAAAACGTTGTTTTGCATCATCGTATTGAAGAAAGCGGATTAAACAAAATCCTCCTGATAAGCCGTCAAGTCAAACATTTTTTGTATTTTCAACTCCGAGGGTTTTGTGAAAAAATCTCTTTTATGTTTTATAATTACTGAACGGTTATTCTCATTACATAAATAAGACGAAACATGTTCTCCATTTTCATGTTTACCTTAACAGACTTAAAATTTTTGTTATTATTTAATTACACTATGATAAAATTCAAGGTAAATGAATACTTGAAGCGGTATAGAGGTTACTTTCTTATTTAACAATATATGTAAGAAACACATATATAGACATAAGTATAAAGTCGATTTATGGAATAAATTATGTAAGTGACTCGAGATAATATTAATAAGTATATTATCAATAATATCTGGTCGCAATCTATTTTTTTAATTGCTGTTCTTTTGGTGACATGTAATTGTTTTTGACGGCCTTTTATCGTTTTTTGAGACAAATTACAATTGTGTAATGTTTAAATTGATACCTTAAATACAAATAAAATCAGTTCAACTGCATATAAATTTATAAACAGAACTAATTTTCATTTTAACGTCGTAACGTATAAAATATTACCCATTTACTCATTGACAACCTATAGTCTTGTAAGAGACCTTATGTACAGTTGTTTATGGTTTCAGGTGAAATTAGTCTACTTATTATATTAACACGTCTTTTTCGGTCTTCGATGTATCTGATTAGGACGTGTCATAAAGTCATTTTTAAGTAACTCACAGAAAACAGTCTAGTGGCGCTGAACCTGGTGATTTTCAAACTTTCCATGTTTTTTGTCGCTATTAATGGAGTTTAAGTTTTAAAAGCCGAAACATCCCAGAGACGAATAAAACATCAAATAGAGATTTACTGAAAAGATGATGACCATCAGCCTATTGGAAAACATCAATAATTATAAACAAGCGAAAATATTTATTTTTTCTACAAACAAACAACACTCCGTTATTTTTTTAAAAAACATAAATGATTTATGTGTACATAACCTTATTCATCTACGAGGCACCTTCTGACTCCAAAAAAATTATAAATAACAAGTAGAAATTTCAGTTGGGCGTGGCCGACTGCGTTGTAAAAATTTCAAAATAGAGTTGTGAGGATAATTCTGTTTTACACACACATTCAAAAATGTTAAAGTGAATATCTGTATCCATCAGAATTATCTATTTAAAAAAGTAGTATACACCCTGTATACTACTTTGTTTTTGAAATACAGGCATATATTCAGAGTCATCAATCGTCATATTTTTAAAATTTGTAGAATATTTATTTATCCAAAAACCAAAAAATAAATAAAACAAATTTTGAATATTGCAAATATTATTATCGAGTTACGTCACTGATCAGTTTCCATACTTGGCTGTGAACTCGTTGCTTATTTCTAGTGCGCCATCGCCAAGTAGCAGGCAAATTTAGCAGCGGTCGACGCCGTCGACACTTTATGACAGATGTCTACGTGTTAATAGCGAATTACTGTGCTCAAAAGTTTTTAATGATGAATAATTTTACAAGCATTGAGTCGACAAACATTGCACTTTGTTATGGTGCGGCAGGCGAAAATGCCCGTCAAGCCCGCATGTTTACACGAAATCGTATCCCGATACCCGCGTTCCCCATGAAAGAATGTTTGTGTCAGCTGTTCGTCATTTAAGGGATCATGGATATTTTCAACCCGTTATTCATTATAGCGGTCGTACACGCTGTCGGAGAACACTGGATGCATTTTAGTTGCTGTCGAAAAAACAAGTGTTCTCAGGCTTTCTGTACAAATTGGAGTGTCTAAATTTGCAGTGTGGCATACTTTGAACGAATAATGGTTGCATCCCTATCACTGCAGGAAGTGCAAGGCCTACAACTTGGAGATGAGCTACGTCGGCAACAATAACTAAATATTGACTTTAGTGTGCGCGTGTGTGTGTGTTTGTTTTCAGTTTTAAGTATGTATTTATAACTTGACCATTTTGTGCAGATTTGGCAACACTGTAAACTCGGCTGTATAAGAGTGAATAATTTACGTTGTGCGCGTCGGAACTGGGGTGGATAAAGGCGAGTTTAAACATTATCATTTTTTTTTTTTGAATTTCTAAATTTAAAAATGGTATTAATCTTCAACTTCCATCGGCAATAACAGAAAAAATATAAGCATGTATTTCAAAAACACCTACATATTCTAAAGCTTGTTAAGATGCTGATTTCAGATCTAAAAATGTTTCCTTAGTTTCAGAGATATGAGATATCCTGAAAATAATAAAAATCGCAATTTTTAAATTTTGCTAATAACTCGCAAATGACAATGTTTAGAAAAAATCTTTAGTTAAAAGTTGAATGGTGTGCATGGAAAAAAATACCAAAAGAAAGTGTGGAGCCAGCAATTACGGAAAAAGATGGCCAGTTTACGCGTCTGTTTTCGGGCATAAAAAGTAAAGCAAAAAAACAATAGATGTAATGTAATGCTTTTCACTATACAGATTCGGCAAAAGTGGTTTTATATACTCTAAAGAAAACGAGTACGAGAAAGAAAAAATTAGGAACAGAAAGTGGGATATACTACTCCCAATACGCTTCACATTTCGTGAAATCTTATTCTTATCACATTGTCGTGTATCAATGGAGGCCATCGGTATTGTCGCGGCAAAGAGCGCTTTTTCACTGACCGACACGATACCGACAATGTCGTACCAGTACTGAAGAATAGCCAAGTGGGGATCACAAAGGTCCAATCCGATATGTCACCGCTAATAAACGATATCGGTAACACGGCGCCGATAAAATGGTATCGTATCGGCAGGTGAAATTTTTTTTTTTAAAGATTTTATTTAAAAAATGCTCTAAAAAGTAGAAAATAAACTTTGAAGTAAATCAAACCTATCATTTTGTTACATTATATAATTTTTTTTATGATATAAAAGCTTGTCGAGAGATTTTCCTGTGTAAAGGAGATTGCTCGCGACAAGTTTATATATCATAAAAAAAATTATATAATGTAACAAAATGATGGGTTTGATTTACTTCAAAGTTGATTTTCTACTTTTTAGAGCATTTTTTGAATAAAAGCTTTTTTCTAAATTTTATTTTTTACTTTTCAGTCTTTTGATATGCTGTAATCCCCAGATATCGATTTTGAGACGAATCGGATCATAAACGGTAAAGTCGTCCGCCATCTTGGACTCAGTTATTGACTAGAAATTCGTAAGCCGTGACCCCAAAACCCCCAGATATCGATTTTGATCGATTTGAATCTAAATGACAAAAGTCGTCAGCCATATTTTGAATTTCTGAATTTTGACCAAGAATTCGTAATTCTCGATCTCGAGAACCCCTAGATATCGATTTCGAGTCGAATCGGATTATAAACGATAACGTCGTCCGCCATCTTAAAGTCGTCATCTTGAACTAAATTTTTGACTAGAAATTAGTAATCGGCGAACCCGAAAACCCCTATATATCGATTTTGATCGATTTCGACCATAAATGACAAAAGTCGTCTGCCATATTGGCGCCGCCATTTTGAATTTCTAAATTTTGACCATGAATTCATAATTGGCGATCTCGAAAACCCCCAGATATCGATTTTGAGTCGAAACGGATCATAAACGATAAAGTCGTCCGCCATCTTGTTTTTTTCTTATATGAAAATGTTAAAGTGTATTGTCACCGGACTTAGACATGTGCAAAATTTCAAAGCTCTAGCTTAATTAGAATTAATCGGAATTTTGATTGCAAGATTTGCCCTAAACCAACTGACAAACATACATTGCAAGTTAAATAAAAGCTTTTAAAAAGAGATCCATATAATTGTATACGTTTGTGCTGCTCTGATATCGTTGTATCAGTGTCGCTGACTGACGACATACCGGTATCGTGCCGGCCAGTGAAAAAGCGCCCAAACGATCGAACTAGAATGCGGTCGTGGTGACACGGGAGGTCGAGATACTTTCATTGGTGCGCTTATAATATAACAACCATTTGTCTCGCTTTCGCGTAAGCTACTTTTGCCGAAGCTGTATACGTACGTAAATCACAAGTACTCACTATTGGCAGAATTGCCCGCTCTTACTGTGGTTACTGTACTGTACTGTGTTGACGGCGTAATATATAGTTCAGTTTATTTATTCCCTGCACTCAAAAAACGCAACAAAAACTTTACAACCTCATTAAAATACCGTTACTCTCTGTACTACTCCGCCGACAAATTGACACCTTTATAGGTTTTTAATGTGCGTCGGTTTATTTGATGACACTATGCCGATTGGCCCAGGGGCGATTAATTATGTCGTAAAGTTTTTGTTGCGTTCTAGGTAAACGATTTTTAAACACATTTTGTCCAAGTATAGTGTCGACACGACGTATCTAAATGGTGCGTATGTCGATAATATACCGGGTGTCAACGGATCATGGTAGACCCCCTTTTTTTCCCCTATTTTTAAGAATATAAGAATGAAACTTGGTAGATGTATTATTTGACCAAAAAGACACTTTGTGACATAACTGTCATTTTTTCCCATTTCCGGTTTCACCGGAAATCCCCCCAACTTTTGATTTTTAAATGGAACACCCTGTATATTATTACATTTTTGGAATCCTTGAAAAATTCTGAGTACGGCGATGCCTCGTAAATGACATTTCGACTCCATGAAAAAATTTTAACTCGAAATTTGTTGATATATCTAGAGTGCCATGACCAGAAAAAATTGCTTGTAATGGAACGATGTGATGTCAGAAAAGCCAAATCGAGCATAAAAATTTAAAATGTGTATTTTGTGGGCCATCAAATTTGGCCTGATCAGTTTTTTACCAAAACTTAATTTTTTCAAATGGAACCATAATGGTAGAGTACTAGAGGATGTTCTAATGAATCGGTGGATGTGCCTAAAAGTATTTTTTTCTCATTTTAATTTTTTTTGTTTTTTTTAAATTTTAAGTCAAATTTTTTTCATGGGGTCGAAATGTCACTTTCGGGGATCACCGCAATTTTTCAGGGATTCCAAAAATGTAATAATATACATTAAAAATCAAAAGGTGGAATCATTTCCGGTGAAACCGGAAGTGGGAAAAAAGGACAGTTATGTCACAAAGTGTCTTCTTGGTCATATAATACATCTACAAAGTTTCATTCCGAAATTCTTAAATGATCCGTTCACACCAGGTATTGAGATTATTCGTAAAAATGTTACTGCCGGAGCATATAGGTCTATATACAGTCAATATTCTTCTTAAATAATTATATATTATAAGTGTGACATTTTCTAATTTTTTATTTTTCCTCGAATTTTTCAGTACCTATATATTTTATTTTTATTGAGAATTGTCGGATATTCTGAAAAACATCTTCTAGTTGTACTTAAAAGATGATTAATTAACTTAAAATTGAAATTAATATTAGATTATAATACCAACCGGCGTAAAAACAAAATATTCAAAACATCTATTCATCTGTATTTTTTCTTTGAATTCCTACCCAGAATCTAATATATCTTTATGTAAAGAAATTGATGGAAGGATGCCCATCTATCCCTGGACATTCTTAATACCCTTATTAATTGTTTTCGAGATACTATAACCATTTTGTTTCACGATTTCTTTCTCTAATGAGTCAAAAACTCAATTTTTGGATCGTTTAGATATAAAATATATTGAAATATGACCCCTACATAAAAAAAAAAAACGACAGCTATCTTTCTGGGGATTTTAAATGACAATGTTCCTTATAGATAATCCTATGAATTGATAAGAAAACTATATAATGATTATAAAATTATCAAACATCAAACTTCATGAAAATTTTCTCTGATTGTTTTTTGTGCCGAATGTACAATATTTGTACTACCTACATTTGAGTACTAGCGACCTTTTCTTAAATATTTCACCATGTACAGTAATGCAAAAAAAATATTTTTTTTGTTGAAATAGGCTTAAAATGTCATGAAATATCGAGATTTTAAATTTGAGCGAAAAAAAATTTCTGTCTGTCGGTATGTCTATAACTTTTTTGTGTGCACTTTTATTCTGGAACCGTTTATGATATTGACTTGAAATTTGGTACAATTATGTATTATAACGAGATCTAGAACTAGGTTATATTTGATCTAATTCCGTCGAAGTGTTCGGGGGTAAATAGGCAAAGCAAGCAGGTCAAGTCAAAGGTCAAAAGTCAAGGTCTCAAAATTTTTCTTGGCAATAGCCAACCCCCCCCCCCCCTATTATGAAAGGGAGTAAAAAAATTAAAATGTGATTTAGGGTGTATATAAGAACGAAACGTCTCAAAAAATTTTTTTGGTGTTAGCCACCCCCCCCTACCCCATTATTAAAGAAAATAAAAAATTTAGTTGGAATTTAGTGTGAACGAGAACCGAGGGGGGCCTCTAAATTTTTTTTTACATTAGCCACCCCCTCTACCACCCCCACCTTATTATTAAAGGAAGTGAAAAATTAAATTGGAATTTAGTGAGTCAAGGGCCTCTAATTTTTTTTTTAGATTAATCACCCCCTCTACCACCCCCACCCTATTATTAAAGTGAGTAAAATATTATATTGGGAATATTGGGATTTAGTGTGTATAAGAAAGACTTGGATACAAAATCTGGATGTGGAAGTAGTGATTCCTTGGGCAGCGATTTTTTCAATAACTATTCAAACCCCAAACTTATTTGACAACATATATGTTGAGAGGGTGCTATCTTTATTTTTCACTTAAAAACCTTTGTGTAATTGTAATATACTTACAAACAACACTTTTAAAGAATTGTAAATACACTAAAAACTACGAGCTATACTCAGGTGCAAATACACTTCTATTTTTCTAATACTAAACCGAGAACAGATAACTTTAATTTTATATACACAGTTACGGAGACAAGGTATTATCTATATCTAAATAAATCAGAGCGAGTCATACAAAATTTAACAAACAACTACGAGATTAAAACAGTCATATTCATATAACATAGGTACATTATATAAATAATTCCAGTACCCAACTCATTTTTATAACGTAGTGCAATAATTTAGAATGTTATGACTAATTAAGGTGGGCGGTGCCGTGGCCGCATTCGACAGTTTCTCGTACATCCCTGAACGGATTCAAAAAAATCTTTTGATAAGGTTCTAGAGAAAACTAGACCGAATAGTACTAGATTGTTTCTTTTTTGTATGAAAACAATTTTTTTTTCTTACAAGAAAAACAATTTTTTGTTGTCAATAGTCCAATACCATTCTATCGGGTGTTCTCTAAACGCCTATCATTTTATTTTTAACCGATTCAGGGGTGTAGGAGAAATTGTCGAATTACGAAATCATCTTAAAAAAAAAAGTCTAAAAAGTAGTAGTAGTATTTTAATTTCTAATTAAAAGAAAATGTGTGAGGTATTTGTTGTATATACATGAGGATCACATAGATGATTATGATTATAGGCTTCCGTTTACCCTGCTACCGGGGATAAACCTCTCTTCGTGAGAGGGCGTGGGCGTACACTGTTATAGTACCTTTCTTAAAATGGCACTATAAGAAATTCAAAAAGCTTAAATTTTTTAAAATAATTAATAATTCATACACACTTAGTCAAAATATTTAAAAAATGCAATGTAGATATAGTTCAAGTAGGAATAAACTGACAAAAAAAAAACGAAACAAAAACTTTACGGCATAATTGTTATCGCCGCTGGCTATGGTGCTAAGTTGAAGTAAATAGATCCCAGTAAATAAAAAATGCAAAGAAAAACTTTACAACATAATTATATTGCTGCGAGCCATGGCGCCAAGCCTGACATGAAACATTCCCGACGTACATTAAAAACCTATAAAGGTAAGTGAGTCAATTTGCGAACAGCACAAATGTCTCAGGATTTTCCTACTTGAACAATACCTAAGTTTTCGAAAAACTTCAATTTTTGTCAAAAAAATTTGAAAAAAATTCACGCTCATTCGATAATTCCAAAATAACACGCATTCACCGTCAAATTACACCAAACATTAAAATTCGCCATTTTAGGACTCGAACCTGTTCAAAAATCCACCTTAAAAATATAAGCCCCAAATTACAAAATATATCAAAACTACTTTCCCTACCTCTAGTCACAACATTCTATTTCGTTTCGTTAATTCTCTACAACCCGTTTTCCATTTAAAATTTTACTATTTATTGATCGCCCCTCGTAATACTACATACACTATCGGTATTCCCATTGCAACCGATATCATGACAACCGTAAAACGTCGGAATTTCGTTACGAAAACATTTAATTTCCTGACAATAAAACCTTAATAACTTCTGAACCCGAATAGATCCAAACTTCATTTTTAGGTATATCAAATTTTTTTCCTTTTCACTGCCGTTTTTTCCATATAATTTTTATTTCCAAATTTCAAATTTTTGCAAAACTATTGCGCAATCGTGCCGTTCCAGACTAGACGGTACCATTTTCAGCTCTAAAATGGGGATAAAAACGTTTGTGCCTGACTCACGGGGCGCTAAAACGCAACAGTTCTATCGTACCAATAGCCGAGCTCCGCAAGCCCAAATCAAGTTCTTTTCCAGTGGTGTTGTCGCGTATTTAAATCGTTCCCCAAGTTTCTTCTGCTAAGTACAGTGAAATTAATTTGTGTGGAATTTTTTAAATTAACATAATAAAAGTTCGTGTACTGATTGTTTTAAGAAGTATACTAGTATACTTTCGGTTTTAACGAAATTCAGAGAGTAGTTACCAACTCTCTAGTTCCACTTAGGGCCAGTTTTATAATATCAGATTAACCCTACATTTATCTTAAGTTTAAACTGAAGATTAATTCATGATATAAACTTTACAAATGTCTGTTTTATAAAAATAAATTTAAATTTATATAGTTGGCACTACTTGGCCAGAAATTACAACTTCATGTAGCTTGATTCTAATCTTTTATGACATTTTGACATAACGTTTCAAGTTATTTTCATAAAAATGGAGGAAAATAGAAGAACGACAAATTTTACTGAATGAGATAATTTTATTAGAGACATATTTTTAATTATACAAGAGACAAGAGGCAGTTGATTTGTGTACACTTTCAAAGTCTCTGGTAACAATAAGCATATAAGCATAGAACTGTGAAGACATCAAAAATAAATCTTTACCTTTCTGTCTAATGTAATAATTTTTCAATTGGTTCCAATGACTGCTTAGATAATCTAAATCAACTTATAAAGTTTTTTCATTATATTCTTCCATGTAACTATAGGTCTGATTCTAAAATTTTCAGAACTTTTTAATAATTTTTTGTCATTATCAGATTGTAAATAACCCCATATTTCGAATACATTCATCAAATATTCACCGAATATTATTAATTCTGAGGTTATGAATATTTTGACATATGACAATCTACAGTTTAAACGATCCCCATCCACCGTTTGAAGTTTAACCTTATCGTGACCTAATTAATCTGCAAACTGAAGATTACTGACATTATAAAACAGAGTTTCTTTCAAATCCATAGTTTAATCGGTACTCTGCAGTTTAATCCGATATTATAAAATCGGCTCTAATTGTCTCTCACGTCAGGAATTTTTATAAACGGGACCCTGAAGCACTTCCCAAGCCGAAACCTGGTAAAAAAGAGTAGTTTTAAGAAAATCAAATCTGCCCTCGCGCATCTAAACAAAAGTGAATTTTTTCAGAAGCTTAAATAAAATTAATAAATAATGAATCTAAAACCTCCCATGTGGAAATTTAACTGTCGAAAAGTTACGTAAAAATAATATAGTGTAAAAATTAAATAATACTACGTTAAATAAATATCTAAACTATGTTCCAAGTTATTAAATAAATATTGTAAATTCGTTTTTAAACAAAGTGTCGTTATTTTGCTCTACAGGGTGTTACTCTCTGCCCTGCCAGTGACCTTCTAAATTACTAAAAAAATAATATAATTCTATTAAACAAAAAGTGAACCAACCAATCTAGATATATATAGGGTGTAGCTTTTGACCCTGTCCAACAGTTTTAAGACAACCCCCCGAACTTCAAAATCAAATCAAATAAAGTGCATCTACGGCCTCAGGAGTCTCCAGCTTAATTTTCCAAACCAAAACCAATAATTTTTATCATCCGAAGAGACGCGTAGATGATCAACACATAGCAATATTAAACATAATATTTTTCCTTATTTTACTATAAGGAACGTAACCAGAGGGGCGAGCGTAGGTGCGTCTTTACTATGTACATACTTCGGTATGCGATGTAAAGCAACGACAGGCGCAGTTAGTACTTGGATGGGTGACCATTCCAACGGAAACCGCGTTCTCGCCTCACACATCTTCCAGCGGCTTGTATATCAGTGTATGCGCGGAAGCTATACAACTTTAGGCGAGGGTTGTATAGGAGATATACCATCCTTCGGAGGGGATGTAAAGCCGTCGGTCCCTTGTCTATTAAATGTTAGGCAAGTAAAAGATCCCTACTCTTCTTAAGGGAAGAGGTTCGGCAAAATTCCTGGTTGGGGGTAGCTCGTCTACAGGCGTCGGTATTAGGCCTCAGTAGCGGAAATAGGCCGACGTTAAATAAATGTATAAAAAAAAACGTAACCAGACTGCAACCAACAGCTACTCTCCGGGCTATGTGTCCCGCCGAGCGCTGAATTACAAGTTACAAGTCTGGCGTATTAAGTGTAATAATTGCATATTACCATCAAAACGCTAATACTTCGATTGCAACAAACACCAGCCGAAAGACTGATCCTACTTAAAGGAGCTCTCTTGCTAAGTAACTTGTAATTCAGCGCTCGGCGGGGCACATAGCCCGGAGAGTAGCTGTTGGTTACAGTCTGGTTACGTTCCTTATAGTAAAATAAGGATTTTATAGAGGAGTTTGCGGCTAAAAATATTATGTTTAATATTCCGCCCTCTAAAAGCACATTTGAACATAACAATATTGATTAAGAGTTGTGGTGAGTTGTGAGTTTTATCTCTTTGATAAAGTGTATTAACGGAAGTTCAAAAATTAAAAATTTTCAGGTAAGGCTAAATAAAAAAATCGAATGGTGTTGGCTACATAATAATATTGGGAATCGTATGTTAGGCATAAGTCTAGTAATAATTATTTCATCAAGAAATGTAGTTAGTCGATTTTTCTCGCATGGATACTGTCCATTGGACAGTACGAGCTGTTGGGCTATCATGCTGGAAGCAGTTGGAGTTCATCATCATACTGATCTACTCAACTGATTGATGAAAGGGAGTAAAATTTATTTCCGGCAACTAGCTCCCGTAATAGTACCTCAAAAAAGATTGATGCACTAAGTCTTCCTCTACTGAAGCCAATTCAGAAGTGAGGGTTATTGTCACACCACATTTTCATATTCTTAATATAGTCTAATAAATGAAATCGATTTCACAAGAAAAAAACTCGCCATTGCCATCAAAACTTTTAAAAAATCACTGGCAGAACTTACTGTCGCGGTATATGTAAAAAGCAGCTATAGAAATATAGATCTATTTTTTGAGCCAGCTCCTGCAAAATTTTTTTTTGGAGAATTCGTTATTATTTGTTTGACAGTATCAGCAGTAGGTCTTTAAGGTCTACCATTACCTTTCTTTCTAGGGGCTTCTAATTACTACCAGTTTGATGAAACAAAACACACTATGATCCAACAAGTAATAAAGGTCTTCTACTATTCTGGAAAATTATATCAGGGAACTCTCCCCCTAAATACACCGAAACTGAATAAATCCACTGGCCAACAACCTTTCGCCCATATTAAATATGGGATATACAATGAATGTTTTTGTTGCAATATAACACCATTTTGAATAATTTTATGTTACTCCCAGTCTTACTGTGATTTGACTTCAACAAACGCCGACTTCATTTTGATATATATAGTTTTTTTTATCGACTATTTATTTTTATTTCATCCTGTTCGGTTTGAGATCTCACAGTAATTGTATACTTCAAGGTTCATACAGCCTAGTGACAGATTCAATGGCATATTTTTGAATATTTGAGTATCTTTTAAGCAAATATCTTAATTTTTCCGAAATTAATCTACAGTTAAGTAAAGTATATACGATTGGAATTGAAGCACATGACCGTGCGTACTGAACTTGATATTTTGTCCTATATATTTGGCAATGGTATTGGGATTCGAACGGTAGTTGAAACTGTGCAGGCGAGTCCGAGACTGGCAATGTAATCAGCCTGAATGAACCATCAACGACTGCATTGGTTTAAAGGTAATAAAACGGACAGGCCTATTAGCACAAAAAAACTCGTAAATCGTTTCTTTATCTTGGAACGTGGAAGTCTAATATCGTGCTGCCTATGTGCCAGTGCAGCGAATAAATACCTATTATAATATCGAGCGTAGGAGTTTAGTTAGTTACTGTTCATATTTATAAATATTTACTACTGTATAAAAGGTAAAATATTTTAATTATTTACTAATTTACCATGGCTTTCTGGAGACCATTTGAAACAGAGGATAATATAATAACGCCCGAAAATCTTATCATTTTGTTATGACAAGCATTTCTATTTACCTCCGCCCATGTACAATAAAGAGATGCCGACTGTTTTTGCCGGCTTTTAGTTTTTATACGGTTTCAATTCCAATCGTATATACTTTAGTACTACTTATAAAATACTATAATATATTGTGTTCATTCCTCTATCAGATCATGCGCTTAAACAAAAATATATTTTTCTCGATGACTTGACTTTTGAATATGGTTAATTTTAAAGCTCTAAGGTATTTTAATACATAATACGATTATCTGGCTTAGAGGTGTGCTATTTATAATAAACTAAAATATTTTCTAGAAACGATAATCTATTTACAGTTGTGTTTCCGCAATAATAAATATTATTATCTTTTTATAACGGTTTACATGAAGGATAAGGTTTTTGGTTTTCCCTCAATTTTTAGTACAGACATTGAAAATTAAAATAATAAACTGTATATTACTACTATGCATGTAATTAAATAAAGGATGAAAAATATGTCTTGTCTGATTCCTATACATGTCATGCTTAATTTTGAGTAAACAACTATTAAATATATTAGTTATATTGATAATATGATGTTAATGATTTTAAAGTAGCAAATTAATTTTGTCCCTTTTGTTTTGATCCGGCGACGCCAAGATTGATAAAAACCGTGCATTTTGGGTGGCAGATGTTTTTTTAAGTTTCGTTGGGGGAGGGGGGGGGAGAGGGTTGGTAGTGTAAAACTGAATTTCCACGCTTAGGAGTGTTGCCATTCGCCCGTCATTTGAAAATAGTTTTATTTTCTCCGTAACCTATCCTAATGTAATTCTCTATAACTTTTATTTGTAACCTTTCGGCGTACCATAAAACGCTGTGTCGAGCACTGACAGAAAGTGCTCGTGAGCACTGTTAATAGTAAAGTGATCGCGATTACTAATTACTCTGAAAATTGTGAAGTGAGGTACCGTCATCGGTTTAAGTGTAGGGTATACAGTACATCGAAAAGATAGGGCCGACAATCACAGGGGAGGCGGGGTGGCCGTACTCGTAACGTCCGATATCGCGCACACACATCATTCTGTACGGAACACCACCGTGGAGAATGTGTGTGTGACGCTGGAGGGCGGCACTAGTATCATAACCGCGTACAATAGTCCCTTGAACGGCTTCACGACGGGTTGTCTCGAGAATTTGATGAACGCGGGCCCGCGCTGGATGCTCATAGGCGACCTTAACACCAGGCATCGCAACTGGAACTGCCATCGCAACAACGCAAACGGCAACACTGTGTTCGACTATGTGAATAGTCGAAATGTCATTCTGCAACATCCGGATGATCCCACGCATTTTCCGGACAACGGTACAACACCTACTACCCTCGATATAGTGGTCAATAAAGGCTGAGGAACTCCACGGCCCCTGTGGCCCTGAAGGAACTCACGTCCGACCACAACCCCATTGTGGTCAAACTTGACGGTATGTCTAGGGAAGACGCTACACGAACAATCACATCGTATAGGGACGCCGACTGGCGTCTCTATAAGACACACATCGACACCAACCTAACACTGAATAACACGATCGACACACCCGCCGATCTGGAAAATGTGGTGAAGGAGTTTACCATTTTTTTTTACCATTTAAAAATCTTTTATTTATTTTATGTAACAATTCATTTTTTGTATTTTATTTATGCGATTCATATTTCATTTTACAATCATACTGTATTATTCCCGACCTGTTACAAATTGTTAGACAACGAAGCGGATCAGTCGGGGGCGAGCGTAGGTGCGTCTTTACTATGTACATACTTCGGTATGTGATGTAAAGCAACGACAGGCGCAGTTAGTAGTTGGATGGGTGGCCATTCCAACGGAAACCGCGTCCTCGCCTTACACATCTTCTAGCGGCTTATATATCAGTGTATGCGCGGAAACTATACAACCTTAGGCGAGGGTTGTATAGGAGATATACCATCCTTCGGAGGGGATGTAAAGCCGTCGGTCCCTTGTCTATTAAATGTTAGGCAAGTAAAAGATCCCTACTCTTCTTAAGGGAAGAGGTTCGGCAAAATTCCTGGTTGGGGATAGCTCGTCTCTACAGGCGTCAGTGTTAGGCCTGAGTAGCGGAAATAGGCCGACGTTAAATAAACATTAAAAAAAAAAAAAGCGGATCAGTGGGCCGATATTATGCCATTGACACAGAAAATACAGATTGAAATTAATGCGGTTGCTCTTACTTTTCATTCATGATCAAGTAAATTAAAAAAATTTTCCTATTAGGTTTTGATAATTTTTTTCCACGTTATTTGAGACTCTTATTTTATTTTATAATGCAGGAAACTTAATTTAAAGTGAAAACCTGCTTAAAACTACTATTTACATGTTTATTAAAAATACACCGAATTTTTTTATGATGTGAGGTTTATTTACATACATATGGGTTAGATACTATTTACAATTATGTACAAGTTGATAATGGTACTGATGTTGTTACTTATAAAGTAATGTTATTCTTTTAGCTTACAGGACTTCGCTAAATTATACGGTTTTGTTTTATAGTTATCTTTCGTGATACAGTGGAAGGTTCTGATGGATATACTTATGTGTGTGCTGTATATTGTGGTAAGATCTTGCGTCAGTCATGTGTCTAGTCAGTTCTGAATTTTGCGTTTTATATTTAAAAAAATGTTGAGCTGACTCCGTTATATAATCTCGGATGGTCGGTATCTTATATTCCCTGTGGAAGGTAGCGACGGGCGTATATCTATTCGATTCTGTAAGTAACCTAAGGATTTTATTCTGTGTCCTCTGGAGCCTATTGCATTGCGCGTCTGAAATGGTATTCCATAAAATAAAATAAGTGAGGATAGGTTTCAAAATTACTTTGTATATACACAATTTGTTATCCTTAGTTAATTTGCTTCTTTTGTTGACTAATGGGTATAGTCGACTTAATGAAGCATAAGTACTATTTATTACTCTCGTTATGTGGGGTCCAAAGCGCAGTCTTGTATCCAGGGTTACCCCTAAATACTTGACCGCACTCTTTTCCCCAAAATATTTTTATCTTGTTAAAAATTTTATTATTTGTGAATTTTCTATGGAGTATTATAATTTCTGTTTTACGGTTGCTGCAGGATGCCAAGTAGACTGTTGCCATCACTATAACTATCAATCACAACAGAGACCAACTCGACAAGGCGGTCATACGAGACATTCGGGAGAAGAATAGACTGAAGCGGCTTTAGCAGCGAAATCGCGATGCCGACGCTAGGGTCGAGATGATCAGGCTGCAGAGGCAGATCAGGACCTCCATCAACACTGCAAAAAACCAGTAATGGGGGGACAAGCTGGCAGCGTTGAATCCTCAAGACAACTCACTGTGGAAGCTGACGAGGGCGTTGAAAAGTACGCAGGAAGCCATACCCGCCTTGACGGGTACGAACGGACAGACGAACGCACAAAAAGTGAACGACTTAGCTGACCACTTTCAGACGATACACAACAACATCCCCAATAATCCTGAACACGACCGCATCGATAACGACATACGAGAACTACTTGGTCATGACATACAATTGACGAGACGAGAATTCCTGAAGATCATGACCTCGGAAGTGGCAGAAATTGTCAAAAACGTACCAAGCAATAAGGTCCCCAGGGCGGACTGTCGAATACAAGCTGCTCAAATATCTTCCGAGGAAAGGTATTGTGCAACTAACTTACATCGTTAATGGGATCCTGCGGCTGCAGCACTGGCCCAGCCAGTGGAAAGGCGCTGTGGTCATCCCCATCCTAAAGCCGAAAGAGAACGCGAAGTTCGTCGGCAGTTACAGGCCCATCTCGTTGCTGTCGACGATCTCCAAGATGGTGGAGAAGATCATCCTGATCAGATTTGATGCTTCACATCGACGACAAGTCCCAATTCGGCTTCAGAAAGGGCAGAAGCACGGTGCAGCAGGTCGTTAGAATAGTTAACGATGCAATACAACTCGGGAAGAGCACCTCGATATTGAGAAAGCCTTCAACACCGTCTGGATCCCGGGCTTACTCTACAAGCTACACAACTATAACTTCCCGACTCACATCACAAAACTTATTCACTCATTCCTGACAGGCAGAACCCTGCAAGTTCGAGTGAATAATAAACTTTCAACTCGGCGGGAAATTCGCGCGGGAGTCCCGCAAGGATCATGTCTTTTAACGAAATTGTACAACCTGTACTTCTCCGACTTCCTAGAGTTTCCGAATACGAAGCTGGCCAAGTATGCCCATGACACGGCCATGTATGCGCATTCGCACAATGCGCAGGCGGCGGACATGCTGCTGAAGGCACGCATGGCTTGTGCCACGGCCTATTACGACCAGCGGAAGATTCGGGTAAATTCTGAGAAGTCGGAGGCGATAGTCTTCACGCGTCGCTTTACGAAGAACAGAATCATTACTCCAATTTCGATCAGGGGCAACCAAATTCCAACAAAAAGATGCGTGAAGTAACGACCGACTTTCAATACACATGTTAATGAGACGATACGGACGGTCTACTCCCTGTCCAGGAGTCTGTATCCGCTCATGGTCAGAGGTAGCAGACTTAACAGACTGAATAAAAGGTTGTTGTACACGATGGTGGTCAGGCCGTCCATCACATACGCTGCGCCGGTGTCGTGCAGCATACCGGCCACGACAATGAAAAAATTTAAAGTGCTAGAACACAAATTTATACGCCTCATTTCAAATTCTGGAAGGTACACCTCACTCAGAGACTTATACGCACGTTGCAACGACATAATCCCGATAGCCGACTACGTCTAGCACTTCTCTCAGAACTTCTATTCATTCAAACTGGGCGATAGTCCGCTAATAAGACACATTACACAAATTAGACAGCATAATGCCCTCTTCCGAATTAAACACCCCTTACCTTACCAGACATTGCCAATTTTCCGGCAGCCACTATAGCCAAATTTCACCAACTATACCTTTCTCTAATCCTATCCACCTTTGCTAATATTTCATACCTTTACTCATCTTTAATTCTTTCCTGCCCCCCTCTTCTTTTATGTTTATGTATTTTTGTCGCGTTTGTTGTTTCTTCGTTTCTGTTTGTGCATTTTTGTTTCTAAATTCATTTTCCCTTCATTAAACTTGGAACAGAATCAAAATTTACTTAAATCCAATCAACATTTTTAAAATGACAGTTTAGGCCAGCCTAGCGCAGCCCGTCGTTGGAGTAACTCGGAAAAGGTACCTGGTTCAAGTTATGGTGCCAGCGTCGGAACCAAATTTAAAGAAGTGATTGTTCGCGAGTGTTTTTATATTTGTTTAGTGTTTTTGTTTAGTGTTTGTTAAGCTTTCTTTTTTAAGCCTATTTTGTTATACCACCAAGTTTTATTTTCTACTGTTAAAGGAGTCTAGGTTAAGTTTTATGAATTATCGTTTTAGCCGAACCAGGCCTGTTTCGCTCGATCTTGAGATCCGCCACCGCGTCAACGTGGTGGTCGCGGGATCGGTCCCGAGGCGGGTCCTGGGGACGCAACTGTTTTGTTATCTTAATATTAATAAAGTCTTTAGAATTAAATCGAATTGGTTTAAGCGTTGAGACCTCGATCGGCGAAGTTAAGCAGCGTTGGTCGAGTCCATCACTTGGATGGGTGAACGGCATCTCTGTTATAGTACGTTCTCCATATTAACAAGATGGCCAAGGTCAAAATTACTAAAATTTTCAAAGTAATTCAATTTTTAACGTTAATATGCCAAAACCCATAAAAAAATCATCATTACCTGTTTTTCAAAAATAACCCCGAGAAAATTCATGCATCACCGATAATTCACAAACAATCCGAATCAATCGACGAAAACATTCACACTTCAAAATTCATCAAATTACAGTCAAAACCTTACAAAAGATCGCCCTAAAAAATATCCACCCCATCAACTCAATTCACTTCTAAGCCACTTCCCAAACCTCAAGTCAGAATACTTTTAATTACTTTCAAAAACTTTCTATAAACAAATTTCTCTTCAAAATAACTTACAACCCAATCTTCTATTCATATCTCAAAACATCTTTCATTCACCTTTCCAACCTGCCTATAGAACAGTCGTCCCAAAATAAGTCCAGTTTACATGTTCCCCATCGAATGTTAGCAACTCCCTGCTATCTTCATTCTGTTTACCCTAAAATTGACTTTCGCTCCGTTCAACGCCGGTGATGCAATACCCTCAATATGACATTATATAACATTAAATGTGGATTAAAGTATAGCTCTCAACGTTAGTTCACGGGACCAATTCGATTTAAGAAGTTATTCAGACAGTTATCATTCATATTTCAAAAACAAGATTAGATTCCACTGACATTTTTATATCAAAATGTTCTCTTTTTCATCGCCGTTTTAATCGTATATTTTTCAGTTCAAATTTTTTTAGCAATTGTTACGCAATATTTCACAACTTGAGCCCCATAGAGCGGCTGGGGGGAGAATCCAGCTTTTTCCAGATCTCCGCGAGCCCATTCCCCATCAGTGTCCATACTTCTTCTTAGGTTACCCTAGCGTTTAAATCCTAGAAGTCAAGTGTTTCGGTGTATCTCGCGATAACAAATTCAGTACTTTATTAAAACCGCCCCAGTGCATTAATTCAAATAAAAACAAATCGCCGTCGCGCATAATAAAACCAGTGAATTTTCTAATTCTACAAAATAAACCGAACCCGACGTAAGGCAAAATTTCAAGTGTCGATAAGTTAACCATTTATTCGTGTAAATACTTTTTAAATTTTAAGCGAAATAAATTCGCAACTCTGTTCATTACGTTAAATAAATACTTGTTTAGTTTTCGTTATAAATCAAAGTGTTTAATTTAAAGAAAAATTATACAGGGTGTAGTCGTGACCCTGCCAACGATAATAAAAATGAAATTTGGCTCTGAACATATACAGGGCGAAGCATTTGGCCCTTTCCAGCCATTTAAGGACAAACCACCCTAACTTCGATTTTTACAAAATAAAGTGCACGGAAGGCTTCTAGAGTCTCACATAAAGCTCTCCAGCCCAAAATCTTTTATTTTTTCTAAACCAGAGGACCCGTTCGTGTTCATCTCATTTCGCCGTCCTGGTTGAGTGAAAGAGTAGCTATAGCAGCTAAACGCGGAGTGTAATGGGGTAGTGAAGCGCAAGTTATAGCCTCTCATACTCAATTGTTAACCTCACCTTCGCGATGAGTTCAATTTGAACTTGGTACACCCTGTTTTCACTAACGAGGCTCTAACGACCTTACCTTTTGCCGTGAGCACATCCACCTTCTCACGAAGAGTGCGGTAAAAATAATCCACCGCACACAAAGGTTGCTTTTGGAATTGTTTGGTTATCCCATCGTCGCAGTCTCCTTCTATGCCATGGGACCACACCACTCGCCTTCCGCAACCGAGCTGGTCAGTTGCATACCTGCTCCAGCTAAAACTTCAGTCGATTAAGGCTTTAAAAAAAATGATGGAGCGTTCAAGTGGGACAAAATCATCCGGAGGTAAAATACCCTCCCGATCGGATCTCCGGGGGAGGGTGTCCACAGGGATCGAATGTCGAAAAAACACCGACAAGTTACATCCAAGAAAACTAATTCTTTCATCTACGGCGCTTGGAATGTTCGTACTTTGAACGACAGCACTCGCACCGATCGGCCTGAAAGAATAACTGCTCTAATAGATAGAGAACTTCACCGACTCAATGTTGGCGTTGCAGCTCTCAGCGAAACTCGATTTTTGGAGGAAGGCTCTCTCACAGAAAAGTACTACACCTTCTATTGGAAAGGTCTTCCCACCAATTCAAGAAGACAACATGGAGTAGGATTTGCCGTTCGGAATCAACTTGTATCCAACTTAACACAAGTACCACAAGGCCTATCCGAGCGTCTAATGCTGCTACGCTATGAGCTATCAGATGGCAACGCGGTAAATCTAATAAGCGCCTACGCTCCCACTCTGGATGCAAGTCACGAAACCAAGGAAAGCTTCTATCAACAGCTAGAAGAAACCCTCTGTAGAATACCTAAAACGGAACGACTCGTTATTCTTGGCGGTTTTAACGCTAGAGTAGGGAGAGATGCAGACACCTGGCCAGGCATCATAGGCAAGAACAGTTTGGGCAACATGAACGCTAACGGTCAACTACTCCTAACTAAATGGGCCGAACATGATCTAGTTATAACAAATACCATTTTCCGACAAAAGGATAAATTTAAAGGCACCTGGCGTCACCCCAGATCAGGTCACTGGCATCTACTGGACTATGTTATCGTACGTAGGAAGCATCTCAAGGACGTCCAAATTACAAAGGCGCGCACTGATAGCGAATGTTGGACCGATCATCGTCCTGTTGTCTCTAAAATGAAAATTGTTATGAGACCCAAACACCGAAGAACTCAAGTAAAACGTAGACTCCGTCTCTGTATTAGTAAATTGCGTGACCAACAAACCGTCGAACAGCTAAAGCAAAAAGTTCAAGAGAATTTGAGTGCACTAAAAGAAACCAATTCTACCTGGACACAAATTAAAGACAGTTTAAAAAGTGCGAGTGAGGAAATTCTTGGCACTGCAGCAAGTAAAAAACAGGAGGACTGGTTCAATGATAATGAAGCTTTTATACAAGAACTTCTTGACCGCAAACATATTGCCTTCCAAACCACCCCAACGACTCATCAAAAGCAGAAGCTTTTACTCAATCTAAGTATGAAACTCAACGCGAAATCAGAAGAATAAAGAAAGAGTGGTGGGCAAGCAAGGCCAGAGAAATTCAAAGGTACGCCGATTCACACGACTACAGGAATTTCTTTCAAGGAGTAAAAGCAGTGTACGGCCCCAGTCGGAAAAATATGTGCCCTATTAAAGATTTAAATGGAAATCTCCTCAAAGAAGACCAGGAAATAAGAGCCCGATGGAAGGAACACTACTCTAACATTCTTAACTAGCAAAGTCAAGCCGATCACGATATTATAAATCTTATCCCTCAATATGACACCTTCGAAGACTTAGATAAACCACTAACAACAGAAGAGATCTTAACCGCCATTGGGCAGCTAAAAAATAACAAATCTCCCGGCGCCGACTCACTCCCAGCTGAGATCTTTAAAGCTGTGTCGTCAGAGCTCATACCCTACCTCAAAAAACTGTTTGATGTCGTGTGGGAAAGTGGTTAAGCTCCGCAGGAGTTTAGTGATACACTTTTAATCAACCTCTTCAAAAACAAAGGGAGCGCTACGGACTGTGGAAATTACAGGGGTATAGCTCTCCTGGCTGTTGGAGGGAAGATACTCACTAAAGCGATGGCAAATAGGCTAACACCTGTTATGGAAAAGTTACTTCCTGAAACACAGAGTGGCTTTAGACCAAACCGAGGCACATCGGATTTAATCTTCACACTTAAACAGCTTCAAGAAAAAGCACTCGAACATCAAGGAGAAATTCACATGGCCTTCATTGATTTAACCAAGGCGTTTGACTCGGTGGATAGGGAAGTGCTCTGGAAAATTATGTTCCGCTTAGGTATCCCTAGAAAATTTGTGGAAGTATGTCGCAGTCTACATACAAACAACAACGCCCAGGTTATGTATAATAATGAGGCAACCGAACCTTTCCAAACCCTCACTGGAGTTAGGCAGGGATGTGTCCTGGCACCCCTACTCTTTAATTTGTTTACCACTGCTCTAACAATTATAGTTGACAACAAACTGACAGTCAGAGGAATAGGTCTCAGATACCGTTTTGATGGCGGTCTCTTTAACATAGGGCGCTTTAGAGCTTTCACGAAGACACGCACACGATTCATTTGTGATCTCCAGTATGCGGATGACTGTGCACTTTTAGCCTCTACGCCGGAAGAGCTTCAAGAGCTTTTAGATGTGTATGCCCAGAGCTATGATTCCTTGGGACTTAAAATCAACATTGGAAAGACTAAGGTTATGTCAACTCCTCAACAAGTGAACCAAATAGACATTATACTTAACGGAAATTCTCTTGAAGTGGTGGATCAGTTCAATTACTTAGGCAACGTTGTTAATGACAAAGCAAACATGGACAGCGAGATTCGCAATAGAATTAACGCTGCATCTAGAGCACTCTGGGGACTTAGAGAGAGAGTATTTGACAACCACGACCTTGCTTTGTCAACGAAAATGGCTGTCTACAGAGCAGTTGTCATTCCAACACTGCTATATGGATGTGAAAGCTGGGTCACTTACCGTCGTCATGTGAAAGAATTAGAACGATTTCAGCAAAGACACCTCAGAAGTATGATGAAAATCCGTTGGTTCCATCACATATCAAACGTGGAAGTGCTCAGGAGAGCAAACAGCCTTCCAATTGAGGTGCTTATTTCAAGAGCACGCCTAAGATGGGCAGGTCACGTTCATCGTATGCATGATAACCGCTTTCCTAAATGTACACTTTATGGTGAATTGCTAAGCGGTAGAAGAAGGCGTGGCGGTCAACGAAAGAGGTTCAAAGACGCTCTCCATGAAAATCTAAAATCCTGCGGTATTGCAGACGAGCAATGGGAACAACTTGCAGCGGACAGAACCGAATGGCGAGGGGTTGTGGCCAGCTATCAAGGAAATGTTGCTGCAAGAAGGCCGAATCCAAGACCTAACCAGGTCTATGTTTGTCCTGACTGCGGTCGACATGTGCTCTCCCGAATTGGCCTCTATAGCCATAGTCGTGTGCACCGTAGATGAATGGGAATTACAATAGACTACACCTTTTACTTGTTTTTTATTGTACACAATCTATCGACTGTAACATTTTTATACTCGGACTCGAGTAACGGCTAATAATAAGCAGCTAAACTCCGTCAGAACGTAAATATAAACAAGACATTAAAAAAAAAGTATTTATTGAGGCTGAAATTTCATTGAATTTAAGTGTTATTTACAAAGCAAGATAAAAGTAAACAAAAATGATGAATGAATGAATTTGCTGAATGTACTACAATTCAAACAGTCTTTTTGTTGCAATTTTCCACATTACATTTTTTTTATTTTAAATATCTTTTTGATTAAAGAATTATTTGTCTTTGGGTCCTCCCTGGAGCGGGTCCTGCTACTTTGGACAGAAATTAAGAAACTCTTTCCGCAACAATTTTCCATTCTAAACAAACTTCGTCATAAAACAATTTTTGATTCCATGATACTGTTTTTGAGACATCCCTGAAGCCACCCCCGGCCCTCGATAAAAAAATTTGCATTGGGCTATTTCAGTACAATTTTCCATCTTAAATAATTTTCATTTGAAATATTTTTAGATTCGATGAAAAATTATTTTTTGGCCCTGCCTAGTAGGCGTCCCTGGTGTACCGATTTCACCAATATATATATATATATATATATATATATATATATATATATAGTGTGTGTTCTTCCTTGAACCCTATGTTTATCTAAAATTTCAGATTTCCACGTTGTGCCGTCTTTGAGATAAATGTATCACACACAGACACAATGCTAAGTTAGATATATTTGGTATGTTTTAGCTTTAAAAGGTTCACTTTTATCAAAATCTGTATCTATAGATGAGAAAATAAAAATATTAGATACTTCATTTTAAAGACGCATATGTATTATTTGAAAAAAAAAACTGTAATTTTTCAAGTTTATTCTTGAATTTTATATTTATTGCTCAATAAATTGAAAATGGTTACAAATAGCCAGAGATGTAGATACAAAAAATGTTGGTATTTCATTCTTACATCATATGGTCAATATATATATATATATATATATATATAGAGAGAGAGAGAGAGAGAGAGTGTTCCATTTGAAAAGAATTGAGAAAATTCAATTCAAAAAGTTCTAAATTGGAAAATCATTTTTGGCTACCATATATATTTTTAGCGAATTTTTAGGAAGTGAAAATGATTCAAAAACATCACACACATGTTCCGTAACTGGTATTTACAACTTTTTTTCTTAAAATCCATAGTGGCGACTAGTGATTTTTTCAAAATGCATCTGCAAATGGCATTATTTCAACAATAAAGTTCTATATCCAAATTGTTGGGAGATAGTCAATAATAGTATAAAGTATAAACGAACTTAATTGAAGCCGTATAAAAGCTAAAAGCCGGCAAAACAGCCGGCATCTCTTTATTGTACATGGGCGGAGGTACATAGAAATGTTTGTCATAAGAAAATGATAAGATTTTCGGGTGTTATTATATTATCCCCTGTTTCAAATGGTCTCCAGAAAGCCATGATAAATTAGTAAATAATTAAAATATTTTACCATTTATATAGTAGTAAATATTTATAAATATGAACAATAACTAACTAAACTCCTACGCTTGATATTATAAGAGGTATTTACGCACTGCACTGGCACAGACAGCACATCTCTAAGTCCGCCGTTGAAACGATTTACGAGTTTTTTATGCTAGTAGGCCTGTCCGTTTTATTATCTTTAAACAGTAGTCGTAGATGGTTCATTCAGGCTGATTACATTGCCAGTCTCGGACTCGCCTGCACAGTTTCAACTACGAATCTCGATACCATTGCTAAATATATAGGACAAAATATCAAGTTCAGTGCGCATGGTCCTGTGCTATAACACTGACCAGTTTCAATTATCCTCGTTTAAATTTTTTTTTATAATAGGAGTAAAAGGAGTCTAGAAAGAGGCTTCTAAAAATGTACTGATTATATGCCATTCCATTTTAAAAAATTGTACTTGGTATTGTACAATCGTCTTGATGGTTCATTCTGTATATTCTAAATTAATTTCCAATTATAGACTTTTTTATGTAGTTAACCTGAATTTTTTAAAATTCCTAGCTATCGTAGAACTCGAGATACCGAAGTCGGACTATTGCCCCACCCTGTATACGTTACCCATAGCCCATAGTAATACATCTTTAATCATTTGTTCAAAAGATAAAAGTAAGTAAGAACAAGTAACTCAACATATTAGTCATGTCCAAGGCGAAACTTATACTGCAAACACAGGTAAAGCATATTAACTCTGATCTGGTTGATACTTGACATGTAGACGACAATTTTGATATTTATCAAGTCCAGACCTGGCAACACTAATTCCGCATTATAACTACACTGAGAAGATGTCTGAATTGGGACTAGAATTAAAACAAAACCTACTTAGTTTTACTGACATTTCGATCAGTTCTATATTTTCACTATCCTTAGGGGTTCAACTATGCAAGCAATAAAATAAATAAAATCTATAAGAACTGACTAAAACTGTTATGTCATAAGGTGTCACAGGTTCTATTTACTTTATTGCGTGCCTTCTTGAACAATTTTTTGTTGTGGAAACCTTGAAGACCTAAATAAAAAGTTTAATAAAACGTCGGCGTCGGTAACTAACCAAGGTCATCCATACAGTCTCAAATGTTCTATAAAAATATTGTGTCATACTTACGGTTAGGAGATAAATTTAAAAAACTAATTGCACCCTTATTACTTCCACGTCCAATGGAAGTATAGTAACGCAAAGAAAATTATTTTTTTTGTTGAAATAGGCTTAAAATGTCACGAAACGTTGAGATTTTAAATTTGAGCGAAAAATTTCCTGTCTGTAACTTTTTTGTGCGCACGTTTACTCTGGAACCATTTGTGATATTGACTTGAAATTTGGTACACTTATGTATTGTAATGAGATCTGGTCTAATTCCGTTGAAGGATTCGGGGGTAGATGGGGTAATTAGGCAAAACAAGCAAGTACGAGTGAATAAAATTGCAATTTAGGGCACGTACGAAAAGTTAAGGTCTCAAAAATTTTTTTGGCATCGGCCACTCCCTCCCCACTATCACCTTCAATACCACCCCTACACTATTATGAAAGGGAGTAAAAAAAATAAAATATGACAGTGTATATACAAAAACGAAACGTCTAAAATTTTTTTTAGTGTTATCTACCCCCTCTACCAACCCCATTGCCACCCCCACCTTATTATTAAAGGGGGTAAACAAATGAAAATGTAATTTAGTGTACAAGAACGAAACGTCTTAAAAAAAATTTTGGCGTTAGCTATCCCCTGTACCACCCCATTGCCACTCCCACCTTCTATTAAAGGGGGTAAAAAAAAAATTAAATGCGATTTAATGTGTATACAAGAACGAAACGTCCAGAAAATTTTTTTTCTCTACCACCCCATTGCCATCCCACATTATTATTAAAGGGGTAAAAAAAAATTAAATGCGATTTCGTGTGTATACAAGAACGATACGTCTAAAAAAATTTTTTTGGCGTTGGCTCTCCTCTCTATCACCCCCATTGCCACCCTCACCCTATTATTAAAGTGGGTAAAAAAATTAAAATGTAATTTAGTGTGTATACAAGAACGAAACGTCCAAAAAAATTTTTTGGTGTTAGGCCCCCTCTACTACCCCATTGCCATCATCACCCTATTATTAAAGAGGGTAAAACAAAATTAAATGTGATTTAATATACAGTATAAAAAAACGAAACGTCAAAAAATTTTTTTTTTGCGTTAGTTACCCCCTCTATCACCCCATTGCCACCTCCACCCTATTATTAGATCTTAGAGAGACATATACATAATCAAATTAACTCGTATTTTCGAGAAAATGACTTAATGCCCGAAAGTCAGTCGGGTTTCCATAAAAAACATAGTACCTTCACAACTCTCGTCTGTCTTATCGATGATATACGAAACAACACAGATAAAGAAAATGTTACTTGTTTAATTCTGCTAGACTTCAGTAAAGCCTTCAATTTACTGGATCACTCGGTTCTGATTGCAAAACTACATTATTTTGGATTCTGAGAAAGCTGTATACATTTTTTAAAATCATATCTGTCTGGTAGGCGTCAATGTGTATCCCTAAATAGAAAAGGAGAAAATAAAGTCTGACTTTATATCTATAAAAAAAGGTGTTCCGTAGGGGTCTATTTTGGCTCCCCTGTTATTCTCAATATATGTGGCAGACATGGGTGACAACACCCACAATGCAAAATTGTATCAATACGCCGATGACTCACAGCTACAGTTTGCCTTTTCTCCTGACTTAAATCTTGTAACCGGCCAATGCGGGCTGTGCAAAAAAATGCTTTACTTAGAGAGTTAGTTCAGGGTTTGGTGGTCCCCCCCTGTATAGTCACCGGCCACAAAATTTTATTATAGTGTGCCTGCTACGAGCCCTGAGAGTTTACGTGGAGACAGGAACACTGGCTAGCTGTTCTTGCGGGGGTCGTGGTTCGTTTTGAGGGTAATTTAGGGTAGTGGGTGGTAATAAGGAAAATCTACGAAGTAAAATACAAATAGCCAAATTTATTACACTGTGAAATATCCAAATACACATACATATATATAGGACGCAAGAGTAAAAACAGTTAACTAATATAATACAAAAATCACTGGTGGTTGACGCTAAAACTAAGGTCTGCCGCTGGTCGTGATCACGTCTGGCGTGCCATATAATTCTGGGCACTTATACGTATTAGCCTAGCGTAATAATGACTTTGTTAAACACTTAGAATTATAAAAAAAACTTCAAAACTATACAAAACGAAGAAATGCAAGGGCTAAAATCGGTTGCGTAACCCAAATAGTGATACCTAATATCTTAAAGCTCCACTGTTACAAATTGGCAAAAACAATAGGCAAAAATATTAGGTTATTAAAAACAATTCTGTACAAGGAAAAGAGTTTGTCCGCAAATGGCGCAAGTGAGTTGAATCAACTAATATATAAAATATTCGACACTGACAACTACTTGTATAAGATGAAAATATTAAAAATGTTTCTCCAACCACGGAGTTCAGTATGAAAATATTAATTGTAAAACGATACGCTTACAGTTGGCTGCCGGTTGATGATATCCTAGGCGTGCTCCACCAATCTGGACTCCGCTCTCACTGCAAAACGAGCCCTACTTCTTAGCTGCCCCTCGTAGATAGCCACAGCAAAATTGGTTAGCGATAAAGCTGATGACAGGGGTTGATTGTGTGAACTGATGACAAGAATCAATGCTAAAGCTGGTTTTAAAAAGCCTTGGGGGTTGTCTATCGGCTTAAAGAATTTAGGAATACACATTGACTGCGATCTCAACTTTCAAACACATATAACCAACAGAATAAGTTTAGCCATATTCTCGTCTGAAGGGGTTGTATCCTTACAAGAATTGTTTACCTTCAAATGTCAAATATCAACTATATGAAGGTCTTATCCTGTCACTTTTCGATTTTGGTAATGTGGTATACAATAGTTCGTTAAGTCACATGTCCTGTCATCTCGTTCAAAAAATACAAAATTCATGTATGAGATTTTCATTTAATATTCCTTATAGAAATCACATTACTCCTTATTTAAACATTCATTCTATTCTCAACATGAAATATCGTAGGTTGGCTCATATGTATTCATTCATATATAGAGTTATGCAATCAGATGAACCCAAATATCTCAGGAATAAATTCTTAACTTCAATCATCCTCACAATACACGTTTTCTATATAATTTTAGAGTTCTTCCTCACAGGACCACCGCATACCAGAAATCCTTTGCTTTATAGCAACTCATTTATGGAATGCTTTACCAGATGAGCATAAAAAATTATCGAAAAAAACATTTTTCAAGCATATTAAATCCATGTTACTAGAGCAACAACTCTCCGACAGAAATTAGATCAAGTTACCTGCTAGCCCCCCAACATTAATTTATCGTGATTCTTTACTGAATCGAAAATTTCGTGTTCCTGCCTCTCACTCCCTGCCATTTGTACCGGAAAATAATAAAAATAAATTGTTTTGACGTATACTTTAGCTTAATATGTATTTTTTTTGTTAAAATTTTGAAATTTTGTTTGTAGTCTCAATCTTAATACTCCGGACTATTGGAAGATCAACAGCAGTTGAAATAGTTCGTTTTTACCTCGGACATATATTTATGTGTATATGTTTGTTTCTAAGGTAAATAAATTGTTTATTTATTTATTATTAAAGGGGGTAAAATAATTAAAATGTGATTTAATGTGTAACAAGAACGAAACGTCTCAAAAATTTTTTTTGACGTTAGCTACCCCCTCTACCACCCCCACCCTATTGTTAAAGGGAGTAAAAAATTAATTTATGATTTAGAGTGTGTACGAGAACCAAGGGCCTCTAATTTTTTTTTACATTAGCTGCCCCCTCTACCACCCCCACTCTATTATTAAAGGGAATAAAATATTTCATTGGGATTTAGTGTGCATAGACAGATACAAAATCTGGATGTGGAAGTAGTGATTCCTTGGGCAGCAGTTTTTTTTTTAAGATAGCAACAAAATGACAACAATACCCCCCACCCAGCCTTAAGCATGGACTGAATTTTAACACTCGCGATCGACCCTCCCAAACCCAAAACCAACAAAACCCAAAAAATAAATCGCTGCCTACCGAAAGTACTCGGTCTCCTGTCGGATTGATTGTACTAAGGGTAGAACAAATAATTCACAGAACATCGCTTAAACATACAGCCGACTTCTTAATCGCTGGTTTATTATTTTGGTTGACTAATCTAAACCTCAAAGTTAACTATTAATAAATACATGTATGTGTTTCACAACATTTATTTTATGTTGAGTAATGTGACCAATGGTTAAAGTTTAAATTTTGAATAATTGCTATGAGTTTTTAAGATTTTGAGATATGTTTAACAGATCTATTTTAGAAGAGGGGGAGAAATTAATACGTCTCAAATTCGTAAAAAAGTAGGAAAAATGTACATCTTTATTTTTTTGCATTCAGTGCAGCCAAATCTTCTGAACCTAGAAACATGGAATTTAAAGTCATAAGCATCTATTAAGAAATTCTACCCCTAAGAGTGTGAAAGAGTGTACAATGTGTTTGCACGAATCTCTTAATATCTCTTAGGCCTGATGAAATATCGAAATATCGATTTTTGCTTACGAATATGCAAATGCGCAATTTAGACTTTTATCCCAAACAATCGAATCTGGACTCAGGTTTGGTTCCTTCTTATTTCCTGATGTGTTTATTGAGTTAGAACCTTATTTATCGAGACGTAGGTGTCCTTTTAAAATCTTTTGAAAGTTAATTTTAACAATTTTTCAAAATTCCATTTCGAAATGGATAAATGGGGATGAAAATGAAAGCACAAGATATTGAAATTATTGATCGTTTTCACATGGTTTAAGGAGTAAAGTAATTTTTCTCGCGACTGATGTAGAGGTGGTATGATTTTTATATCACAAACATACTTTTGCGAACACTCTTGCTATGCATTGTAAGATAAAAGTAGAGTACATAAAATTCAACCTTCATTTCAATTCAACATAACTTTATTAACATATATAATATAATACGTACCTCCCCAGAACCCATCCCGGGACTGACCGTGCAACCACCGCGCTACGTGATGGCGGATTGCAGGGCCGGGCGGGACGGGTCTGGTTCTGTTAAAAAACAATTAAAAACTTAAACCTAAACTCCTTCTGAGACAAACAGATTAAAAAGGTATTAAAATTACTTACATCTTACATAAAAGATTTAACAACACTTAAAACTACACATTTTTTAGAAAACTTGTTCACTTATCACTTTTTAAAAATTTCGTAGCTGACGCAAGCACCTCAATCCAAACGAGGAGCCTTCCGCGATGTGTATAAATGCCGGGCTGCGCAAAGGCGGGCCTAATCTTTGATTTTAAAAATTTTGATTTCACAAGGTTTTGATTTTGTAAAAATGTGCGATGAGAAATGAATTTAGACACAAAAATGTACAAAAAGAAAGCAAGAAAAACAAACGCGACAAAAAGATTGCAAACAGAAAGAAAGAGGGGGACAGGAAAGATTTAAAGATATGAAATATTAGTAAAGGTGGATAGGGTAAGCTGAGATTATAGTTGGTGAAGTTTGGCTATAGGGGTTGCCGGAAAATCGGTAACGTCTGGTACGGTAAGGGGTGTTTAATCCGAAATGGGGCATTATGCTGTCTAATTTGTGTTATGTGTCTTGTTAACGGACTATCGCCCAGCTTGAAAGAGTAGAAGTTTTGAGAGATCTGCTGGACGTAATCCGCTATCGGGGTTATGTTGCTGCAAAGTGCGTACAGGTCTCTGAGGGAGGTGTACCTTCCAGAATTAGAGATGAGGCGCATTAATTTCTGCTCAAGCACTTTTAGCTTTTTCATTGTCGTGGTCGGTATGCTGCACCTCACCGGCGCCGCGTATGTGATGGACGGCCTGACCACCATTGTGTACAACAGTTTTTTATTATGTCGGTTAACTCTGCTACCCCTGACCATGAGCTGATACAGACTCCTGGACAGGGAGTAGACCGTCCGTGTTGTCTCATTGATGTGGGTATTAAACGTCAGTCGTTGATCTAGTCTCACCCCCAAGTACTTCAGGTACCTCTTGGTAGGAATTTTATTTCCCCGGATCGAGATTGGTGTTAGAATTTTATTTTCTGTGAATCGGCGCGTGAAGACTATCGCCTCCGATTTTTCACCTTTCACCCGAATCTTCCACCGGTCGTAATAAGCCGTGGCACGAGCCATGTGCGCCTTCAGCAGCATATTCGCCGCTTGTGCATTGTGGGAATGCGCATACATGGCCGTGTCAATCATCTCAATATCGAAGAACACCATGTTGGTGAATAATAACTAAGTTGAATATTCCCACAAGTAATTATGAATGCTCGAGGATATTTCGTCTTAGTGCTGGGAATGATAATTTGGTAAACATCTCCTTGATCTTCGATGTCTTCAACTTGCATGCAGCTTAGCTCGTCTCTCCTGCATCCCCCTGCGATTTTAATAATTAACGTAACCTTAAAAAAATCACTTTACAAATAAACTATATTTAACCCGTGTGAAAACAGCAACAGTTTACCAGCAACGGTTTTTAAAAATGATGTCTGTTGAATTTCTTTACATGATTCAGTTCAAAGGGACACTAGTAGTTGGAAAAATAGCATGAAATAATTTTCCGCCCCGTAATAAGTGTGCAGGCCACCCCCAAAACACAAAAAAATCATTTCTTCATTGTTTGACGATGTCTGTTGAATTTTTTTACGTGATTCAGTTCACAGGGATACTAGTAATTGGAAATATAGCATGAAATAATTTTCCGCCCCGTACTAACGGTGCAGGACACCCTCAAAATACAAAAAAATCATTTCTTCATTGTTTGACAATGTCTGTTGAATTTCTTTACGTGATTCAGTTCAAAGGGATACTAGTAGTTGGAAAAGTAGCATGAAATAATTTTTCGCCCCGTACTAAGGGTGCAGGACACCCCCAAAACACAAAAAAATAATTTCTTCATTGTTTGACGATGTCTGTTGAATTTATTTACGTGATTCAGTTCAAAGGGACACTAGTAGTTGGAAAAGTAGCATGAAATAATTTTCCGCCCCGTATTAAGGGTGCAGGACACCCTCAAAATACAAAAAAAATCATTTCTTCATTGTTTGACGATGTCTGTTGAATTTCTTTACGTGATTCAGTTCAAAGGGATACCAGTAGTTAGAAAAATAGCATGAAATAATTTTCCGCCCCGTACTAAGGGTGCAGGCCAACCCCAAAACACAAAAAAATCATTTCTTCATTGTTTGACGATGTCTGTTGAATTTCTTTACGTGATTCAGTTCAAAGGGATACTAGTAGTTGGAAAAGTAGCATGAAATAATTTTCCGCCCCGTACTAAGGGTGCAGGACACCCCCAAAATACAAAAAAATGATTTCTTCATTGCTTGACGATGTCTATTGAATTTCTTTACGTGACTCTGTTAAGAGTAACACTAGTAATTGGAAATATAGCATGAAATAATTTTCCGCCCCGTACTAAGGGTGCAGGACACCCCCAAAACACAAAAAAATCATTTCTTCATTGTTTGACGATGTCTGTTGAATTTATTTACGTGATTCAGTTCAAAGGGACACTAGTAGTTGGAAAAGTAGCATGAAATAATTTTCCGCCCCGTATTAAGGGTGCAGGACACCCTCAAAATACAAAAAAATCATTTCTTCATTGTTTGACGATGTCTGTTGAATTTCTTTTTACGTGATTCAGTTCAAAGGGATACCAGTAGTTGGAAAAATAGCATGAAATAATTTTCCGCCCCGTACTAAGGGTGCAGGCCAACCCCAAAACACAAAAAAATCATTTCTTCATTGTTTGACGATGTCTGTTGAATTTCTTTACGTGATTCAGTTCAAAGGGATACTAGTAGTTGGAAAAGTAGCATGAAATAATTTTCCGCCCCGTACTAAGGGTGCAGGACACCTTCAAAATACAAAAAAATCATTTCTTCATTGTTTGACAATGTCTGTTGAATTTCTTTACGTGACTCTGTTAAGAGTAACACTAGTAATTGGAAAAATAGCATGAAATAATTTTCCGCCCCGTGCTAAGGGTGCAGGCCAACCCCCAAAATACAAATAAATCATTTCTTCATTGTTTGACGATGTCTGTTGAATTTCTTTACGTGATTCAGTTCCAAGGGATACTAATAGTTGGAAAAGTAGCATGAAATAATTTTCCGCCCCGTACTAAGGGTGCAGGCCAACCCCCAAAATGCAAAAAAAAAATCATTTCTTCATTGTTTGACGGTGTCTGTTGAATTTCTTTACGAGATTCAGTTCAAAGGGATACTAGTAGTTGGAAAAATAGCATGAAATAATTTTCCGCCCCGTACTAAGGGTGCAGGCCACCCCAAAACACAAAAAAATCATTTCTTCATTGTTTGACGATGTCTGTTGAATTTTTTTACGTGATTCAGTTCAAAGGGATACTAGTAGTTGGAAAAGTAGCATGAAATAATTTTCGGCCCCGTACTAAGGGTGCAGGACACCCCCAAAATACAAAAAAATGATTTCTTCATTGCTTGACGATGTCTATTGAATTTCTTTACGTGACTCTGTTAAGAGTAACACTAGTAATTGGAAATATAGCATGAAATAATTTTCCGCCCCGTACTAAGGGTGCAGGACACCCCCAAAACACAAAAAAATCATTTCTTCATTGTTTGACGATGTCTGTTGAATTTCTTTACATGATTCAGTTCAAAGGGACACTAGTAGTTGGAAAAATAGCATGAAATAATTTTCCGCCCCGTAATAAGTGTGCAGGCCACCCCCAAAACACAAAAAAATCATTTCTTCATTGTTTGACGATGTCTGTTGAATTTTTTTACGTGATTCAGTTCACAGGGATACTAGTAATTGGAAATATAGCATGAAATAATTTTCCGCCCCGTACTAAGGGTGCAGGACACCCTCAAAATACAAAAAAATCATTTCTTCATTGTTTGACAATGTCTGTTGAATTTCTTTACGTGATTCAGTTCAAAGGGATACTAGTAGTTGGAAAAGTAGCATGAAATAATTTTTCGCCCCGTACTAAGGGTGCAGGACACCCCCAAAACACAAAAAAATAATTTCTTCATTGTTTGACGATGTCTGTTGAATTTATTTACGTGATTCAGTTCAAAGGGACACTAGTAGTTGGAAAAGTAGCATGAAATAATTTTCCGCCCCGTATTAAGGGTGCAGGACACCCTCAAAATACAAAAAAATCATTTCTTCATTGTTTGACGATGTCTGTTGAATTTCTTTACGTGATTCAGTTCAAAGGGATACCAGTAGTTAGAAAAATAGCATGAAATAATTTTCCGCCCCGTACTAAGGGTGCAGGCCAACCCCAAAACACAAAAAAATCATTTCTTCATTGTTTGACGATGTCTGTTGAATTTCTTTACGTGATTCAGTTCAAAGGGATACTAGTAGTTGGAAAAGTAGCATGAAATAATTTTCCGCCCCGTACTAAGGGTGCAGGACACCCCCAAAATACAAAAAAATGATTTCTTCATTGCTTGACGATGTCTATTGAATTTCTTTACGTGACTCTGTTAAGGGTAACACTAGTAATTGGAAATATAGCATGAAATAATTTTCCGCCCCGTACTAAGGGTGCAGGACACGCCCAAAACACAAAAAAATCATTTCTTCATTGTTTGACGATGTCTGTTGAATTTATTTACGTGATTCAGTTCAAAGGGACACTAGTAGTTGGAAAAGTAGCATGAAATAATTTTCCGCCCCGTATTAAGGGTGCAGGATACCCTCAAAATACAAAAAAATCATTTCTTCATTGTTTGACGATGTCTGTTGAATTTCTTTACGTGATTCAGTTCAAAGGGATACCAGTAGTTGGAAAAATAGCATGAAATAATTTTCCGCCCCGTACTAAGGGTGCAGGCCAACCCCAAAACACAAAAAAATCATTTCTTCATTGTTTGACGATGTCTGTTGAATTTCTTTACGTGATTCAGTTCAAAGGGATACTAGTAGTTGGAAAAGTAGCATGAAATAATTTTCCGCCCCGTACTAAGGGTGCAGGACACCTTCAAAATACAAAAAAATCATTTCTTCATTGTTTGACAATGTCTGTTGAATTTCTTTACGTGACTCTGTTAAGAGTAACACTAGTAATTGGAAAAATAGCATGAAATAATTTTCCGCCCCGTGCTAAGGGTGCAGGCCAACCCCCAAAATACAAATAAATCATTTCTTCATTGTTTGACGATGTCTGTTGAATTTCTTTACGTGATTCAGTTCCAAGGGATACTAATAGTTGGAAAAGTAGCATGAAATAATTTTCCGCCCCGTACTAAGGGTGCAGGCCAACCCCAAAACACAAAAAAATCATTTCTTCATTGTTTGACGATGTCTGTTGAATTTCTTTACGTGATTCAGTTCAAAGGGATACTAGTAGTTGGAAAAGTAGCATGAAATCATTTTCCGCCCCGTACTAAGGGTGCAGGACACCCCCAAAATACAAAAAAATGATTTCTTCATTGCTTGACGATGTCTATTGAATTTCTTTACGTGACTCTGTTAAGAGTAACGCTAGTAATTGGAAATATAGCATGAAATAATTTTCCGCCCCGTACTAAGGGTGCAGGACACCCCCAAAACACAAAAAAATAATTTCTTCATTGTTTGACGATGTCTGTTGAATTTATTTACGTGATTCAGTTCAAAGGGACACTAGTAGTTGGAAAAGTAGCATGAAATAATTTTCCGCCCCGTATTAAGGGTGCAGGACACCCTCAAAATACAAAAAAATCATTTCTTCATTGTTTGACGATGTCTGTTGAATTTCTTTACGTGATTCAGTTCAAAGGGATACCAGTAGTTAGAAAAATAGCATGAAATAATTTTCCGCCCCGTACTAAGGGTGCAGGCCAACCCCAAAACACAAAAAAATCATTTCTTCATTGTTTGACGATGTCTGTTGAATTTCTTTACGTGATTCAGTTCAAAGGGATACCAGTAGTTGGAAAAATAGCATGAAATAATTTTCCGCCCCGTACTAAGGGTGCAGGCCAACCCCAAAACACAAAAAAAAACATTTCTTCATTGTTTGACGATGTCTGTTGAATTTCTTTACGTGATTCAGTTCAAAGGGATACTAGTAGTTGGAAAAGTAGCATGAAATAATTTTCCGCCCCGTACTAAGGGTGCAGGACACCCCCAAAATACAAAAAAATGATTTCTTCATTGCTTGACGATGTCTATTGAATTTCTTTACGTGACTCTGTTAAGAGTAACACTAGTAATTGGAAATATAGCATGAAATAATTTTCCGCCCCGTACTAAGGGTGCAGGACACCCCCAAATCACAAAAAAATCATTTCTTCATTGTTTGACGATGTCTGTTGAATTTATTTACGTGATTCAGTTCAAAGGGACACTAGTAGTTGGAAAAGTAGCATGAAATAATTTTCCGCCCCGTATTAAGGGTGCAGGACACCCTCAAAATACAAAAAAATCATTTCTTCATTGTTTGACGATGTCTGTTGAATTTCTTTACGTGATTCAGTTCAAAGGGATACCAGTAGTTGGAAAAATAGCATGAAATAATTTTCCGCCCCGTACTAAGGGTGCAGGCCAACCCCAAAACACAAAAAAATCATTTCTTCATTGTTTGACGATGTCTGTTGAATTTCTTTACGTGATTCAGTTCAAAGGGATACTAGTAGTTGGAAAAGTAGCATGAAATAATTTTCCGCCCGTACTAAGGGTGCAGGACACCTTCAAAATACAAAAAAATCATTTCTTCATTGTTTGACGATGTCTGTTGAATTTCTTTACGTGATTCAGTTCAAAGGGATACCAGTAGTTGGAAAAATAGCATGAAATAATTTTCCGCTTGTAAAGGAAAGTTGGAATAAAAAATCGAAACAGAACAATAACAATTTTAAAGGCGTTCTTTTAAAGCACACCCTCAGTTCCATCGATACAAAAAGGTGTAAATTAAGACTTGGAATGAATAACACAAACTATAGTGAAAAACTGAAGGCAGCTGCGCAATTGGAACATGATACAAAAATAATTTCACCTGACGCTACTAAAAGTATAAAAACTAAATGTTTGGAATTTTTAAAACAACTGAATTTGATTCATCAAGAAAGGGAACATCTGAATTTTCCACAGTCAGGAAAAGATTGTCCGATTTGTGGATAGAGGAACGAAAAAAACGCATAACGGCCTCAAACTTCGGATACGTTTGTAACAACAAGGACAAAAATGATATACTTCTTCAAAAAGTAAAAGAGTTACTGTGCGTTCCAAAGAAGCCCACATTACCGATGAAGCACGGTATGGAGAGCGAAAAAAAGGCGATAAGGGAATATCGAGATAAACATCCCAAATGTGTTATACATTATTGCGGATTAATTTTAGATCTGGAAAAACCTTACTTCGCATGTTCGCCAGACGGTCTGGCTGGTCAAGAAGGGGTGATAGAGGTAAAATGTCCGTTCAAAATTAGATATATTCATCCTAATGATGCAATAAGGAAAAAACTTTTGAATTACTTGGATCTTGACGGAAATCTCATTGAAACCCACCAATATTTCTTCGATATCCAAGGAATTTTACACATAACTAGACGGAAATGGTGTGACTTTATAATTTGGACTTATAAAGGAATTCATATTCAAAGGATTTTAAAAAATGATACATTCTGGCTAGAACGAATGGTTCATTCAATTGAAAGGTTTTACATGTTTTATCTATTACCCGAAATCGTAAGCCCCAAATATCCCAATAAAATTAATATCATTTTATGGAAGGAGGAGGTACCGAACTCAATGAACACCCATAATTCCATTAGCAATTCCAAAGTTGTTTCGTTTAGCAACTCCGAGGTTGTACAATTGGGTCTTCTAGGGAACGGTTTAGTGGCATCAGTTGATTATTATAGAAAAAATGAAGAATACGCTGATTATGTCATTTGCAATTATCAAAATGCCATTTGGCCGGAATTAAAATGGAAGGATTTTAACAGCATCAGTGGTAAGCAATGGCTAACAGACTTTACTGCACCATTAAAAGGTAAAAAAATAATAATTATATTTTATTTACTGCAGACCAGGCTTATGCAGCTATTTACTTGTACAACGAGTTGCAGCCGGAATTCTTCGATATTATTCCGCAATTATAGACAAAAACTGTTTTACTTCTACCAATGTCGTAAAATAGAAACCATTGGTGTTTAGGAGTAGTAAACTTCTCAAACAAAACGATAATGTATTTAGATCCTCGAAAGGCAAGTATACGTGCAATTGAGGAATTTAAAAACAGAGTAATAAGTTTTTTAAATGAATATGCAAAGTATAAAGGAACAAATTTAAATCTAATTACGAACTGGACGTTAAACCAAATTAGTCATGATCTTCAAACTGATACATATAATTGTGAAGTGTTTGTATCATACTTTGTACAACAAATTGTTACAAATCGACCATTAACCTCACATAAAGACATGCATATTTATAGGAAAGAATTGCAGACGTTACTTCTTACAGAATCTGATGACATGAAAGCAAAATGTATAAAATGCGGATTATTATGCAACATCGATTTTGATAAATGTAATGCCTGCAATAGACTTATTCACCAAAACTGCCACGTTGCATTCACAAATACCAGATGCAACCTTTGCAATTCATTTTTAAATATGGTTTAAATGTCATCATTTGTGGCATGGTCTTAATGTTCCTATTTTGCCTTTAGTGAATCCACAAAATAATAGAAGTAACCAGTATATGCGTGGGAAATCAATTCTACGCCCGTGACTTTTACGTCAAAGATACAATAGTTAAAGGATGCTCTTTGACATTTAATTCACGGGTGTAGAGGCCATTTCCCAGTAATATACTGGTTAATGGACCACAATAGTATGACGTATCACTCCCCACTTCAACTTTCCATATTATTCTGAAAAATTTGTAAATATTTAACAAATGAATTTACATGAAAATGCTTCATCTTTAAACGCCGCCTCTTCCGTAATTGTTTTCTCAAATACAAAAAAATAGTTGACATGTAAAAAAACCTAATAACCTAGGACCTTATTTGTCTTAGTCGGTAGGTTTCAATAGTTAAATATGAACGATAACACAGCAATTCCTATTTAAAATTGTAAGCAAATTAGTTTGACTCACATGTACTTAAAGCGTACCCTATAGACGATATGGAAAGCAAAGCAAATGAGCCGCCCAGTGAATAATGAACGTCACACGACTATTGTGGTCCATTCTCTCTCTACATCAACAAACAATGAAGAAATGATTTTTTGTATTTTGGGGGTGGTCTGCGCCCTTAGCACGGGGCGGAAAATCATTTCATGCCATTTTTACAATTATTAGTGTTACTCTTAAACAGAATCACCTAAAGTAATTCAACAGACATCGTCAAACAATGAAGAAATGATTTTTTTGTATTTTGGGTGTGGCCTGCACCCTTAGTACGGGGCGGAAAATTATTTCATGCTATTTTTCCAACTACTAGTATCCCTTTGATCTGAATCACGTAAAGAAATTCAACAGACATCGTCAAGCAATGAAGAAATGATTTTTTTTGTATTTTGGGGGTTGGCCTGCACCCTTAGTACGGGGCGGAAAATTATTTCATGCTACTTTTCCAACCACTAGTATTCCTTTGAACTGAATCACGTAAAGAAATTCAACAGACATCGTCAAACAATGAAGAAATGATTTTCTTGTGTTTTGGGGGTGTCCTGCACCCTTAGTACGAGGCGGAAAATTATTTCATGCTACTTTTCCAACTACTAGTATCCCTTTGAACTGAATCACGTAAAGAAATTCAACAGACATCGTCAAACAATGAAGAAATGATTTTTTTGTATTTTGGGGGTTGGCCTGCACCCTTAGTACGGGGCGGAAAATTATTTCATGCTATTTTTCCAACTACTAGTATCCCTTTGATCTGAATCACGTAAAGAAATTCAACAGACATCGTCAAACAATGAAGAAATGATTTTTTTGTATTTTGGGGGTGTCCTGCACCCTTAGTACGGGGCGGAAAATTATTTCATGCTACTTTTCCAACTACTAGTATCCCTTTGAACTGAATCACGTAAAGAAATTCAACAGACATCGTCAAACAATGAAGAAATGATTTTTTTTGTATTTTTGGGGTTGGCCTGCACCCTTAGTACGGGGCGGAAAATTATTTCATGCTACTTTTCCAACTACTAGTATCCCTTTGAACTGAATCACGTAAAGAAATTCAACAGACATCGTCAAGCAATGAAGAAATGATTTTTTTATATTTTGGGGGTTGGCCTGCACTCTTAGTACGGGGCGGAAAATTATTTCATGCTACTTTTCCAACCACTAGTATTCCTTTGAACTGAATCACGTAAAGAAATTCAACAGACATCGTCAAACAATGAAGAAATGATTTTTTTGTGTTTTGGGGGTGTCCTGCACCCTTAGTACGAGGCGGAAAATTATTTCATGCTACTTTTCCAACTAATAGTATCCCTTTGAACTGAATGACGTAAAGAAATTCAACAGACATCGTCAAACAATGGAGAAATGATTTATTTGTATTTTGGGGGTTGGCCTGCACCCTTATCACAGGGCGGAAAATTATTTCATGCTATTTTTCCAATTACTAGTGTTACTCTTAACAGAGTCACGTAAAGAAATTCAACAGACATCGTCAAGCAATGAAGAAATCATTTTTTAGTATTTTGGGGGTGTCCTGCACCCTTAGTACGGGGCGGAAAATTATTTCATGCTACTTTTCCAACTACTAGTATCCCTTTGAACTGAATCGCGTAAAGAAATTCAACAGACATCGTCAAACAATGAAGAAATGATTTTTTTTGTATTTTGGGGGTTGGCCTGCACCCTTAGTACGGGGCGGAAAATTATTTCATGCTACTTTTCCAATTACTAGTATCCCTTTGAACGGAATCACGTAAAGAAATTCAACAGACATCGTCAAACAAAGAAGAAATGATTTTTTGTGTTTTGGGGGTGTCCTGCACCCTTAGTACGGGGCGGAAAATTATTTCATGCTACTTTTCCAACTACTAGTATCCCTTTGAACTGAATCACGTAAATAAATTCAACAGACATCGTCAAACAATGAAGAAATGATTTTTTTGTATTTTGGGGGTGTCCTGCACCCTTAGTACGGGGCGGAAAATTATTTCATGCTACTTTTCCAACTACTAGTATCCCTTTGAACTGAATCACGTAAAGAAATTCAACAGACATCGTCAAACAATGAAGAAATGATTTTTTTGTATTTTGGGGGTGTCCTGCACCCTTAGTACGGGGCGGAAAATTATTTCATGCTACTTTTCCAATTACTAGTATCCCTTTGAACGGAATCACGTAAAGAAATTCAACAGACATCGTCAAACAAAGAAGAAATGATTTTTTGTGTTTTGGGGGTGTCCTGCACCCTTAGTACGGGGCGGAAAATTATTTCATGCTACTTTTCCAACTACTAGTATCCCTTTGAACTAAATCACGTAAATAAATTCAACAGACATCGTCAAACAATGAAGAAATGATTTTTTTTGTATTTTGGGGGTGTCCTGCACCCTTAGTACGGGGCGGAAAATTATTTCATGCTACTTTTCCAATTACTAGTGTTACTCTTAACAGAGTCACGTAAAGAAATTCAACAGACACCGTCAAACAATGAAGAAATGATTTTTTGTGTTTTGGGGGTGTCCTGCACCCTTAGTACGGGGCGGAAAATTATTTCATGTTACTTTTCCAACTACTAGTATCCCTTTGAACTAAATCACGTAAATAAATTCAACAGACATCGTCAAACAATGAAGAAATGATTTTTTTGTGTTTTGGGGGTGTCCTGCACCCTTAGTACGGGGCGGAAAATTATTTCATGCTATTTTTCCAATTACTAGTGTTACTCTTAACAGAGTCATGTAAAGAAATTCAACAGACACCGTCAAACAATGAAGAAATGATTTTTTTTGTATTTTGGGGGTTGGCCTGCACCCTTAGTACGGGGCGGAAAATTATTTCATGCTACTTTTCCAATTACTAGTATCCTTTTGAACGGAATCACGTAAAGAAATTAAACAGACATCGTCAAACAAAGAAGAAATGATTTTTTGTGTTTTGGGGGTGTCCTGCACCCTTAGTACGGGGCGGAAAATTATTTCATGCTACTTTTCCAACTACTAGTATCCCTTTGAATTGAATCACGTAAAGAAATTCAACAGACATCGTCAAGCAATGAAGAAATGATTTTTTTTGTATTTCGGGGGTGTCCTGCACCCTTAGTACGGGGCGGAAAATTATTTCATGCTACTTTTCCAATTACTAGTATCCCTTTGAACGGAATCACGTAAAGAAATTCAACAGACACCGTCAAACAATGAAGAAATGATTTTTTTTGTATTTTGGGGGTTGGCCTGCACCCTTAGTACGGGGCGGAAAATTATTTCATGCTACTTTTCCAATTACTAGTATTGCTTTGAACGGAATCACGTAAAGAAATTCAACAGACATCGTCAAACAAAGAAGAAATGATTTTTTGTGTTTTGGGAGTGTCCTGCACCCTTAGTACGGGGCGGAAAATTATTTCATGCTATTTTTCCAATTACTAGTGTTACTCTTAACAGATTCACGTAAAGAAATTCAACAGACACCGTCAAACAATGAAGAAATGATATTTTTTGTATTTTGGGGGTTGGCCTGCACCCTTAGTACGGGGCGGAAAATTATTTCATGCTACTTTTCCAATTACTAGTATCCCTTTGAACGGAATCACGTAAAGAAATTCAACAGACATCGTCAAACAAAGAAGAAATCATTTTTTGTGTTTTGGGGGTGTCCTGCACCCTTAGTACGGGGCGGAAAATTATTTCATGCTACTTTTCCAACCACTAGTATTCTTTTGAACTGAATCACGTAAAGAAATTCAACAGACATCGTCAAACAATGAAGAAATGATTTTTTTGTGTTTTGGGGGTGTCCTGCACCCTTAGTACGAGGCGGAAAATTATTTCATGCTACTTTTCCAACTAATAGTATCCCTTTGAACGGAATCACGTAAAGAAATTCAACAGACATCGTCAAACAAAGAAGAAATAATTTTTTGTGTTTTAGGGGTGTCCTGCACCCTTAGTACGGGGCGGAAAATTATTTCATGCTACTTTTCCAACTACTAGTATCCCTTTGAACTGAATCACGTAAAGAAATTCAACAGACATCGTCAAACAATGAAGAAATGATTTTTTTGTATTTTGGGGGTGTCCTGCACCCTTAGTACGGGGCGGAAAATTATTTCATGCTACTTTTCCAACTACTAGTATCCCTTTGAACTGAATCACGTAAAGAAATTCAACAGACATCGTCAAACAATGAAGAAATGATTTTTTTTTTATTTTGGGGGTTGGCCTGCACCCTTAGTACGGGGCGGAAAATTATTTCATGCTACTTTTCCAATTACTAGTATCCCTTTGAACGGAATCACGTAAAGAAATTCAACAGACATCGTCAAACAAAGAAGAAATGATTTTTTGTGTTTTGGGGGTGTCCTGCACCCTTAGTACGGGGCGGAAAATTATTTCATGCTACTTTTCCAACTACTAGTGTCCCTTTGAACTGAATCACGTAAAGAAATTCAACAGACATCGTCAAACAATGAAGAAATAATTTTTTTGTGTTTTGGGGGTGGCCTGCACCCTTAGTACGGGGCGGAAAATTATTTAATGCTATTTTTCCAACTACTAGTGTCCCTTTGAACTGAATCACGTAAAGAAATTCAACAGACATCGTCAAACAATGAAGAAATGATTTTTTTGTGTTTTGGGGGTGTCCTGCACCCTTCTTAGTACGAGGCGGAAAATTATTTCATGCTACTTTTCCAACTAATAGTATCCCTTTGAACGGAATCACGTAAAGAAATTCAACAGACATCGTCAAACAAAGAAGAAATAATTTTTTGTGTTTTGGGGGTGTCCTGCACCCTTAGTACGGGGCGGAAAATTATTTCATGCTACTTTTCCAACTACTAGTATCCCTTTGAACTGAATCACGTAAAGAAATTCAACTGACATCGTCAAACAATGAAGAAATGATTTTTTTGTATTTTGGGGGTGTCCTGCACCCTTAGTACGGGGCGGAAAATTATTTCATGCTACTTTTCCAACTACTAGTATCCCTTTGCACTGAATCACGTAAAGAAATTCAACAGACATCGTCAAACAATGAAGAAATGATTTTTTTTTTATTTTGGGGGTTGGCCTGCACCCTTAGTACGGGGCGGAAAATTATTTCATGCTACTTTTCCAATTACTAGTATCCCTTTGAACGGAATCACGTAAAGAAATTCAACAGACATCGTCAAACAAAGAAGAAATGATTTTTTGTGTTTTGGGGGTGTCCTGCACCCTTAGTACGGGGCGGAAAATTATTTCATGCTACTTTTCCAACTACTAGTGTCCCTTTGAACTGAATCACGTAAAGAAATTCAACAGACATCGTCAAACAATGAAGAAATAATTTTTTTGTGTTTTGGGGGTGGCCTGCACCCTTAGTACGGGGCGGAAAATTATTTCATGCTATTTTTCCAACTACTAGTGTCCCTTTGAACTGAATTACGTAAAGAAATTCAACAGACATCATTTTTAAAAACCGTTGCTGGTAAACCGTTGCTGTTTTCACACGGGTCTATATTTATTCTATAAGATTAGACATACCTACATCCTCAAAAAATTTTTATTTGCGTTTTTAAAATGATATTAGGTTATTATATCTACTTATGTCAACATTTTTATATTTGGATATCATCATCCTCAACATTGAGTAATGATTCCAAAGTGACGATGGCTTTTGTATTTTTGATTTTTGCTGGAAATATACTAACAATACAGATTCCGTGGGGTGCATCGTTTTCTCTTCTCATTGCACCATTTTTCAAAGCTTATACAGAGTGGACCATTAATAATAGGCCATAGTTCAGGGGTAGATTCTTTGGGCCAAAATATGAGGATATAACCAAATATGCTTCAGTAAAATGTTGCTGCGGAAAAAGATACAGGGTGTTAGAGTTCAAATTATTTTTTCGTTTTTTGCAATAACTCAACAGCCTCTTGACTGATCTTTGCCAAATTTGCTAGAGGACCTTTTTTTATCTTAAGAAACAATAATTTATGTATTACATCACGTTAGATCATAGGACCTGTATCTGATGATGGATTTTTTCCATATTTTTTTTTGACGAAATGTTGTGGTATTTCTGACCAGAAAATCTGATGAGGGCGTCATTTCCACGTATAAAAGGTACACTTGGTAGAACTTGATAGCTCCAACCGTTTTCGAGGAAAGTGCCGTTAAACTGTTCAATAATTTTTTGACAGACAAATTCAAGTTTAATGAAACAAAGTGTATTTATTGAAAAAAGTACAAAACGTAAGGGTAAACAAAATCGTAATAAAAGCATACACTCTTTCTCATTTTCTTATGAACTAATGGATTATTTTCATGGTATTGAGATAAATACATAAATCAAAAGATTGTCTAAAATAAAGATCTAATCTTATTAGAACACCAAACAATAACGTAACGTAAAAGTTGACTTAATGACATTATAAACTTTCCCCCATGCAAAAACTCCATTGCTACAACTTAGAGTAAATGTTCGATATGGTCTCCACCTACTTCTATGCCTTTTCTAATTCTATTCGTAAAAGATTCTCTTACATTGAAAACCACATTTTCCTGTCCACTAATGAAATTAAAATTATTTTGTGCGTAAAGACATATCATATCCCTCATTTTCCTATTTGAAAAATTATTATGTCTAGGCATTGTAAATAAAGAAGCAAAAGAAATTAGCTCGAGGAACACAAGAACAAAATAAAATGATTAAGTGACGTAAATGACAGAACTAAAACATAACCAAAGCACACTTTTCAATAAATGCACTTTGTTTCATTAAATTTAAATTTGTCTTTCAAAAGATTATTGAAATGTTTAACGGCACTTTCCTCGAAAACGGTTGGAGTTATCAAGTTCTACCAAGTGCACCTTTAATAAGTGGAAATGACGCCCTCATCAGATTTTCTGGTCAGAAGTACTACAACGTTTCGTCAAGAAAAAATATGAAAAAAATTCTTAGAATAAAAAAACTTCCTCTAGCAAATTTGGCGAAGATCAGTCAAGAGGCTGTTGAATTATTGCAAAAAACGAAAAAATAATTTGAACTTTGACACCCTGTATCTTTTTCCACAGCAACGTTTTACTAAAGCATATTTGGTTATATAGTCATATTTTGACCCAAAGAATCTATCCCTGAACGATGGTCTATTATTAATGGTCCACCCTGTATATGCCGTCTTATATTGAGATTTGGACTTAGCAGGTAATAGTACATCAATTGCCATTCCTGTAGACTCCTCCACGTCGGATGCAACACTGCCACTATTCTCGGTATCTAAATCACTCATAGTTGCTTGGTAGTAATAATAAAATCACAATAAATAAAGATTGTTTAAACTTTGCGAGGTTTGAGCGTCATTTGTAAACAATAATTAATAAAAACAAACTTGTATTACCTTAGAAACGGTAGTACGGTAATTTTTAGATGATGTGATTACGAATTCAAAATATCGTACTGTGACATTTGATTAATCAAAGAAACGTCAAAATGCAAATTTAAAACATTTTGACATTTTTAACGTCAAGATTAATATTTTTCAATAACTTTTTTTAAATATTTGTACGTTCGTAGAGAAAAAATCTTGTATGATACTTGTGTTAAAATGCGTTAAAGCACTTGTATGAGTTAAACATGCATTTTTCACACTCGTATCATAAATAGCTATTTTAGCATTACTATTTGTGCACTAAAATAATGATTAAATATTATTAAGTATATTAATTGTTTCACTATCTCGTATAGATTATCTATGTAATATATAAAATATCAAAGCCTACTTTTACCCTAATAATATGTATTGCAGGTGAATAACTAATGGGTTCATAACTAATTAGAGACGAAGCCTATATATAAAAAAAATGAAGCTAATTTATTGAAATAAAAAAAATTAAATGATTTATTATATTTTTATATTTATTATTTATATGGAACCATACCAGACGTTACCGATTTTCCGGCAACCACTATAGCCTAATTTCAACAACTATATCTTTCTCTAACCATATCCATCTTTTGCTAGTATTTCATACCTTTCGCTCATCTTTACTCCTTTTCTGTCCCCCTCTTCCTTTTTGTTTGTGTATTTTTGTCGCGTTTGTTTGTTTTTCTTCGTTTCTTTTTTTACTTTTTTGTTTCTAAATTCATTTCACATCACCAATCTTTTTCAGAAAGCAAACCTTTTTGAAATCAAAATTTTTAAAATCAAAGTTTAGGCCAGCCCTGCGCAGTTCCGCATTTGAGTATCTCGCGGAAGGTACCTCATTTGAGTTGTGCTTGCGTCCAGATACAAATTTTGATAGTGTTTTTTGTGCGCGAGTTCTTTAAATGTAATTGTAGTTTTAAGTTTTGTTAAGCTTGTTTTTCAAGCATGGTTCAATGTTACTACCTACTTTAATTTTATATTTTTGTAAAAAGGAGTTTAGGTTTAGTTGTTTTTACTTGTCGTTTTCGCTGATCCAGACCAGTTCCGCCCGATCCTGCAATCCTCCACCGCGTCAACGCGGTGGTTGCACGATCGGTTCCGGAGCAGGTCCTGGAGAGGCAACTGTTTCTATGTACTGTTTCTATGTTAATATGAATAAATATCTTTTGAATTGAAAATTGAATTGAAATTTATATGGAAATAACACAATGACAATTCGAAAACACATAAAAACAAAATGTTATTTTCAAAACAAAATAAGAATAATACAATAACAACTAAACGAACTAACTAACCAACAACTAAAACGAACCTAATCAACAATTTCTTGAAACCGCGCAAAACCAGGTATATACAATGGTTAACGCTAACCGAGTTGTAACACGTCCTGTCCCACATCCCAAGATTTGAAAAGCTTACACCTTATAGTGCGCTTTTCGCCCTTTCATCATCGAATTAACATATTGTTGAAATATATTAAGTTATTTTGTATCCATTGGTGATGAATAAAGGCATTTTTTTTTTAAGTAAAACCAGTCGTCCTTCTCCCTGCCTCCGACACCAGAGAGGGTACGCTGGGAGTGCCAATAACCACTCTCTGCACCGTAAAGTCAGCGATCACTGGTTCCGTGACTCGTGCGCCCTGAGCAGACGCAATGAACCAAGAATGACAGCCTTCTACATTCTCCCGGCCAGGACTTCTGCCGATTGTCGGCAAGCCGGTATGATCTTCAGTTCTGAAAGTAGCGTGTGTCTCGTTCCACCGAGAGCTCCTATAATCAGTGCCACCAGCTTGACAGTCTGCGGGAGTTCGAAGAGTAGGACTCGATATTTTGTCCGTTTTTTTCCTCCTTCAAGATAATGTTGTTCTCCGCGAAAGCCGAGAACTCTATGATGAACATTGTCTTGAGTTGGTGGTCTATGAGGACTACGTCAGGCTTATTTGTTTGTATTTGCCTGACCGTGGGAAACGAGTAGTTTCAATAAATTAGACACCTCTCTCATTCTCCACAACGGACTCAATATCGCAAGGCACTCGTAGTGTTCCGTCGTGCCTCTGGATATAGGCGGAGACCGTGTATGTCAGGCAAGCCGAGAACAAGTGCATAAGCGTCTCCGGCGCTCTGCGGCAGGTCCTGCAGCTACGTCAGCGACCTCCATACCTATGACACGACTTAGATAGACGAGGGTGTTGAATACACCATCCTGGCAAGCCAATATAAATCCCTCGGTCTCAAATTTCAGCCCGGCTGACCTTAAGAAGGCAAAGGCCAGCCTTTCGGATAAGCCAAGTTCTTCTATATTTCTATAGAAGACACCGTGCAGTGGCTTATCCGAATGGAGCTGCAGAAAGATGGTTTGTTCTGCGGCTTTTATTTGGGCTTTCCGCCGAGCGGGTTCCAACTCGGTGACAGAGTCGGGATTATCCCGCTCAACGTCGAAGATGAGACCGAGTTCATCGGCTGCTCTGCGTGCTGCCTTAAACAGAAAAGCTCCTACCCCTGCATTTTCATGGTCACGGACCATGCAGAGGAGGGGATCCGAACTCCTAACGACCTTACAGGCTCCATCCAGCACCATCCTGCTGTGTAGACTCTCCAAGCTCAAGAGTCCACGGCCTCCCCGATGTCGTGGAAGATATAACCGTGGAACGGACGATTTAGGATGCAGGCTCCTATTGAGGTGCATCTTTCTCCGGGTTCCTACATCGAGTTGACGCAGCTCCTCTGGAATCCACTTCACTACTCTAAAGGAGTAGAGAAGGATCGGAACAGCAAGCATATTAGTAGCAGACACCTTGTTCTTTCCCGACAGTTCTGGAGACCAGATCTGTCGGAGTCGGTGCTGATACTTGCCGCGGAGAGCGTTTTTCACTACATCCACTTCTTGGGTGGAGCGTTGTTCGACACCCAAGTAAGTGTACGACTCCCCGGCATCTAGGTGGTATAGGATGCTTCCGTCTACGAGCTGCGCGTCCTCTCCGTAGTCCCCACATCGTCCTCTCTTGAGATGGACCAGTGCACATTTGTCCAATCCGAACTGCATACCGACAGCCTTCGTGTACTCCTGTACCACCCTAAGGGATTGTTGGAGATCCCTTTCCCCGGAGGCATAAAGTTTAAGGTCATTCATATAAAACAAATTGGTGACCTTATGCCTCCTGTCGCCGGGGGTACCACAGTTGTAGCCGCGGGTTTTCCGGAGCGAGACGGATAATGGCAGTAGCGAGATGCAAAACAAAAGGGGGCTGAGGGAATCTCCCTGAAATACTCCCCTTTTGAACGTTACCGGCTCTGTTTGGACTCTGTCATTACCAGATGTTATGGTAAAGCGAGTCCTCCAGAGCGGCATCAGATCTTCAATGCATCTCACTACGGGACCGGCGACCGCAAGACATCGGAGCAAGTGTACAATAAGCTCATGAGATGTCATGTCAAATGCCTTGCGGTAATCGATCCAGGCCATGGAGAGATTCCGCTTATACTGCACGGAGTCCTGAGTGACACATGTGTCAATCAACAGGTTCTCCTTGCAGCCAGCGACATCTCTCTTCGACCCTCGTTGCTCATATATCCGTTCGTAAATCGGGTTAACTGCTTGAAGTACCCGCATGTACAAGATGCGTGTGAACACCTTGTAACATGCGTTTAAACAGGTTATCGACCTATAGTTCTTTGGGTTGGACAAATCTCCGTTCTTGGAGATCAGCACTGTCCGCCCCTCAACAACCCAAGAAGGAATTTGCTGCTCCCCATTTAGCCAAGAATTAAAAATTCTGGCCAAATGGTGGTGGGTACTGGTTAACTTTTTATTATTAATTATTATTATTATTATTGTTTTACCTTTTTAATGCGCATTTATTAATTTTAGGGCTAAAATAATATTTCAGTTGCTCATAAAAGTTTTAGCTCAGAACATCGAATATATTAAGGGCAGTGAAATTAAAATATTATGAAAGTAAGAATTTTAATGTAATTTTATTTAAAATAATGTTATTTATTTCTTCTTAGTACGCATTAATTTTTTTCATGCAACTGACATAATGTTAGTTTAATTATTGTAGATTAATTATATTTAAACGCAAGGACATTTATTTTTATTAAATCACAATGATTTTTGAGATGGGAGTTAGTATTTATTAGTGTTACAATTAATAAATCGTTTTCCGGTAAATTATTGTATTGGAAAATAATTTTATGAAATGTTTGATTTGATTATTAATTAAGGATATATTTATTTTAATGCTCAAAGCCAATGCCCATTATATTTAAAATAATGATAATTTAAATTGTCCCCATTGTTTTTGCTGGGTTGCTCACCACGCTATTTTACATACTTTTTACATAATCAATAGGGCTTGCAGATATTAATGAGGGTCAGAGTGGAAATAATTTTTGTTTTGAAAAATTGCTCTGCAGAATATGCACATTATAAATATATATATAAATATATATTAAAACACTTGTTTCTATCACTAATTTATTGTAACTTGAACGTTGCTGCAGTTTCGGTATTTAACGTGGCATTATCACACGAATGATTTAAATGTCTCAAATTCGTAAAATTCACTTGTAAATTCATTTGAATCATTCGTTTGATAATAGTACGTTAAGTACCGAAACTGCAATAACATTCAAGTTACTATAAATTAGTGATAGATATGCTTCAATTAACTTATGGAATGTTTAGTAGCAAGCAATAATTCTATTATCTAAATTGAGTTGATTCGTGGAAGAAATTATCAGTTTTATGATAGTTTTAATATCTGTTATTTAACAAATTCATTCTTCTCCAGGTCAGTTGAACAGGTGTGATTGGTAAAACTCATTGAATTGTAAAAATTTGTACCAGATTACATACCACTTTTAATTTAATTTCCTCATTTTATTTTGAATAGCATTAAAAATTATATGAGAATCATTTTAGTAAGTTTCATCAACATTATGAGAGAGAAACCCAAACGTAAAAGAGTTCGCATTAGAACCTTAAGTTTGTTTATTTGGCTCTTACTTTCTACTTTGTAACAGACGAATCAATTTAGATGCGGCTTTCACCATATATTTGGTATCACTGCAGATATTCAAACCTTTGAATTTCAGCGACTTTATCCACAGTTATTCTTTCACTCGACTGGGACACACGCATACAGCAATGTCCTGCGACTTGTGATCTGCACAATCGAAACTCGAACTTAGGACAAATAATAGCGACTAGCCTCGTTGTCTAATCAAACGCGGCGCCGTCTAGCCCACTACTAATGCCTCGATAACACATTAAAAACGTCACTAAACATCCATACCTTAGTCAGGATTCGAATCCAGGACTCTTTAGTGTCAACACGCGTAAGCACCGAGCTATGATGATATCTTTTACAATTTCTTACATTCAGTCTACCGGAGGATAAACCCGACAGTGAAGTTTCCCGTTCAAACTTCCAATTTTATATCGCATACATTTTAATTGAGTACTTATTTAATACTGCTTTATTATATTTTTGATTAAAAAATGAGTTTTTTATGTGAACCTGGGCTAAATAATAGCCAATATTATCAAAGGGCGGTACCCATGTCAGACGTTAGTACAAATCCCACAAATTGAACTACAAAAAATCCTATGCAATATAACTAAAACGCTTATAAATTCTAGAAACCCGAATGCGATTTCAGCCTTTTCATTATGCAGAAAATAAAAAGGACTTAGTTGAAACAGAAAATAACGGACTCGGTGTAACTTACGATCAAGTAACCGATTACCTCGCGAATAACGCGAGCGACTTGCATTACAATAACGAGAATTATGATATAGCGTATGACAAGTTACAAGATAATGAATGTCCGGTAGATAACGTACAAGAAATCGAGTCGGATTTTTTCCTTAACAGAACCTGCAATAAAACGATAGCTGAGATAAATACTAACTTTCAAACGCCATTTCCGTAAATACAAATTAAAGCAAACGAAAGAGAATCGAAAATTAATATATTAATTGACACTGGCCGTAGCTTAAATACATTAAGACCTGATGTAACAGAATATCATTTTTCAAATTTTATCACTAGTAAATCCACGCAAATCAAAACTGCGGGCTGTACAGTAGTTGTTTCAGGAATTGCTAATATGTAATATTCCATTACTTTGTCTAATTACTAAGGATTCAAATAATATTAGATAAATTGGAGACCAACTACAAGACGATATTGAATATTATCCGGAATGCATAGCATATAATTTTCACAGCTATTTCGACGGAGAGAACAGAACAAATATTAAGTCCACATGAAGTAACATTTAAAAAATTTCCAGTAAATATTAAAGACGGTAAGATACTTATTAATGAACAACAGTAAAATAATAATATTACAATAAATAACTATAAGAACAGCCACAAACGATCAAGCGTACGTAGAAATAGAAACTTATCAAATTCGCCACAGTTATTAGGGATTAGTACGGGAGTACCTTGCAAAAAAATCGTTCATGATGAACACGGATTATTTACAATAGAGCAAGTATTAAATAATAATAATTATGTATACTCAACATTCGACCAATATCCAATTTAAACCTCTTAATTAGAACTAATGACTTGAATTTTTAAGAAGAATCTAAATTACTAAAACTTTGCTATCAATTCAAGGAATTATTTCAAATCCAGCAAAAAGTTAACAGTAATTGATGTGTCCAACATCACATTAGGACAACTGATAATATAAGCAATATACGCACCCATACGCATATTAGGTATATTTATAAATACCCTCACGTGCATAAAGAACTTGTGTTCAAAAAATTATCGATCAATGTTATGAATTTCTCAGAATGAATATTGAATTTTAATTTATTTAATTAGTCGAAATAAATGGTAGTGATATGTAATATAATAGGGATCACAGGGGTCAGAAACACAGAGAAAAAACATTCAACAGTGGCCAATATAAACAAGACATGCTATTATTTCAATTGCCATATATTTGGCGAACAGTTCAGTAATCTACAATGGAGTCGAAAATCTTCTAATGTAAAATGTAAACAAATTACAGCGGTAGTTGCATTAAAACCCTTTTAGGATCCCGTTTCTCTATCCAAGTATTGCAAATTATTTTATTCTTGAAGAATTTAATATATTGTTTATTTTACTGCGGGAAGGAACCGTCTATTTATGTTCTACCACCGTTGCTTGTGTATAATGGCATTACACAGACACGACACTTCACACAAATTCACGATAATCACAATAAACAAGTGCAAACAGAAACTTAAAAAAGCCCAACACGGTATGTAAATCGGCACGTGTTCTTGTATTCCCTGGTTAACGCCATCAGGGGAGACTGATCATAGTATCATGGATCGACGCTACTTTCGCTTTTTGTTTCTATTTACTATATACCTGCGCAAACATCTCCGTTAGCTTGTATCTAAACGTTGGGACGTATCCGTCGGACGCGCACGTCAAAAGCTAATTGGAAATTTCATCTTTAGTCCGTTGTCGTAAAAATGGTGTTGATAGCATCCATGTTCTGGCAACCTTCTTTTTGTTGAAAGGATTATTATTGTAAACTTTGGAGATATCCACAACCGTAGCGTTTTGTTAGTACTTTAAGATAAGCATCCACGCCGTTATTCAGCTATTTCGTGTGTCTTTGGGCTTTGAAGGATCACAAACATTTTACCTCGCTCTGATGACTTTGGATATCTCCATTCAACATCACACACATATGCAAATGTTTTAAAATTATAACGAGATTTATTTGGATTTAACAATACATTACATAATGCAATACATAATAAGTTCATTATTTTTATATTAATAAAAACATTTTCATATGCAAATATATTCTTAGTTTAATTAAACGTCATGGGGAAGTTACGACAATTTAAAAAATGGGTGCATTTATTATTTTTTTCGTAATTTGTATTAACTATACTAGGTTAACAAGTTGAGAATATAGTCATAAAAATATTTTACTTCTAAGCATACTACCGTTAAAATTTGAATTTTTATAAAAACAGAATGACTGAAAACGCATTTTATTGTCGATGCATAAATTCAAGAAAAGTTTTAGGTGCCGAAAAAAATTAATAAAACGTTTTAACTTGATAAAAATATCAATGGCATAAAAATCAAAATAAAGAAAAATTCTCAAAGCCTACCATGATTGTATCATCCCTTGAATTTGTGAAAACTATCACCAAATTTGATTTAGTTCATTCATTTGAAAATACATTCACTTTTCAGAAAAATTATCTTTATACAAAATTATTATAAAAAATGTTTTGTTTAGATTTCTCGTGAGACTCTAAATTCACGTCGTAGTTTTCGAGTTAATTACAGTCAAAATCCGCAGTGGGAACATGTTAATAGAAGAACATTTTTATAGCAAATTTTAAAACAATTTTTTTCTTATAAATATGTTTTTGCTGAAAAGTTAACGATTTAGCAGATAAACGAGCTAAATCGAATTTGGTAGTTTTTCGCACTTTTAAGCGACGATACCACGGTAGGTATGGAAAGTTTCCTTTATTGTGATTTTCATGCCTTCGAGAATGCTTCTGCAAAGTTCCAAAGCTCAATTACTTTTTCCGATTTACGATCTAATTTATCTGGATCATTAGGTGATAACAGTGGGTGATAGATAGATAGATATGTAATAGTCTGGCCGATAGCCGCGTTACTTAAGGTGCAAGGTGGAAATCGCGATTAATCACACGGGTATTACGCCACCGGGTTCGAATCCCGGCTCCGATACCGGCACTGTCGGACGAAATGGTTGTATGACCGCGTTTTTTCAATCTGTAACCCCCTTCCGCACAAGCCTGTGGCTTCTGGAATTGGGGATTGTCTAATTTCTGTGGTGTTTATTTATTTAACCGGACGACTGTGTGAAATTTTATTTCATGGTTCATAGTAACTTTTTTAAAGGCGATTCAATGTTTTACAAACGTTTTTTTCTTCACCCTTTTCAATAGTCGTTTATGTAACTAATTCATAGAGAAAACAAACTGTGATATTAGCATGCTATACTTTAAAATGAATCGTCTTTTAGGCGTGGATCACTGACGAATTCACCAAATTTGCAAATATTCTAATTAATTTTTTTTTTTTGAGACGGAAATTGAAAAATGCCGTGTCAAGTGTAACAAGGTTCATAAAGATCGGCTCAGTAGTTCCGCAGGAAAATATGAACAAAGATACATCATCAAAAAGGCAGATAGGTTTTTACCATAATACCTAAACTACTTGTTTGTGACTTAATTTGAAACATGTCAAACCAAACACATGTTGCGCAAAAATCGGTACAGCTGTAATTCTGGAGAATCTCGTGGAAAAATTTAGTAATTTACATACATAACGCTAGAAAATCAGTTCAATAGATCCAGAGAATATTGTAGCTTAACATACATAATAAAATGCCCATTTAACTACTAGTACAATACGATTAACAAGACGATTAAAAAATAAGTAATATGTTATGAATATTTGATTATAGTGACGTTACTCTTTCCGGTTCTTTCAACTTATGATTTACTTTTATCCTGAAACTTGGAACAGACATGTGCAATGTGCATAATTCATCTCGAGCTATAAAAAAAGTGAGGTACCAGATGTGATGTTGAACTGGAATGCCTAGTACACGATCACATGAATTTTGGGCCACACTGCAGTTAGCGATTAATTTATCATAAAATTATAGGTCCAAGGGACATTAAAAAATAATGTCAATATCAAAAATGCATTTCCGTCCAACTAAGATTTAAAAGTTGTTAATTACTATCTACAGAAGCAAATCGGTAGCATCAAAGTTAAAATCATTTTCAGAGCTTGAATGCCAAAAGAGAAATTTGTATGATAAAAAGGTTGCCCACGCCTAAACATTTATTTAATTCATGTAACTCAAAAATCGGTCTCGGGTAGATGCACTTGGTCAGTACTTTCTCGCCATTCCATATCCTAAATATATCTTCAACATTCTAAGACTCTGGCAGAATGTAAAATTATCCTGAACGCATTTTTGCATGACAACATTTAATATCACAGTAGCACAGTGGTTAGTGCGTCTAGCTTTTACTCTGAGCATACCTAGTGTTTGTTTGAGACCTACTGCGGAATAATTTTCAATTGTAATATTATCCCCGAGATTATCCCCAAGAAATGGTTGGGATCGCACTGTAAATTGTAGGGCCCCGCCTCCTTTTCTCAGAACAATCTAGATCTCATATTTCAACATTTCAAAAAATTTGCAAAGTGTGATCGATAAAATTCGCCATATTACAAAAATTTCTATTTGATTTCTTTCTCGCAGGGAACGATTTCCCAAAAAATTCTTTAGGCCCTTCCTGGGGAATACCCCTGGTGCTCTGACGAAATATTTGGAAAAAGCCTTTTCGGTGCAATTTTCCATTGTAAATAGCTAAAAAAAAATTGATTCGACAATCTTGTTTTTGGCCCCTTCCTGATGAGAAATTTGAAGAAAATATTTTTGATGCAATTTTCCATCCTCAACAGTTTTTATTATTCGAGGCAATTTCTTGAGTCGACAAAAAATTGGTGTAGGCCATTCCTTTGAGGCTCTAACGAGAAATCTGAAAAATGCTCTTTCGATGCAATTTTCCACTCTAAACGATTCTATTCGAATTCTGGTGCTCCGACGAGCAATTTGTAAAAAAAAAACTTTTCGACACAATTCTCCGTTCTAAAACAATTTTTGTTTTAGAATCCCTCTGATTAAACGAAAACTTCTTTTTGGGTCTTCCCTGGGGCCGCCCCTGGTACTCTGATGGAAAATTTGAGAAAATCATTTCGAAACAATCTTCCATCCTGAACAATGTTTGCATAAAATAAATTTTGATTAGAAAAACAAAAACAGCATTAAGGTAAAAAAGGGCCAGTAGTTGATACATTAAGGTGAAAAATCTAATAATATTTCTATATATATGAACTGTTCATGTTCACCATTGTGTCGACATTTTTATGGCATTCTTTGTATATTTTGGATTATTTGTGTATATTTGAAAATTATATTTAAGCTATATTGAAGACTACTAATCCAATTTTGAAAAAATTTAGAAAAGAACTAGTAGTTGACAGTGCATATTTTGAACTTTTTAGTACTTGACATACAAGAAGACTAGTAGTTGACATATATTTCATAAGAATTAAAAGATTAGAAAGTGTTTGTTTTAAATGTTTTTTATTATTTTAAGTAATGAGGATAAGAAAATATAAGTATTATTTCATATTAATTAAAGGAGCAGTACTTATTTTAAACATATTTCAAAAGGGTACAAAATACATATTTATCCATCCACTTGAATAGTATCACTAAACTCATATCGTATGCGCGCGCCAATATCCATTGGCTGGATGTCGGTCTCGATAACTAGGGCCGAGTAGGACTATTACTCTTTGCACCTAGATTATCTCTGTAGACCTGGACCGGCCTTCGTGATAGGTGAGCCCGCGTACTTCTACCAGACCCAGCTCACAAATGTGAGATGTGTCGTGGTATTTTCTGCGGACCTCCCCTGGTCCTGGCTGTTGAACCTCGCTGGCTGAGGTATCTTCTGGCGCTCTTCTTGTCTTGATGTTTTCTTTCTTCGCCAGCTTGTCACCCCCGGGGGTAGTCATCGGTCGAGTTGGGTTTAGGAAGTTTTGGCTGGGACTGACTGCCGGTACGTAGGACATCAATTGATATCCTACCCCGGATCGTCGGAAAGGTAAGGATGAGCTGTGTAGCTCGGGAGTGTGGAGACCTAAGTGCTTCTTTTAGCACTTTCGGTCTCCACGGAGCAGGTAGGACAACGGGCGTCGGACGGTATGTTGTCCGACGCCCGCAAGGAGGTTGGGTTAGGGTTGAAAACGTCATGTCTCTAGTAGTGGTGGTCCGTCCTGGCGTATCTGAAACAGATCTGTTAGTGGGAAATAAAGGTTATACTTACCCGTTGTCCAGTAGCTGAACCCTCGGTCGCTTGTGCCTCGGGGCGTCGGCGGGGTCGTAATCAGTGGCCTGTCTGATCAGCGGGTTCCCATGCTCCTCGGCTTGGGCGTACAGCTTCTTCGCTCGTTCCCGGATGACTTCAGTGACCGTGGTGTACTCCAGGTCTCTGACGATGTCTGCGGTTCTCACGTACCATGGGGCGTCAACTACCGTCCTGAGGGCGATGTTCTCCACTGCCTGGATTCTCTTCATGTAGGACTTCGCCTGGTAGCCCCACGCTACCGAGGCGTACGTCAGCTGCGGCCTGATGAGGGTCTTGATAAGCGTGAGCTTGTTCCTCAAGTTAAGTCGGCTCCCATTCCCCGTCATTGGGTAGATGAGGGCTCTCGTACGTCGGGCCTTGGCTGTGATGGCGTCCGTGTTTTGTCTCCATGTTAGGCTTCTGTCCATGACCACGCCAAGGTATTTGACGGTGTTGTGCCATTGGATGTCCTCGCCGTTCATGAAGACGTGTCCTGTGGGAATTTCTTTCCACACTCGTCTGAAGAGGATGGCTTGGCTCTTGTCGGCGTTGACTGCGACTTTCCACTTCGTGCACCATTCTTCCAGGAGTGTGGCCGCTTCCTGGAGTTTTCTGGTTGCGTCTCTGGCCTTCCAGGATCTGGCAATCAGGGCGGTGTCGTCTGCATACAGGGCTAGGTCTGTATGGTCGGTCCGGGGGAGGTCCGAGGTATAGATGGCATCACCAGACGAAATTGTATTCTAGTTTTCTAATAATTTGATTTGTGTTTATAATACTGACATCTCTTTCATTGGGCCTAAAAATGGTTTTCGATTCATTACAATAGTTTAAGGCCATTACTTCATTCCCAAATGTGTTATAATTTTTTTGAATAATGTAAACGTATTTGTGACATTTTTTTTGCCAGGAAATGAAACAAGAACAAACTCTCCCTCTTTATATTCAAAATTTTCGTATTCTGTAAGATTTTGATCTGTTGTATTTTCGAAATCCGATACATTTTCCAAATCGAAATTCTCATTCAAGCTGATATCATCAAGACTGCTACCAGACTCTATCCATTCCTCATTACTACTATCACTATCAGATTCAGATGAAACCTTCCTTTTAGTCTTTTTGTTTTTCTTTGGTCCCTTAGTTTTAGCTTTGCTCTCTTTTAAAGTTATTTTTTTTCTTTCTCAGTTCTATCTCAGTTTTTCTCAAATCTTTCTTTTTTTGCCTCTCTTCAGCTTTTTTCACCTTTTGAAGCTCTTTGTCTTTTTTTCCTGTTCCTTTTTTTCATAGTAGTTCTGCCTTGCTTTAGAAGTCACCAGGCTTGGTATTTTTTCTTTTCTTACCAGTAGTTTCGGGAACTTCATCTGGCCAAAATAGAGCTCTTTTAAATGGCGAAGAAATAATTTGATTAGAAATATTTTTATTATTCTCCTTTTCTGTCGTTTTAGGAATATCTTTAGAAATATTCTCTGGTAGATAATATGTACTATTAATGTCTTGCTGAGAATAAACTGGTAGCATGAAAGTGGTTTGTTCTGTATTAGTGTTCTCAACCAATGAATTTATCCCTTCTGCATTTGAAATGATTTCTCATGTAAATTTAAGTGTTTCATTTTCTTGTATATCAAAGTTTTCCATCAATGGATTAGTTTTCTCTGCATTGCTGCTATTATGTTCTAGGGATTGGAGTGGTTCAACTTCATCATTATTTTCAATATTTATCTCATTATGTATATCCTCACTTTGTTCACCATATTTTTCAATATATGCCTCATCAGTGCGTTCATTATTGGTCTCAATAGCTATCTCCTGAGTTTGTACATCAATATTATTCAGATCATCTAATTCGGTTTTAATTCTTTTATATAACTGATATAATGACAAATCTGCTAAATCTCCTTGCCAATTATTCGAAGTTCTAAATTTTTCTAATTTTTCGAATTCAATGTTCTCTAAGAATTGAAGTCCCCTTTCTAGCTCCCTTAAGCTATTTGCAGTTTGAAGAGGTATTTCCCTTGTTTTGCTGTTCCCATTCAGATTGATAGCATTAGAATTAAACGGACAGAGAATTTGCAGAACCCGTTTTTTAAAATTTCTGGGTTTATTTTTGCTTGTAGCACCTTTTCTAATAACTTCGAAAAGTGTCTCTTCTTTAGTATGGGATTTTGTATATTTTCAACACGCCAATCGTGCACGACACCTTTTCAGCATCCCTTTAAAGAAACGAAACACTGCTACGTCCATGGGTTGTAACAAATGTGTAGCATTTGGAAAAAGAGCAACAAGTATAATTCCGTTTTTATCACAAAATTTACTTGTATTTAACGTCAAATGTGACGAATGCCCATCAATAAATAGTATTACTGGACGTTCAATTCGCTTTTGATCTAACCAAGGATGAAATATATTTGTAATAAACTCGTAAAACAAAACTCCATTCATCCATCCGCTGCTAGATTTGCCTACTCCTCAAGTTGGTGGAATACTCTCAGCCAACTCCTGAGGAATTCTTTCATATTTAAATATGACAGTGGTAGGAACTAAATCTCCATTCGCATTTCCCGTTATTAAGACAGTGAGGCACTCTTTATCATCATTGTTAACTTGTTGGTATATCGTTTTGTCACCTTTACGAGTCAACACTTTATTCCCTTTTGGATTCAGAAAGAATGCTGTCTCGTCCCCATTAAAAACTCTTGATGGGTCTTTCAAAACGCCATCGTAATTATTTGATTTCAAATAATTAAACACTTCTTCAAACCAATTCGTTAATTGTTGTTGTGATACTTTTGCTCTGCTTGATGTCAAGTTTCGAGCTACTCTTGGACTAATTTCAGGATAGCGTTTTAGGAAACTTTTGAACCAACTTCTGCCCGGTCGGTTATTTTTGAAAGGAGTTTTGCGTTTTAACTCCTCAGTTAAAATCTTTACATTATTTAATAGCTGGTCCTTGGTAACAGGAAATCCCGCTCTTCCCACCGATATAATCCAGTTAACAAGTACAGACTCCTCTTCACTGGTAAAATATGAATCAGGTCCCTTTCTGGGATTACTTTTATATAGTAGGGTAATTCGAGGTACTTTGTGGTTTTTTGCTGCTGTAACCACAGGAACTCCCCGTGAGACATCTGCAAGTGCATTTTGCATTTGAGTTTCCAAGTATTTCAGCATTTGCCCTTTGATTGGAGGCATCATAGAAGTATTCGCTAATTTTCAGAAATCTGAAAATAAATTGATCTAGTAGTTAACATCCTATTTACTAGTAGTTGACATGGGTGTCATTTATTGGACCAAATAACTACAGAACATCTAGAAAAGAATGATAGATTTCATTTACAAACTTGAATTTATACAAGGCTTCTGCCACACTAAATTAATTAAATTGTCTGTGCACTAGTAGTTGACACAATGTCAACTGCTAGTCTTGTACACATATTTGGTACCAATACTTGACATACTCCTTTTTAGGATTAAATCATAACCAATAAGCAAGAACGTCAAGAAATTCAATTAATATTAAGTTTGTGTCTGGGTCAGATGAATTATTTCAACTAATATTAATACAGCACATAATAATTTTAAAAAATTCAACTCACCACCTTAGTAAATTTTGTAAGAAATTATTATGAATACACTAACAAACAAACACTCTTCCAACAACATGTCGCCATATTTGCCGTATAATTTCTACCACCACGCATGTCACCAAATTACAAGCGGGAAAGTTGAATATCAGGAACTGTCCACTCAGAACGTATTTAGCACCAATTTAAAGCTTATTAAATTGAATTATGATGGTAAGTGTCAACTACTAGTACTGAGTCAAGTACTGGCCACTTTACCTTAGTTTTACTTCCACGTCCAGTGGAAGTGTAGTAACGCAAAAAAATATATTATTTTTTTGTTGAAATAGACTTAAAATTTGAGAGAGAAAATTCTGCTTGTCTGTAACTTTTTTGTGCGCACGTTTACTCTGGAACCGTTTATGATATTGACTTGAAATTTGGTACACTTATGTATTATAACGAGATCTGGAACTAGATTATATTTTGGTCAAATTCCGTTGAAGGGTTCGGGGTAAATGAGGGTAAATAGGCAAAGCAAGCAGGTAAGAGTTCATAAAATTGCAATTTAGGGCATGCTCTAAAATTTTTTTGACATTAGCCACCTCCTCTACCACCCCCACTCTATTGTTTAAGGGAATAAAAAATTAAATTGGGGTTTAGTGTGTATACGAGAACCAAAGGCTTCTAAAATTTTTTTACATTAGCCACCCCCTCTACCACCCCTACTCTATTATTAAAGGGAATAAAATATCACATAAGACTTGCATACAAAATCTGGATGTGGTAGTAGTGATTCCTTTTGAAGCGGTTATATTTATTTTAATTTTCAAACTTTAGAAATTAGAAACAAATTTGAAAAATTTTATCAACGCAAACTTCAAAATATCTTTAACTTGAAAAAGCACTTATTATTATTATTATTATTTGTTTTTTTGAGTAAAACCAGTGTCCTCCTCATTGCCTCCGATACCACAAAGGGTACGCTGGTACGCCAATAACCACTCTCTACACCCTAAAGTCAGTAATCAATGGTTCCGTGACTCGTGTGCCCTGAGCAGACGCAATGAATCAAGGATGGCAGCCTTCTGCATACTCCCGGCCAGGACTTCTGCCGATTGTCGGCATGCCGGTATGATCTTCAGTTCTGAAAGCAGCGTGTGTCTCGTTCCACGAAGAGCTCCTATAATCAGTACCACCAGCTTGACAGTGTGGTCTAGATACAGTCTGCGGGAGTTCGAAGAGTAGGACTCGATATTTTGTCCGTTTTTCTTCCTCTTTCAAGATAATGTTGTTCTCCGCGAAAACCGAGAACTCTATGATGAACATTGTCTTGAGTTGGTGGTCTATGAGGACTACGTCAGGCTTGTTTGTCTGTATTTGCCTGACCGTGGGAAACGAGTAGTTCCAATAAATTAGACACCTCTCTAATTCTCCACAACGGACTCAATATCGCCCGGAGCATAAGACAGCACTGGTATCTCGACTATCTCATACGAGTGCCTCAGATGGTAGTAAAGCACTCGTAGTGCTCCGTCGTGCCTCTGGATATAGGCGGAGACCGTGTATGTCAGGCAAGCCGAGAACAAGTGCATAAGCGTCTCCGGCGCTCTGCGGCAGGTCCTGCAGCTACGTCAGCGACCTCCATACCTATGACACGACTTAGATAGAGGAGGGTGTTGAATACACCATCCTGGCAAGCCAATATAAATCCATCGGTCTCAAATTTCAGCCCGGCTGACCTTAAGAAGGCGAAGGTCAGCCTTTCCGATAAGCCAAGTTCTTCTATATTTTTATAGAAGACACCATGTAGCGGCTTATCCAAATGAAGCTACAGAAGATGGTTTGTTCTGTAGCTTTTACTTGGGCTTTCCGCCGAGCGGGTTCCAACTCAGTGACAGTCGCGATTATCCTGCACAACGTCGAAGACGAGACCGCGTTCATCGGCTGCACCCCTGCATTTTCATGGTCTCGGATCATGCAGAGGAGGGGATCCGAATTCCTAACGACCTTACAGGCTCCATCCAGCATTATCCTGCTGTGTAGACTCTCCTAGCTCAAGAGTCCACGGCCTCCCCGATGTCATGGGAGATATAACCGTGGAACGGACGATTTAGGATGCAAGCTCCTATTGAGATGCATTCTTTGGTCCATTTCACTACTCCAAGGATCGGAACGGCAAGCATATTTGTAGCAGACACCTTGTTCTTCCCCGACAGTTCTGAAGACCAGATCTGTCGGAGTAGGTCCTGATACTTGCCGAGGAAAGCGTTTTTTACTACACTTACTTCTTGGGTGGAGCGTTGCTCGACACCCAAGTAAGAGTACGATTCTCCGGCATCTAGATGGTGTAAGATGCTTCCGTCCACGAGCTGCGCGTCCTCTCCATAGTCACCGCATCGTCCTCTCTTGAGATGGATCAGTGTGCATTTGTCCAACCCGAACTGCATACCGACAGCCTGCGTGTACTCATGTACCACCATGAGGGATTGCTGGAATTCCCTTTCTCCGGAGGCATAAAGTTTAAGGTCGTCCATATAAAACAAATGGATGCCTCCTGCCGCCGGGGTACCACAGTTGTGGGTTTTCCGGAGCGAGATTGATAATGGCAGTAGTGAGATGCAAAACAAAAGAGGGCTGAGGGAATCTTCCTGAAATACTCCCCTTCCGAACGTTACCGGCTCTGTCTGGACTCTATCATACCAGTTGTTATGGTAAAGCGAGTCCTCCAGAACGCCATCAGATCTTCAATACATCTCACTACGGGACGGGCGACCGCAAGATATCGGAGCAAATGCAAAAGGCTTCAAAGTGTGCCAGGGCCGGAGAGTCTCTGTTGAACGGAAGCCCCTGTTCGTACAACGTTTTCCAGAAATTTTTCAAATGATTATTTTTTTTTGTTCGCGAGAGCAATACTAGACAGTTCCACCGTGTCCTTTATTATTATTAATTTTCATTAATAAATATAGAAAGATTCGGGCAATCAGATAAATAATAATTAATATTTTTGGAGCTACTCGATAAAATTAGATGAATTTTTAAACTTTTTATTATAAAAAAGTTAATGTCACTTGAATGTCACTTTTTTTAAATTAATTTTTTTTTTCTTAATTATTAATTAAATAACAAATCAAGAGATTTGGCACTAGCATCGATTTACGTTCTTTATTCAAATTTAGCGTTTTTTTATTGTAAATTTACATGCGCCAAGTGTAATTTACCAACGCAAATAATCGTTTGACATAAGCAAATGTCATTAGTAGAATAGGGAAACAGATATTTACCGACCCAAACAACGAGCACTAAGATAGTACTTACCCCGCACGAGTAATAAAAATATTTTTTTAAAACTCATTTTCGTAATCCGTATCTACCATATATAAATGAGGATCTATTATCTAAAACAACTTTTCTATCTACAAATAAAATTTTAGGCGAAGAATACATAGTCCCGTGCACGATGTTATGATTTGTAAAAGTTTTGGTCGATAAAACTCGACTAGAACTCCTAGTTCTCTCATGGTAATTTAACCTGTTCCTTGCTTACTTAACAGCTCTTTGTTCAAACACCTGGTTAATTACGAATTCCTTTTATTAATTTAATATTCAATGTGCTCAAAATATTCAGTTTAAAATTTTATTCACGTAGCGACAGGTGAAGTTTTAAAAATATAGTCACATTTGTATGTATTATGTATTTGTCAAACGCACATCTTTTACTATGTCCAATTTTCCATATTATGAATCTTTCTTTAATGCTTTAAAGTTTCATTTGTCACAGCGCGGCGCCGACGTAGTAAAATATATTTATTCATAACTTTGTCGCGCGTTTGTCTACCATCTTGGTTAGTGATTAATGGGTTTAGGAGAAAAAAGAATTATGTTTCTTTTCAATATAGTATTGCGAACTGATCATTTATATTTTTGGAGAAATTTTATTTAGCGACTTCTCTCTAGCAATGCAAGTGAATATTTAGTAAAATTGTAATTAAATTATTAAGCTGCATGTCTATTTTTGGCTCCTAACTAATTGAACTAGCTTTTAGAAGAAAATTTAATAAATTAAAAGTATTTTTCCAGGCTAGACGAAGCGGCAAGGAGCACGGCGAGCGTAAAAAGTCTTACGTCATCACAGTTAGATACTGCATTAAAAATAAGGTAAATACAAATATAGAAAAACACAAGGCCCTTAAATTGCCTAGCTCCATTTGGGTGTTACGTCGAAAAATTACGTCACTTACGGTCATAAAATTTCTTCATTTTTTTCAAATATCTTAATAATCCAGGAACATTGCTATGCTATCATAGGGAAAAAAGAATTTCGAATTAAAGTTGAAGAAACGAAACAGGCTTATTACGATAATAGAATAATTTCAATAATAAATTCAGAGCAACGTGGAATATTGTAAATGAGAACCTTGGTAAAATCCTTGTAAAAACTAAAGAAATGAATTCAAATATTAGTAACACTATTATTTCAGAAAGCAATGAAGTAGTTAATTCTTTTGTAAATTTGTTCTCGTCGATTGTCAAAAATTCTATTAAGAAGCATTTCGATTGTAATGTATCTCTTCCGTGTACAATTAAATGGTTAAGCTAACACCTGTACCGAAGGAAGGTGTTCTACAAATAGTTTGTAAATTTCAAAAACAAAAAATCTGCTGGTCCTGATGGCTTAATAATAGTAAAGCTATAAATTTCTGAAATAATTGATCCACTGATATACCAATTTATCTTTATATCAAGGTTCATTTCCTGATGTCAAAAAAGTAGCTAGTTAGACATATTTCTAAAAAAAGGAAACACAGATGTTATTGTGAATTACAAGCAGATTCCAAAATTATTAAAAGGGTGGTATACGTATACGACCGTATTTTAGATTTCGTTAACGGAAATGACATTAATATATAGTGTTAACAGGAAGATTCATAGATATTGCAACTTGTCAGCTCATGGGCTTTGTATATGATAATCTGGATAAAGTGAAATTATGTAACTGAGGTTGTAACCATATTATTTGATTTTTATATACCGTGGTATTAAAGCTAGGTATAAATGGCAATTTTTTTATTATTATTTTATTTCAACGCCTTATTTAGATTAACGTTCTGGCGCTATTCCACCACTCAACCAGGACACATACACGTAGATAATTATACAACGACTATTCCTTATGACATTGCCATCTGCCGCAGCTGAGACTCGAACTCAGGAGTGGTACAGCAACTAGTCGTGTTGTCTCTCACACAACCTCATCTAGTCCATTGCTACCAACTCGGTAACACATGAAAAACATCACTAAACAGCCATACCCTAGCCAGGATTCGAAGCCGTGTTGCAAGCCTAACAAGTAAGCGTTGAGCCACTGAGTTATTGCAATGAATAAATGCATACATTCATAATAGGAAAATAAAAGTAAAATACAAGCGTACAGTTCAATTGGGTGTTCCACAGGGTTCCGTACTGGATCCTACTAGTCATATTATACACCAATAAATTACCCAATTTTAGTGTTATTGTTACTTTAGTTAAGACGATAATTCTAAGTTATTGGGTATATTTGTGTAGTGTACGCGTATGTGCATATATAATGTGGATAAAGTTACAAGTACATTCCATTTTTTATATATACATTTTTATTTATTATTATATATATTCGTACTGCCTACATTTATGCTTATATACAATAACCTCGACAATAACTCGCCAAATGTACAATTTTTGTATCTCATTAGAATTGGCAAATAAAATCTATTTATCTACCTAAACATGTCATTTTCAAAAAAAATGTAAGAATACTTTTTTGTAGGTAATCAAATTCTTTATAAAACATCATCTCGCATCTCGCATTTTTTAAAGAAATCAAAGATGTTGAAGGATATAAACAGTGGAAAATGAACAGTGACACTGTTGTAGAACCTCTTCCAAATATCCATAAAATTGAACACGTTCGCCTACCATGAAACTCTTTCGTAAAGTAGAATCTCAGGAATTGCAATGAAACAGATACTCTTGAGAAAATATTTGGGAGTACATACCTACAATAAAAAATGTCAGTGGCGGTCCTAGGGGAGGGGGCATAGGGGCCCTGGCGCCCCCATGGACACATGCACTTTGTAAATCTATCGATTACAATTATTAATATTTCTCTACCCTACATTTACTTTCAACAGATCACAATAAAATATGCCCAATAGTGCTTATTAGCCCTGTCGGAGGCAGGACAATAAAAAAGAATCACAATATTTTGCCGAGATTTCGGTTATTTGGCACATACTTCTTCAGGGCTTGTACTTGTACTACAAAAAGTTAGAAATTTAAATTTTTATTTACATTTTGCAAAACTGGAGTTCGAACTTAAATGAACTGAATGTTTTTGAATGTGTGAATTTGAGAAGATAAGTTTCATGAAATCAAGTTTTTTTTGTTCATATGAGGCTTTTAAGGACATAGGTCTAGTATTGAATGAAGACGAACTGTTCGGCGAAGTTGGTCTAATGCAAGCCAATGTTGCAGAAGATAAAATTGCGGACTGAAATTCCGAAAATATTTGCGCTATCGTAATAGAGATCGCTGGCCTGACTCGAGAATCTGGATAAAGTCAAAATAAATTTAAAAATTTGGAGATTTTATGGGACTTTATTTTTAGTTTTCATGAGACAAGTGCGTGGATTAAGCGACTGCTCTTCAATATTAATAATTATTGGAGTTCAAAAAAATCATAAATGGAGATATGCACACTAGAGGCTGTGATGCAAGTTCGCACAAGGATCAATGAGAGTTACAGCGAAATGTTCCAGTTTCCAAAAGCCAGAAGACCGCAAATTTTGAAAGCAATCCTAAGTTCCCAAATGTGCGACTGGTGCCAACGTGGTGATTCAAGTGCTGTAGTTGCAGACAAGTCGAGGGCAAATTGAAGAGCATATTTGTTATTTTGTTATATTTTGTATTAGAATATAGAAACTTGGTCTTTTTACCTGATACAAATATATTTGGCATTTTATATTTTTAAGCCTTGCGAATATGAGACCTACATTTCGAAAACAATGTTATTTTAAATAAAACTTCTAACTTTTAATTTAAGGCCGTTTGACCTAGAAAAATTTTAAATTTACGCCTGCGGCGGATTTTTAGGCCCTGCAACCTCAACTTTGATAAAAAGCTACTTTCATGATTGTACTTCTTTTCCTGGAACAAATATGGTCACCCTAGTTATAATGAATCTCAGGCCTCGTCTTAGGCATAATAATTTCATCAACACCAATATTCAACATTAATAATGATGAAATTGTTGTGCCTAAAGATGTTGCATTATAACTATTAAACTTTGAAGAAGTGTGTGCCAAATACACGAGACGCCGACAAGATAGTTTTTTTTTTACTGTCCTGTCCCGGACTATTTAAGCGTTAATCATTAAATCCCCATCTGATGCTACGTGTACATAGCTGTGCTGACCATCATTGATGCCCCCCCCCCCCATGTTGAAATTCTGGGACCGCCACTGAAAAATGTTCAGTTGCTTTTTCGAAACTGAAGGACTAAAACGAAATTCGTATTTTCCTTTTGAATCTTCGCTGTTCCCTTTAGGGACTATACCAAAATTTGGGTTTTCGTTATTGGTGTTAGAAACTACTACAAAGTCCTCGACAAAGTCATATTGTTAACCAAAATAAATTTTCTTTACAAAGCGTAGCATTGTCGAAACTTACACAAAGAATCTGTTAGATTATAAATTTGCAGTTCTTGAAGAAAGTTTTTGGGGACATTTTCATGCGATTTTGTCTATCTATCTATCTTATATATAATATGGCTATGGCTGCACAGCCATTCGCACACCACCATGTGTCGAAAATGAAAATATTTTAGCGTAAGAATTTTAAAAGCAACAAGTTCTCGCTGCAAGAATGTTTTGTTTTACGCCGAAACGGTCCAGTTGGCTAGTCATTGATTTGTGGATCAATAACCCTTATAAGATGAAATGGAGGGAGTGGGAATTTGTGATAAATGAGGCCAATGAAATTTAAAAAATATTCAAAATGAGTTCTGTTAAGTTAGCGCTACGATTTTAAAATTTTGAAATCGTTTTGGTCCCATTAATTGTAGCTTTTTTGTTGCGTAATGTAAAATATAATTTGGTGCGTCGGCGTCGCAAAAAATTTAAGCCCTCAAGCAAAACGGACCCAAATTATTTATATACATAATAATCCAGTAAAGTTATACCGGTTGTAGATAATAAAATACGCTATTTACAACATATAATTTTATTATCTACAACTTTTAATTTATTAGGCTCATTTTTTTGTAAAAAAATAAATAAGAAACCACTCTTATTATAATTAATTGTAGAGGCTAAAATTCTAACAGTACAAAAAAATATTAAAATATAATATAATTATCGAATTATAAAAAAAATTTTTGAGACGTTTTGTTCTTGTATACACACTAGATCACACTTTAATTTTTTTTCGCTCCCTTTCACAAAACAGTGTGCAGGTGGTATTGGGGGTGATAGCGGAGGGAGTGGCTGATGCCAAAAAACAATTTGAGACCTTGACTTTTTTCGTACAAGCACTAAATTGAAATTTTATGGACTCTTACCTGCTTGCTTTGCCTATTTACCCTTATTTACCCCATTTACCCTTCAACGGAATTAGATCAAAATATATTCTAGTTCCAGATCTCGTTATAATACATAAGTGTACCAAATTTCAAGTCAATATCATAAACGGTTCCAGAGTAAACGTCCGCACAAAAAAAAGTTACAGAACGACAAACAGACAGACTTTTTTTTCGCTCAAATTTAAAATCTCGACGTTTCATGACATTTTAGTCTATTAAAACCACAAAAAAATATATTTTTTTACGTTAACTTCCACTGGACGTATGAAAATATTCAATCATAATATGGTTGTAAAGTTGCTGCCTCAGAAAATTATTAATTTGCATCATCATCAACATAAAAACATATATGTTGGTAAAACCCTCAACACAACCTCAAGACAAATAATTAGAACAAGTTAATTTCTAGAATTCACGTTTTTTATAATTATTATCACAATACGCAAATATACACATATTAAAAAAAAGCAAGTAATTATTGAATTACTATTTAATTATTATAATTACTTGTACTGCGAGTTGTACACCTACATGTTAATTATATATATATGGTGTTATTATACATGATTTGCAGGAAACAACTACTCAGCGGGCAAATACCCCGACCTGCATTGAATTACACCTTACAAATCATGAAAAATTGGTAGCCAATGTCATTTGTCAACTCCCTGACCAGACATAGACCGGTTTCGAACTTATTAGTTCTCCTCAGTATGCCATAGGTCATGGAGCAGACAAATGACAGTGGCCAACCTGCTAGTCTTATACAGACTTATGTAACAGTATATAGGTTAAGTCCACCAAGGGCTGAAGGTCGCCGCTCTCGGTACTTGCAAAATGGCAAGTCGCTATGCACCACGGAGACATCTATGACGTCTGGTGTATAGTAGCATTAGACCACATGAGAGGATTCAATTACCTCTCACCACTATACCATTTACATAAGTCTGTATAAGACTAGCAGGTTGGCCACTGTCATTTGTCTGCTCCATGACCTATGGCATACTGAGGAGAACTAATAAGTTCGAAACCGGTCTATGTCTGGTCAGGGAGTTGACAAATGACATTGGCTACCAATTTTTCATGATTTGTAAGGTGTAATTCAATGCAGGTCGGGGTATTTGCCCGCTGAGTAGTTGTTTCCTGCAAATCATGTATAATAACAGTATATAGGTTAAGTCCACCAAGGGCTGAAGGTCGCCGCTCTCGGTACTTGCAAAATGGCAAGTCGCTATGCACCACGGAGACATCTATGATGTCAATTACCTCTCACCACTATACCATATATATATATATATATATAAACTTTTTTTTATCAAAAACAATTTTACTGTTTAATGTTGTCGAAGTGTGTTTCCTTTATTCTATTTAACTACAAAGACGTGGATAAATACTATAAGTGTTATATCAAATTTTCCAGACAGTGACGGTTTCAGAGTACAGGAGTTGAGGCAAGCACTTCCTATAGTTTTGACTATTTAACCACAGAAAGGAAAAAAAAAGTTTCTTCCGAGGTTCTTTCTAATGTATGAAACAAGTCATCTATCTAAAAATTTCGACTGAATCCGATTTATCCTGCTTATGTTCACGATTTTGAAAAACATTTGAGAGTTTTGTAAAAGCAAATTCCGATTTTAGTGGTCGGTGGTATGTTAGTTATAAACCCTTGAAGGAACGACAATCTCACCATCTTCTCAAGGGGCGCTACTTTTTAAGGGAAAAGAGGCTTCCACAGGCCTAGGCCATATAAACCTGTGGTACGGAGAAACCCACTCTGAATTTTCTCTGAACAATGCTGCATTAAGAATGAATACCTTTTCAACATAAATGATTTAAAAATATAAAAATATTATCTGTATAATAATTATGATATATTATTATATCATTTTTAATCATAATATTTTTAAAACTGCAGCTTTTGGAGGTTTTGTTTTAGAAAATAGGCATATTTGGCTGTATATTGCAACCATTTTTTATTAAAATTTTTGAAGTTCATAAACTGAGTTCAATAGTAATATTAAATAAAAATGTAGAATGTTAAATGCGACCTTAAATTAATCTAAAGTATTCATCAGTATTCAGTCCTCTTCGAACATAGCACCCTCGTCTTCTGGATCTTTGTCTATGATGTTCGTGTCCCTGTTAACACATCCTAGGCCTGAGCAATTACCGCATATGCTTGAGCAGTTTAGACCACTCGTTCTGCACTCGCAGTTACGGACGCATTCGTCTTTGCAAGCGCACACTATCAGGGAAAGTAATTCCTGGGGAGCTGCAGGACGTACTGTTGTAATTTGTCTCAAGTTTTCGCCAATCTTCTTCCACCTCCACTCGAGCGGATTCTTCTTCTCATTCAGCCACTGCTGTACCTGGCGGTAGGTTCTAAATGAATGTTGCCTGGAAGCTGCTGAAGTAGGGGGAAGTGCAGCCAACTTGAGCAATGAATGTATAGGCTGCTTTGCAATAGCCTGCAAGTAACACTGGTACCGAAAACAATCTAGATCTTCGGTGTTCTTGGCTCCAAACATCGCAAGAAGAAAATGCTTTCCAGCGTCAGCCACTGCACTGGGGTCGTTGAAGACTAGAAGTTTCGTACGAAGAGCGTTGTTGGCTTGCACTTTCATATAGGGTGTAATTTTCCCCTTCTTGTAGATAGCTGATACAGTGTCACATCCTGTGAAGGCGTATATTGCTAAGAGTACACCATTCATATCCCCAATGCCTCGCTGAATGTCAGAAATAGTGTACACTATTTCCTGCTAAATAAAAAAAAATGGTTGCAATATACAGCCAAATATGCCTATTTTCTAAAACAAAACCTCCATAAGCTGCAGTTTTAAAAATATTATTATTAAAAATGATATAATTAATATATCATAATTATTATATAGATAATATTTTTATAATTTAAAATCATTTATGTTGAAAAGATATTTATTCTTAATGCACCATTGTCCAGAGAAAATTCAGAGTGGGTTTCTCCGTACCACAGGTTTATATGGCCTAGGCCTGTGGAAGCCCCTTTTCCCTTAAAAAGTAGCGCCCCTTGAGAAGGTGGTGAGGTTGTCGTTCCTTCAAGGGCTTATAACTAACATACCACCGGCCACTAAAATCGCAATTCGCTTTTACAAAACACAATCCTGTATAAAAAATCGGCAGCTACTGGAAGCGGCTGGAACCTCCCCACTCGGTGGATCTTTGAAGCCGAAAAGAGCATTAAATTGTGTAACAAAACGGCACTAAACGTAATCCGATCTCATCCAAAACCTTTTCAGATCATCTGGGGCACTAAAAAACCCTCAACTTAATGAATTTACAATCATCTATGCGAGTTATTACCTACATTATCGCTCGTTGAATAATATACTATTAGGATATTAACAACTTTAACATCACTTGAACGACTAAGAAAGTCTAGTTATCCTAAATACTACAGATTTGTAAAGCAACAAACTGAGAATTGGTAAAGTGATAATCTATAATAAATTCACCAACGAAGGTACAGAAAGCATATGATATTGATATTGTTACATCTACCTTTAAAATTTGTGACAATCCACTAAAAGTTACAAATGTGCCGAAATCTTATTAACATGACATGACACCAACGTTATCGGATGACAAACGATGACAATTACAATCATCAAAATTTGCTCATTGCAATCTGATCGTTCGCGGCTGTCTTTGTTAAATCAAACATTAGCATTTCAGTAATTTTACTAGATTTTAGAGGAATATTTGTAGTTTAATTCTTCGATTTGTCTGTATATATATTTAAAAACGGCACTAAACGTAATCCGCTCTACTTCTAGAGCAGAGAAGAAGCCCTCACACGTGAATTGACGCGTGATGTGACTAGTTTCACGATGTAACGGCTACGCGCATCGATCATGTCATGCGAAATGCGATCTATGCCATATTTGCTTTGTTTTTAATTTTTTTCACGGAAACCAAATCGAAAGGGTGGAAGTATGGTATATCGTTGAAATCAGAATTTTAACTGCTTTTCAATGGTTCCATTGCAAATTGAAAGTAAACATAAAATAAACAACTTGTTGCATCAAAATGGCACTAAACGTAATCCGATCTCAACCAAAACCTTTTCAGATCTTCTGGGACACTAAAGAAACGCACACGCAAAGTTTCATTCAAATCCGTTCAGTAGTTTCGGCGCTATCGTGCTAACGCACATACACACATACATACACACATACACACACACAGACATTTTTCAAAAACCACGTTTTTGGGTTCCTAGGACCTCAAAACGTAAAGATTTGATGTTATCTCAATTTTCGTTTTTGAACCAATTTTAGTAACCTCTCACAATTTTATTGTGGAGAGGTTAAAAAATTAGTTTTTAGTGATAATGTCTTATTTTTCCAAAAAATCTAAAAAATACGAAAAATTTCTACTTTTCAATCCTCCGTAACTCTGGAACCGTTTACTTTAGCAAGATTATGCACAGGACCATTTTTGTTCGCAATTTAATGTACATTATTTTTGTATATGGCACTTTTCGCGCTAAACCGCAGTTTTCTAAATATTTAAGAAAAACTGATAAAAACTACTAATTTACCAACTTCTCTCCCCCCCTCCCCCCAAACCCGTCGCTTAAAATGGTGTAACTTTTTCCCAAACAATATGTACAGCCATTTGGAGTTGGAGGGGAAACTTTTACTTTGGATGTTGAGGTTAGGCCGTTTTTTGGACTAATTACACCGTACTATTTACCGAGGTCTCTACCATATAATAATAAAATCGTTATGAAATATGAATTTTTTAAAAATAAAAATGAACTTCACTATTTTAATGTCTAATCGAAGATTTCTACTACTTTAAACAACAATAAGATACCATACCTAAGATATCCATGATGACAGTTATTTTCAACTTCAAATTTTAGAACAGTCGAAAATATTCCTACGACTATTCCACCAAATCTACCGATTAAATTGCTAAAATGTAATTTGGCCGTTCTGTATACAAAAATAGTTGTAATATATTATATAGTATTTATAGAACGCTCGATCAATTTTATGTTTGTGGTTATGTGAACTTTCCTGAATCCACCACTGGCTATACGTAAGAGTAATACGTCAAAAACAATATAATTTGTTTTTCAACATACTTCATATTTTAAGATCGTTAATTACATTTTATTTATAGCTTTAAAGAACAAAGTGCATTTTAATTCGCATTTAATTTAAAATATATTATTTACTTACTGGTTTCAAATAAACGTAAATTATTTGATTAAATTAATAGTTGTTTTAGAGTGTCCACATGGTTGACGAAATGAAATTCTCTAATTTTTCCAGATTTTCCATAATAATTTCAAACTGAAGATGAGAAAAATGCGCTAATACAAAAATTTGGTGTATGAAAAGAAAAACTACAAATATTTTTTGGTATCATAAGATTCACGAGTATACTAACGTAAATAATTCTATCAGTCAAATGCTTAGTAACCAATAACGATTTTTACTACTATGTAAATATAAAAAATTCGTTAGCAACGTAATGTGTCATAGATAGTTGCATAGGTGCAGCTAGTCGTGGGGACCAATCACGGCGCTGCTTTGCTAAATCGCCAAGCTTAAGGGATCATGTACAAAATAGTGTGCACGACTGTCGCGCAATTGAAAATTGTCAGTGTGTAAAACCCCCCATACACACTCGAACATGTTGGTAAAAGTAGTTGGAAGCTGGCTCGGCGAACATACTTGAAGGTGTGTGAGAACGACGAACATTGGCGGTTGGAATGCTCTGCTCATTGTGCAGCTTGCCGTTGCCGATCCCTACCAACACGAACCGACCGTCGAACATGTTGGTACATGTATGGTGATTTCGCAAACATGTTGGTGATTAGCAATAGTTTCTGGTAGTTGTGAGAGAGGTGTGCATCAAGTCAGTGCCGGATTAACCCCAAGGCAATGAGGCACTGCCTCGGAACTCCCACCAAATTCCCTTGAAAATTTATTTTATTAAAAATAAAAAACGAATGATTTCTGATTTCTTTCGAAATTTAGAATGACAAATCAAACTTCCGCCCTTCAGTTAAGCACGCGGTCCCTACTATAACGACGATGCGTAATATACTAACATATTCTGAAAATGATGATGAGCAAAAAAAATAGCTGTGGAGCTCGCTTGTATCAGCTGTTGGTAGATAGAAATTTAAAAATACGTTCCCCATTGTAGAGACACTAGGTACTAAAAATTTATCGTGTAATAATGACCAGAAATTGTACTGATGAGGGATCATTTTCAAAATTAAAATTGACGAAAAATAGATTAAGATCATCTATGAGCCAAGGTAGGCTCCACCATTTAGTTAGTATGAGTATCAATAATATCTTACGAGCGTTGGGCTTTTCCATTATTATTGAAGAATTAGCTAATTAAAAATCTTGAAAGGTGTAGGATATATATCGGGATATTCGTTTATAAATTTAATGTAAAATGTTAAACATTTCTACGTTTGCTAGCTTGTAATTACCAAAAATTACAAATATAAAAACGTTATTAAACAATATATAAATAAAAAGATCCTTATGATTTACACCCCAGATTCCAGAAAGCTATGGAGGTTGATTTTCCGAAAATCACCGGTCTTGAGCAAATCTTCATCCCGATTTTGCTTACAGGCCCCCATCCATGTTCATCCGGTCCTGCATTAATTTCTCGTATTCTTCACAGCAGTGAGGCTCGCGGTTTTAAATTTTGAACCGAAGTTGGTAATTTCGGTGCGTACATGTGTGGAAACCGCCGAGCATGCTCGGCTTGAAGTTGGATTCGATGTGATTTCTTCGAGCCGAGCATACTTGAGCGTGTATGGGGGGTTTAAGTAACGTTATATTGTTGAGGGGATCTATTTGGTGCTTATATTGTTTATTTATAGTTCGCGGCTTTTCACTTTCTTATTTAGGGACCTAGTATTACCATTCACTATTTAAATCGTTAATTGATAATTCACTTTGATTTCTTCAAAAATATGTTGTTGAGGGGATCTATTTTGTGCTTATATTGTTTATTTATAGTTCTCGGCTTTTCACTTTCTTACTTAGGGACCTAGTATTACCATTCACTATTTAAATCGTTAATTGATAATTCACTTTGATTTCTTCAAAAATTTCACAATATTTTGCGGACTTAAGGACGTTCCCAACAAAAAAGTTTTCTTACGGTTATCTTGAAAATGTATACATATATTTTTATTAATGTTCTGTATAACCGAGAAAAATTCTCGGAAAAATTTGGGTAGCTGTTGCGGTACTAAATTTGTAAATATGGAATAAGGAACTTTCTATACCGTACTATTTCAGCGCGTTTGACTTGAAAAATAAAAAATTTCATCTACAACACAACCTCGTTCGGATACCACTCTTGTTAATGTTTATGCAAGTATACCGTATTTTGCAATACTGTACTGGCCACTAAATCTTTTACCGCAGGGGCTTACCTGACAATGTTTGATTCAGGGCCCGCTCGGTGTTAGTGACGCCTATGTATAATAGAAACTTTTATAGAGGGATGTTTTATTTTTGCCACGATTTTGACACTATTATAGTGAAACCTCGAGTGAAGCCGATATCCACCGGTTGTGCAAAAAATACTATTTTACTCGAGAGTTGACAGTAAGAATTTTTTCTTTTCATTTCATTGCTTGAGAGATGAACACTAGAGAAATATATTGCTTAGGAATTATTCAAGCAAAACTTCCACACTGATAAGAAATTACTCAGTTTTTATCTTATTTTGTAATCAATTGCTTTAATAAATTCTGATTCTAATATCAATGTTTTTCATCTGAACATGCCATATAAAAATACTAAGTTTAAAAAATCACTATTAACAAATACAAACTAATAAAATTACTCAGCTTTTCTGCATTTATATGAACATTCTTACTTCTGAATGTATCAACATACTAAGATAAAAAAATCATAATTAACAAACACAAACTAATAAGAAATTACCCAACCTTTCTGTATTTATATGAACATTCTTCCAAATTCCAAATGTATCAACACATCGAAACATAATGTACTTTCACCTGAAATGCCATATACAAATTTTAAAAAATCATTAATAGACACAAACTATATTAGTAAGAAATTACCTAACTTTATCCTGACAGCTTATTGTTTTGACGTGAACAGAAAATTTTGTCCATTTTAACCAAAAGTAGATTAATCAACATAAATTATACAGCCCTTTGAAAATCTCCAAAAAGGGTGAAAGTTTCTTGCAAGGACCTTAATGATGATTTAACTTTTATATGAGTGTGACACGAGGTGTGACAGGCTTGCAGTGAGTTCTTTGAATTTTCATTTTAAATTTATTTTACTTCAAAATGCTATGAATTCTATTATATAGCCCAGTAACTTAAGGAGGAAACAAGTGGATGTTTTTCAAAAATTCGCAGCAACCTGAATTTTTGCATACACCTTTATTTGACCGTTATAAATAATTTGTAAAAAGTCCCCATCGATATCGTGTACGCTTCAAAATTTACATGGGGGGTCAAAGGTAAAAAAAATTGGTTCCACTTTAATCTCCCTTGCTATTGGTCGGACGATAATGTTTGCAGTTACAAAAGTTGTTGATAAGGAAATGAATGAAAAATAATGAAAAATGTTCTTTATATTCTCCACGTAGGAGCTACCGTTTCCACGTTATACGCCGCACAAAGAATCATCATGATTAAATAGTGTTGCAATAGTGATGCGCGCCTTTCTTTTACATGATTCCTCCAATAATAGGCCTACCATGTTTTAGTCAAAATAGGTGGAAAATCAACACTCCTCTACCTTGATACTTGAGCATTGCTAAATCCACTAGGTTCAATAAGGATGTCTTCATCCTTATTGAACCTAGTGAATTTAGCAAAACTCAAGTATCAAGGTTATACCGATTCTAGTAAGAATATCAAAGCAATAGAACAGCTTCTACGATCCAATGCACTGCACTTTCTGGCTCTTCCGATGTTCTCTTCGATGAAACGATGCATGTACTAATGAATCAAGAAAAATTCCTAGCCAATCGTCGCAATAGACATAGGTTCATTTCGATGCTGTTACAAAAATTAGCTACTGCGAACATAGCTGCTAAGCAAGCTCGGGATGATGCTGACGTTCTGACGATAGAGACAGCACTTGAAGTATCACATGCAAATACAGCTGTTGCTGTGAGAGAAGATGTAGATTTGCTAGTTCCTCTCATTGCACGTACTTCTTCACATCAGCGATTTTTTTTTAAATCGGGCAAAGGAAATGCTCAGACAAAAAAATATTCTAACAACATCGGGCATTACACAAATTGCAAACAACATATTTTATTTTTACACGCTATAACTGGACGCGATACAACTTCCGCATTTTTTAATCAGAGGTAAAAAGGAAACTCTACAGTAACTTGAAAATCGCCAAGATTTGGAGCGTTAAGTGGAAGTGTTTCACTTTCACTTGATAACTACCGATACTTGAGCTCCACTAGGTTCAATAAACCTGTAAAACTCCAATCACTTCCACTGACAATTGGAGCAACCCGACAGCATCTAGTTCGGGTTCATTATCAAGTATAAACTTGGTTGGGTAATGAACTAAATCCTGAACAGTGGGGATGGATCACGAAAGATCATGTTTTAGAGCCTGTCATAACGTTACTGTCGCCTGCGCCCAATAAACTCCTCCATTTGATCTTCTGCAATTCCACAAAAGATTGTAGGACGAACTACGGTTGCAGAAAAATTGGTTTGCCATGCTCTCTGCTGTTTGAGGACACTGTCATGGTCAATGCTGTCTCAATGAACCTCCCAGTGATGATTTGGTAGATACGTCTGAAAATATCAACCCACAAGATTTTGAATACGAAGGAACAAACCTTTTTTCGGAAATTGATGATGGCGACACTAAAGCAAACGCAGAAGAGGAATCATTGCTCCCCGTAGAATAAGATGAAGAAAAAGAGTGTTGATTTTCCACCTATTTTGACTAAAACATGGATTAGGCCTATTGGGGAAACCATGTAAAAAAACGCGCCTTGCATTCTATCTCGAAGGTGGTGGGGAAATGAATGCATCTCTATTGCAGCACTATTTCATTATGTCGACTTCGTGTTGACACTTTGTGCGGAGTAACGTGGGAACGGTAGCTCCTACGTGTAAAATGTAAAGAACCGTTTTTATAGAGCATTTCCTTATCGACAACTTTTGTAACTACAAAAATTATCATCCGGCCAATAGCAAGTGAGATATTAACGTGAACCCAATTTTTGACCTTTGGTCCCCGTATAAAATTTGAAGCATACACGAAATCGATGGGGACTTTTTACATATTATTTATAAAGGTAAAAGCATCAAATGTTGACATTGCTCCAATAGTTGACACGTTCAGCTAAGTTGGCCTTTCTTAAGATTAGAACTTAATTATAGGGTTCTATCATGAACGTTGGTTAACTGATTGCGCCATCTAGTATTAGATAACAAAGTTAAACGACATAAACTTCATTACGTCTAATATGGTGGTCGGTGTTTCGTGAGTATGTCATGCCTACAATTGTTTTGTTAAAATTTTAAAGGAAAATGTTAAGAAAATAGTAGTTAATTATTTCATAGTTTATTTGTTGAAATTTTTGTGAGAGTTTTGGCATAGGAGATAAGTAGGTACCGTATTTTCTAGAGAAATCATTATAACCACTTGCAAAATAAACAGTTTTAACGGTTTTATTGTGAGTGTCAACTATTGGTCCGTAGATATTTACCATTCACTAATGGTTGACACAGGTGTCAACTAATGGTGCTAAAACCAGTAAAAATAAAAATATATGTTCTCTGTCCTTTTTTATGTCCATAACAAGAACTATCTTTTGGTACAAATTTCACAGAAAATAGACCACCTTAACCAATAGATGGTGGATATGTCAACTATTGGGTATTTCTATATTTCAGTAAAATGCCACCCATTCAGAACAGAAAAATTTTAAATTATACGGAAGACCAGATGTTTTCTGCAGTAGATGTTGAAAGAGGGATGCCTGTGGCAACTGCTGCTAAGAAACATAGTATTCCTAGAATCACCTTGCTCTACAAGGTAAAAGGGAAAACCCTAATGAGTCGCCAAATGGGAAGAGATTCTTACCTTACAAAAACTGAAGAAAACCTTCTAGGAGAGTGGGTAGTTAATATGGCTAGAGCTGGCTTTACCATCGGTAAAACGCAACTCTTAGACAGTGTTCAACATATTATGATTGAATTAAAGAGAAATAACTCTTTCAAAAATAATCGCCCCGGTAATAGTTGGTATAACAGCTTCTTGAAAAGAAATAAAAATATTTGCCTCGGGAGTCCACAAAATTTTACTTCCTCTTCTGTTACCCAACCTCAATTAAAGGCATGGTTCTCAGAAGTTCTTGAGTACCTCAAAGCAGAAAAATATAACGAAATTTTAAACAATCCTAATAGAGTTTTTAATGCCAATGAGGCGGCTTTTTTTTCAATCCAAAAGGCGATAAGGTTTTAGCCCCAAGGGTGAAAAAAATATCTATCAAACGGTCAATCCCGATGAGAAGGAGTGTCTTACTGTATTAATGACAGGGATTGCTGCAGGAAATTTAGCGCCTCCAATGATAATTTTCAAGTATTAGAGAATACCCAGAGATTTGGCTATAAGTGTACCTAGTTCGTGGGGAATAGGAAAATCAGAGTCGGGGTGGGTGAAACATTTTTTAAGTACGTTACAAATGTTTTCGATCCTTGGCTGATAGAACAGAAAATTGAATTGCCAATTATTTGTTTTATTGACGGCCACACATCACACCTAACCCTACACACCAGTAAATTTTGCGAAAAAAAATGAATCATTCTTGTAGCATTATATCCTAACGCTACCCATAAGATTCACTCTATGGATGTGGATGTGGCTGTTTTAAAATTCAAGGCTGGTTGGAAAGAAAGTGTGCACCAATGAAGATTAGATAATATTAATCGGCCCACATTAAAGAAAATTCATTTTAGCCCACTTTTAGAAAAAGTCATACAAACCAGAATAACTTCAATAATTTTAGTAAATGGATTTTAAAAATGTGATCTAGTACCGTGGAACCTTGAGGCTGTTAAATTTGGATCAACTGATGGCAATAAGGGGAAAAAAGAAATATAAAAAAAAATTAAAACGGCTTAAAGAACTGCAGGATGGTATACTCTTTCTAGACAGAAATATAGATCCTATAAAGCTATCTCAGTTAAAAGAAACTGAGATATGCATGATGAAGCATTGTTCAAATTTTAAAAAGAGTGCTACAACGAAATGATTAAACTTAAAGAAAACGTGGATAGCCAGAAAATACCAAAGAAGAAAACATTGGAAATAGAAAAGATGAAGACGATATACAGCAAACCAACAATTTTGAAGAAAATGATGTAAGATCACTAAGTAATGAGGGAGAAAATATAGAAATGATGAAGACACACAAACTAATAACAATGAGTACCAGCAGGTAGAAGATGTTCAAGAAATCACCTCGATGAACCATAAAAACAGAACTGAAGACCTTCAAAACCAAACAACTCCATGCAAAAATTCCCCTCAAAACAACAATCAGCTTGCCGAGAAATTTTCTGAAGTCATACCATCGCCATTTAAAAAGTTTTTTTTCATCCGGATCCAAAAAATTATAAAAAAGAAAACCTGTAAAGAAAAAGTTCCCTCTGTAGTGACATCAAAACGTGGCAAATATACCATGAACAAAAATAACAAAAGAAACTACAAGAAGAAAATAAAAGAATAAGAGCGGAAGAACGGAAACGGAAGAAAGAGAAGTTGGCAAAAGAGAACGAAGAAAAAAAATTGGAAAAGGAAAGAACAAAGTTCAAAATAAAAGAAAGTTATTTCGTCTGATTCAGAATCAGAAGAATGAGAAGAATCGGGTAGCAGTATGGAGGATATTAGTTTTATGGAAGATACCCAAGAAGGTGTTCAAGAAAATATGTGTGACGAACTACCCAACTCCGACAATAATTATAAAGAAAATGATTATATCGTAGTTACTTTCCCAGGCAACAAACGATACCATATTTATGTGTGTGTCATTCTAGAAATTTCATCCGATAATGAAGCCGAAGTCGTTGGACTAAAAAAGTGCGCAGATTCAAAATAATTTCAGTTAAATGAAAAGGATGTTAGCACTATTAAAATGAGCCAAATAATGGAAAAACTACAATTTCCTAGAATTATTGTAAATGGTGACCGTTTAAAATATGAATTTTCCAAGGAACTTAGTGTTGATTGATAATTTTAATTTGTTTTTCTTGACTGTTTCTTAATTAGTAAACAAAACATCCCTTTATATATCTATATTTCTTTTGATAGTAAGAAATTACCGAAAAAATTACGTAAATATTAATAAATTCTAGGTGCAGAATTCTAATTGCATTAGAATTAACCGGCTCAGTGGCTCAATGCTTACGTGTTAGGTTTGCAACCATGGAGTCCCGGGTTCGAACCTGGTTAGGGCATGGATGCTTAGTGGCATTTTTCATGAGTTACCGAGTTGGTAGCAGTGGACTAGACAAGATTGTGTGAGAGACAACACGTCTAGTCGCTGTATCATTCCTGAGTTCGAGTCCCAGCTGCGACAGATGGCAACGTCATAGGGAATGGTCATTGTATAATTGTACAACTCTATAATTGGGAAACATCGTTCCTGTAGAGTGGTTATTAATAAAATAAATAAATAAAGTACGATTATGTGTCTGCTTCATCATTTTCATCATTTTTAATTTTATTTTTCACTGATGAATGGGCTCATTTAGCACTTTTTTTATTTCATTATCGGAAAGATCTTAAAATTCTGAGACCTTGTACAAAAAATGGAATTTTTTAAGACCCGTAAATCGTCTAAAAAAAATCATAAACATGGACCGCACCCGCCTTGTGGAGTCTCGGCCGTGACGTCACTCAATAGCAACCCACCAGCCGAAGCGGCTAGTTGCAGAGCGTTAATGGTTATTACTGTTTCATAATATTATAAATCGTTAACTCAAGCAGTGTGTATTGAAACTTAAGCTGGTAACAGACGGAGAACTATACTATAATATATATTATAGCTTAGGGGTTGGATATAATATCATATTATAGCAGCAGACCAACACACGAGGAAAGATCTTGTGATATATTTTCGGTAACTGTAGTTTGAAAAGGTAACATCACAATGGTTTCTCATGATATAATGTTAGATTTAATTGCCAGCAGAGCTCATCAGAAGGTGAATTTGACGCCACACCACCTTAGCGGTACTAGTTGCCAAGTGTAAAAACAAAAGATTTTGGATAGCAAATCATATCAAGTTGAGAAATGAACGTGGTGAATTTGCGCTATTCAACGAGCTAGATGAAAAATTTCGTAATTATTTTCGAATGGATAGATATACGCTCTCAATGAAATGTTCCATTTTGAAGTGGTAATTAAAATTTCCGCACCAATACAACAAACAAACCTCAAATAGTGAAATATTCAGTAGAATATGTGTATGCGGGTGCAACGAGACGTAAGAGGGGGCGAGATATATCCATAAAATATCGCTCAGGCAAGCGATGACGACCTATGTAAAAATATATCGCCCGACTAGAAATATAATTATCGTTCGGTATGTTTTGCTTCATTTAAAATCATGTTGGGCTATATTTTCGTAATATACAGGGTGTTGCATCATGAGAGGGACATAGCTTAATAGGAGGTAGAGAACATCAGTGGTAACCGGAACCTCCCATAGAAATGTCTCATTGGGCCTTCATTACGAAGTTACAGGGTGTTAAATAATTTTTGGCCAAACCTGTTTTTTGTCATAACTTTGACAGGGAATGAAATAACGGATTCATATTTGGTAAGGCTAATGTACTAACGAGCCCCAAGAGGTATCTGTATAAAAAAATATATATCCAGGTCCGGACTCACTATAATTTATGTTTCTTCTTTGCATCAATAAAACATCAACCTGTATATATTTTTTTGAAATTTTGATACGATATTCGAAAAGAGCAAGAAAAAACAAACAAAATGGCCTATTTCATTTTTTTGTTACACCTTCGTGGTTATTTAAATACGTTGTTAAATGTGCAAGAAAATGGATTACAGAACCCTATTAAATGAGAGGCACGCGAAATAAATAGTTTTATAACTAAAATTTGCAAAAATCCTATTGAGCCTAGGTGGTCTGGGTGAATCCTAATTCCGGCACGTTTTAAAGGTCCATTTTGGTAAAAAACTGTGGTCCTAATAAGTAATCGGGTATGAAATAACAAAATTTTTAATCAATCACAGTAGGCTTGTTCAAAGTGACAGATAATAAAAAGAAATCTCCTAAACAGTTGAATAATTGTTTGTTAGTAATTTAATGTGTCAATAATCCGCATTTAGTTAGTGAAAACTTGTGAAAATATTTTAACTATGCCAGTAAAATTTACAAACGTGGAATATGCTGACATAATATTCATCTATGGTTTCTGTAATGGAAATGGTAGGTCGGCGGAAAGAGAATATCGGCTGCGTTTTCCTGGTCGTCGATGCCCTAATCATAAAACCTTTAGTACGGTGTTCCAGTATGCAAGACAACACGGAAAGTTTCCTACTTCTGCAGTTGTGGAGCGTGTTTTACAACAAGGTGTGCAGGAACAAAACAATATTATAAACGTAGTTCAAGAAAACCCAAATATGAGCACTAGACGAATCAGTTTGGCAACTGGTATTCCTCATTGGCGAGTATGGAGAACCCTAAAAAGAGAACGTTACCATCCATATCATATCCAGCAGGTACAGCGTCTTCAACAAGGCGACGATATCCCCCGCCTGGCATTTTGTCATTGGTTGTCTAACCATCGCCCAGTCATTTACAGAAACTTATTTACGGATGAGGCACAATTTACAAGGGATGGAGTAAACAATTCACGAAATAATCATAAATTGGCACAGGAAAACCCACATGCGGTACGCCAACGCCGTTCGCAACACAGGTTTTCTGTAAATGTTTGGGTCGGACTTGTGAATAGACATTTGATAGGGCCACATTTTTTTGAAGAAAGATTGAATGGTGAAATTTACTTTGATTTTCTTCAAAACATTTTACCGAATATGTTAGAAAATATCGGTATAAGAGGCATGCTGTTTCAGCATGATGGGGCCCCACCACATTTTAACCTTCAAGTAAGAGAACACTTAAACAATGTGTATCCTAATAGATGGATTGGACGCGGGGGTCCACATGAATGGCCACCAAGATCTCCTGATTGTAACCCTTGTGATTACTTTTTATGGGGCCACTTAAAAAAACGAGGTTTATAGCATTGAAATTGAAAGTAGACAACATTTAATCCAGCGCATCGTTACAACCTGCGACGAAATACGGAATAATCCAGAAATGATACGTCGAGCAATTGGTGACCTTTCTAAACGCGCAAGAAAATGCACAGAATGTGGGGGAGGACATTTTGAAAATTTACTTTAGTGTCAATTACGTTTTATTTTTAAACACATTTAGTTATTGTTTTGTTATTTATTGTTAATTGAATGGAAAATATTTTATTTATTTAGATTTTAGTTTGTTCTCTTTTCCAATTTTTATTAAGTATAAAATGTTGATGATTTTCTTGATCAAAGTAACTGGTTGCTTAGGCCTAAATGGTTTAAATTATCTGTCACTTTTATTCTTTGAACAAGCCTACTGTGATTGATTAAAAATTTTGTTATTTCATACCCGATTACTTATTAGGACCACAGTTTTTTACCAAAATGGACCTTTAAAACGTGCCGGAATTAGGATTCACCCAGACCACCTAGGCTCAATAGAATTTTTGCAAATTTTAGTTATAAAACTATTTATTTCACGTGCCTCTCATTTAATAGGGTTCTGTAATCCATTTTCTTGCACATTTAACAACGTATTTAAATAACCACGAAGGTGTAACAAAAAAATGAAATAGGCCATTTTGTTTGCTTTTTCTTGCTCTTTTCAAATATCGTATCGAAATTTCAAAAAAATATATACAGGGTGATGTTTTATTGATGCAAAGAAGAAACATAAATTATAGTGAGTCCGGACCTGGATATATTTTTTTTATACATGTACCTCTTGGAGCTCGTTAGTACATTAGCCGTACCAAATATGAATCCGTTATTTCATTCCCTGTCAAAGTTATGACAAAAAACAGGTTTGGCCAAAAATTATTTAACACCCTGTAACTTCGTAATGAAGGCCCAATGAGACATTTCTATGGGAGGTTCCGGTTACCACTGATGTTCTCTACCTCCTATTAAGCTATGTCCCTCTCATGATGCAACACCCTGTATAAGATATAATATATATAGTCTAGTATACTTTAACTTGGCGTGTGTATGTATGAGCTAATATTTCCGCACGATTTCATTTTCTCCCATATTGTTACACAAAGTTAAAGCAATAGTCCAGAAACATTGTCTTCGTGGACAATATTTCTCGATCTTTGTGTACAAGAGAAAATGAAATCGTACGGAAATATTAACTCATACATACACACGCCAAGTTACTAGACTATATCTATATATATTACTATATATCTATAGTATAGCTGTCCGTCTGTTACTGGCTTTATGCGTGTTTGTGAAGAATTTCGGATTACCAAGTATTTTCACCGATTTATATTAACAATGTATAATAGTGACAGTAAAAGGAATTATAAATATTGTATTGTTCCTGTGTCAAAGCACCATGGTGAAAATACCTACTATAACATTTATTACCGTTCCCAGAGATTTAAAAATGCGAAGGAAATGGCAACAAACTATGAAAAGAGAGAAAAGGCTTACTAAATCAACATACTTTGTGAAGACCATTTCAATATAAGTATCTTTATGTTTAATTATTTATTATTAAATACAGTATTTTTGAAATTTAAACGTAAAATATATTTAAATACAGCAATTTTTATGTCTTTTTCATTTTGGTTTAAAAATATGTGAAAAATACGCTACTTCACATTTCAACACCGAGCTGCTATTATACATGGTGTAACGCAAATATATTTTAAATAATTATTAAATTTTGATTGTAGGAGAAAATTACAAATTTCATGTGGTCGTTTTATACACTGTTATTAAAACATATCCCTTAAGTTTAAGTTTAATCAAGTTTTTATAAAAAAATTTAAGGCTAGCAATGAGAAAAATCTAAAATACCATTTTATTTTTAGCTCGAAAAAGACATGGAAAACTACATGTATTATAAATTAATGGACAATGTTCCTATAAAAATGAGACCTGATGTTGTGCCACACATTTTTAATTGTCAGAAAATCCATTATCATTAATAAGTCCACTTTTGGAAGATTCGAAGAGTCTACTTTATTAAAGTTGGCTTCGCACATTTTTTAATCGCCACAAACAACAATAAAAGATATAGGTATTATCCAATTTAATGCACAGAACACTTAAGAGTCGACGTTCGATGTTAGTTGCACCGCGCTTCAAATACGCCTTTTGGAAGTCGTATATTTCGAGAACCACTTATCAGATTCATCTGAAATTTTCAATATCACCTAATTTTAAGTAATACTTTATCCACAAGAAGTAACAACTACTAAATAAAACTCATTAAATGAGCCCATGTCATTTTTGCATCAGTCGGTCCCATGGTTCAGTGGTCCATATAACCCGTCAATTTACAATTATTATTGGCTCTGGGAAAATCTTTATAGACAGGTATTTTAGGTAGTTAGAAACCGAGTTACCGTCTCAGTATCCCCTGAAATTAATAAATATATTGTATCCTAGATCGTATCTAATTATATGTGGTGATATGTTGAGAGAAAATATAATCGGCTTATTTTGTATTTTTCGTTAATGCCACACTCTGTGGCACATTACATAATCATGATACTAAATATTTTTTTTATACCTATTCGGATTTTTTGCAAAAATGCATTGGAGAATAAGCCTAAAATTTAATGAAACCAGGTTTGAGAAAAGTTAGTAGGAACCTACTTAAATAATGCACGTGAACTTCATTTTCTAAGTGAAGTGAAATATTTCGGTAATACTTAATTAATTATTCAAATTATAGAAAATTTCTATTTCAACAGAGTTGTGGCCTCGGTTGTGGCACGTCAAGATATTAATAAAATTGATTACTATTTTGTGAAAACACTAGGTATTCATAATTAAATATCGAATTAAATCCATATCCTGATGAAGACAAGCATATTTCGGACTCTGTATTCATGGGAGGAATTACAATTAAGATTTTGGTTGAAGATTATAAATCCACAGTTACTGATAAGCTCGCCAGTGTCACCATTGTCACCAAGAGGTATTAATATGGAAATCAAGTACACAATTTATTTAATACAAAAACTACTTAGGTACCTATCTAATTTTTTTTATCCAGAGTGAGCACATCAATCCCGGGATTTGAAACGATCGTTACATCGATTATAATTGAATTTAAAAAACTCACACCATATAAAATTAAGAAACACACTGTATAATTATAATACTAAGAAACTTGTATAATTTAATTTTAGACCCATTTTTAGACTTTAGATCAACTTTTCATTTAATAAGTACCTACTTACCTAACACGTTCTAACAGATAAACATTAACATTATACTTAGCTAAGTTTGGTTAAAAAAAATTACAATTGTAGGTATTCACAGAGTGTAAACCTACCTACTTATTAGATGTCAAATAAACAAAGGAAACGGTAAAGTTTTAATTTTACAAATATTTACTGAAATCTGACTTACTATAGGTATACTTACATCAACTAAATGAGCATTTTTATACATCCAATCACAGGCACTGTATAATCCACAATTTTTGAGAAATTTGACTTAGGTATAGTACAAAATAGGAAAACGAGTTTCATGTAGTTATAGGTTAACTCGTACACAAAACAAGTAAAAGAACTAACAGTAAGAACTATGCGTACACAACACGACCTCATTCACAGACATGTTTCGAACGACTGCCAAGTGCCAGCGAGAAGCGAGAGCCGAGCCTCGGGACTCGGGAGCCGAAACGCTCAAAACTCGAAAGTGCCAAGTGCCGATCCGTCGACCGGTATCCGGTACTGTGGATTGCTACACTACAACTTAACACAAGTTATGACAAACAAGTGCATCAGCGAAAAAGAAGAAAGCGAGAGGATCAAAAATATTAATTTTATGTAGTCATATGTACACAAATAGTTGGAATAGAGGTGTCTCATTATACTTAATTGGTATGTTCGTGTAAATTGTCCAGCGGATTAGATAATTTCATTCCTATTATTTCTTACCCTTTGTGCGCAAAATAAGTGTAAATAAGTGGACAATGGACACGAAAATGGCCCCACGTGTCGGACACGGACCCTACGTAGGATTGTCTCCTTAAAACAGGATTAAAGTTCTTAGATACCCTTTCAAAACTATTTAAGTGGGTAAATCTTTACTAAAATATTTAGTGCAACCCACCATTTCAGTTATGAGCTTTCATCCATATCCTTCAATTTCGGCTACAAAAACTGGTTATGCACAACCACGGTGAAAATATATATATACAGGGTTACTGGTAATTCGATACATTCCTTTGGAGATGTGATGGGGCATGAGCTAAGGAGTAAATCTAGCCCTAACATACATTATGCAAAACTCAATAGTTTTTGAGATATTTCAATTTTTTTGTTTTTCTCAAAAAAGTAGATCTTAATGTCTTAAAAGTTAATTTCCGAAAAATCTACTTGACATTTTTTAATTTTTTTTACTGGATTACTTGTCCAATATTATAGATATCCGTTTGGAATGAAAAATATCCGGAAACATTTCGATCATGTGAACATTTAAAATAAAAACTTGTAAATTTTTTTTTTTAAATCAGTTATGAAATTTACCTATTAGGTTTTTTCAAAAAAATATTAATGTAGCACGCGTACAAATTATTATAAAAACTTGCTTATTTCAATAGCTATCTAACTAGGTAGAAATGTTTAATGTACCCTTGATAGTTCTAATAAAAAAATAGTAAAGATAATGCTGGTAGTGGAATTTATTAAACGACTAATCGTTCATTTTCATTTAAGTCAGTCAGTTCTTGACTTTGACGTTTGTGCATATATGTTATTAACTGACATTCTTATCTCCATGTCCCTTAAGTTTGTTGGTCTTGTTAAATTAGTTATCGAAGATTTTGATTTTGCTCGTAGTTGTTGTTATTGTATTTTCTGTGCCAAGGCCGCGTATGCCAACGCAGAATACGCTGATATCTAGTTTGTCTATGGATACTGTGGCGGCAACGCTGCTGAAGCTCGCCGAGAATATGGCCTTTGGTACCCTAACCGCCGCTTACCAAATGCACGTGTATTCAGTACGGCATATCGAAATATCGCTGAAACTGCCTCAGTGAAATGTAGAAGAAGTGACGCTGGTGCTCCTCCCGTTTATGAGCCAGATGATGAGGAAGAAATATTGAGGTATTTTCAGGAAGACCCAACTATTTCAACTAATAAAGTCGCAAGACTAACCGGAGCGTTACAATGGAAAATTTGGTCTACGATTGGATGTCATCCTTACCACTATACCCCTGTCCAAGGCTTGGAGGAAGGTGATCCTGGAAGGAGAGTGGAATTCTGCCGCTTTATGTTAAATTCAGATGCAGAAAGTGCAAGTTAAGTATTTTATGGACGGACGAGTCGAAATTTAATCGCGAGGGTATAACAAATTTCCACAACCTACATTATTGGGCAGAGGAAAATCCCAAGTTAACACGTGAAACTAGTTTCCAAATAAAGTTTTCTATTAATGTGTGGATGGGAGTCATTGGCCACTATTTAATAGGGCCGCACTTTCTTCCTCAAAATTTAAACGGGGAAATCTATGAAAATTTTTTAAGAAATGATCTGGCGGTGATTTTAGAAGATGTTCCTCTCGCCGTCAGACAGCGAATGATGTTTCAGAACGACGGTTGTCCAGCACATTATCGGCTGACAGTACGACAGTTACTTGATCAACGTTTCCCTAACCGTTGGATTGGAAAAGCGGGCCCAATACCTTGGCCAGCGCGAAGCCCTGACTTAACACCCCTTGATTATTACGTATGGGGTCATATGAAGGAGATGGTCTATGCCACACCAGTCAATACTATAGAAAACCTTAGACAAAGGATAGTCGATGCTGCCCAACACATATGCATAATCTGACAACCAGAGTAACAAGGACGGAAATAAGAAGACGCTGCCGTGTCTGTATACGGAATAGGGGCTCCCATTTTGATCAAGACATATAAAAAATAAAGTACAACTTTGAAATTAATGAAGAATTAAACTCTACTTTTAAAATGTTTTTTGCTGTTTATCTAAAAATAAAATTCGTACTACTTGTGTTATTTTTACTAGTATTTTCTTAGAACTATTAAGGGTACATTGAACATTTGTACCTCGTTAGATAGCTATTGAAATAAGGCAGTTTTTATAATAATTTATACGCGTGTTACGTTAATATTTTTTTGAAAAAACTTAATAGGTAAATTTCATAGCTGATTTAAAAAAAAAAATTTTGAAGTTTTTATTTCAGATGTTCACATGATCGAAATGTTTCCAGATATTTTTCTTTCCAAACGGATATCTATAATATTGGACAAGTAATCCAGTAAAAAAAATTTAAAAATGTCAAATAGATTTTTCGAAAATTAACTTTTAGGACATTAAGATCTACTTTTTGAGAAAAAGAAAAAAAATTAAATATCTCAAAAACTATTGAGTTTTGCATAATATATGTTAGGGCTAAATTTACTTCTTAGATCATGCCCCATCACATCTCCAAAGGAATGTATCGAATTACCAGTAACTAGATAAGGGGCTATGCATATCAGTACATTTTTTGAAGCCTCTTTCTAGGCTCTATTCATTCCTATATTGGCATTGAATATCTCTCAACCACTTGGATATAATGAATTTTTTTGTTTAAATAATGCAATCTGCAGATGGATGTTAAGCAGTTATGGGTAAAATTTACTATTAACAAATTGTAGTTGGTGTAATATATAGAGCACCAAATAAAAGAGTTCGTAAGCAATTTTGAGGACACTGTATCAGTCAGTATCAGAGTCCCTAATTGTAATAACGTAATATGTGGCGGAGACATAAACATATATCTATTAGATCATAATAATAGAAAAACACTACTTTTTACAGATTGCATTGAATCTTTTAACTTAAAACAAATTATACATAATCCAACTCGTGTTACTAATAACTGGCTACCTTATTAAATATTATATTAATTTCAAGTAATATGAATTATACAAAATGTGGTGTAAATAATGTAGCCAACGTCTCTGATCATCTTTTAGTATATTGCACGTTAAAAGACAAGAAAAACCGACCACAAGAAACAAGTGTAAAATTTCTCAACTATAAACGGGTTGATTTGAATTACTAAATAATCTGTTACAATTAACACCATTTGAAAATATAATACATATGCAAGAAGTTAATGCAAAAGTTAATTACTTTAATACCCTACTAATAGGAATATTTGATACAGTTGCTCCTAAAAAAAATATCAAAGTTAAGAGACAAAAGCCGCCGTAGTATATTGATAATATTAAAATAATTACTTCTCTAATGATATAAATGATGATAATTTTCTGCAACATGGTATAAATAACTTTGTTCCAGATAATAATCTAGTACACTTTTACATTACCAATTTAAAAACCAATTTTGATATGTTGTTTACTTTTGAAACGGTTACAGAAAATGTTGTTTATAAATGTCTACTAGATATTAAATCGAAAACGTCAGGTGCAGATCAAATTAATATCGATATGCTATTACTATGTTGTCCATACGTATTCCCTATATTACCAATATTATAAACTTTTGTCTTGCTAATAATGTTTTTCTTGGCTTGGAAACTGGAAAGTTGCTAAAGTAATACCGCTACCTAAATGAGCTGATCCAAATAATTTCAATCAACTACGTCCCATAAATTTATTTTCGACACTTTCAAAAAACATGGAAAAAATTATGAACTTTCGAAGTTTCGAATTCTAAACCACCTGAACAACTACAACATTCTACCCACAAACCAGTCAGGATTCAGAAGTGGTCATAGTTGCACGACTGCATTGTTGAAAATATCAGATGGTATTCTAACTGCAACTGATCAAGGTAAAACAACTGCTTTGGTACTTATCGATTATTTGAAAGCGTTTGATACAATCGGTCATGAGTTACTAAATTCCACATTATATTTCTTTGGCTTTTCCGAAAATTCAATAACTATGATAAACAATTACTTACAAAATCGTATACAATTTGTGGAAACTACGAAAGGCAGATCTGATGACGGCAATATAATATGTGGAGTCCCACAGGGATCCATTTTAGGACAGCTATTATTTTGCATTTACGAATGCAACACCACCAGTGTTTTAAAAACTTGCAATGCTCATATGTATGCTGTTGATTCACAAATTTACTACTCATTTAAACACACGGATACTTATAATGCTAATACCAAAATAAAAAATGATTTAAAAGAACTAGCATCGGTATCTGCGCTTCACAACTTACAGATAAATCGATCTAAATCTAATGTTTTAATCTTTGGGAAAAATAGAGCCATGGTAGAGAGTAATATTAATGTTAAAGTAAATGATAATGTATTAATAACCACCAATTGCTCAAAAATCTAGGCGTTGAATTTGATGTAGACCTGCGGTTTAAGAAACACATTTCCAAATGCATGCAAAAGGCATATTTAAACTTAAAATTATTATATCCACATCGTCACATATTATCTAAATTCATAAAAATTATGAATTCAAAATTGAAAAAGTACAAAAATCATGTCTTAGGTTTATATATGGAATTAGAAAATATGAAAGAATACCTTACAAATTAAAGAAACAAATTGGCTAACAATGGCCGCTAGAAGACAATTCCATTCACTAACCCTTTTTCATAATGTTATTGTTAATGAGAGTCCTCCTTACCTGCATAATAAAATAAAATTCCGTTCAGATGTTCACACTTTGATGTTGAGACATGGAAGACAACTCTCACCACCTCCTCATAAAACCGCCGGGCATCGTGATCTTTCTCTTACAATATTTTCTTATATAACAGTTACCTTCAATCTATAAACATATGTCTACTGCTAGCTTTAAAACACGAATAAAAACATATTTCTTAACTAATACTAATTAATATGAATTTGAACAACTATTTATTGCCAAGGCCTGTCCCACATATGCAATTTCTCACCCTTTAACAACTAATTTAATTATTATGTATGTATATCAATGTAAATTCATGTTACTCAGACCTATCGTAAATATATTATTTTATTTAGATAAGGCTAGAACTAAGATCAGCAGTCTCCGTGTGGGACATGTTGTTTCTAGCCTATTTTTTTAGGATATGTGTTAACTGTTCGTTCTCCCTTTTGTAAAATTATTGTAAGCACATATCTACAAATAAACTTTATTATTATTATTATTAAAAAAATCACCACAGTCACAATTATGGGTTTTAAGAAAACTTATGTGAATACTAGTTACGAGACATCTAATTAATGTTTTTGAATCATTTTCATTTCCTAAAAATGTACAGGGTGGCCAAAAATTATTTTTCAATTAAGAACATTTTAAATTGAATTTTCTCAATTTTTTCAAATGGAACATCCTGTATGTTTTTCGACGATGTGATGTAGAAATGAAAAATGAACATTTCCCTATGGAATCGCAACCATTTTCGTTTTATAAATAAATAAGTATCAAATTCAAGAATAAACTTTAAAAAAGAGGTTCCCTCAAATCATTCATTAGAAAAATTTATAACTGGTGTTCGACGTGTTGCCCATATTGATTGACACACGCCTTTATGCAATTTTGAAATGAGGTCATTTAGTAGGACCATTTCTTCCAATCCATTGAAATGAGTAATTAGTGTTTAACCGGTCCTTTACTGTAATGCTTTTTTGTAATTTTTTTGCTGTTTTTGTTATTCGACAAGCAATAAAACCTCAGTTTGGTATAAATTGTCGTGTACAAAGGAGCATTTATCACACTTATCAGTCGTTACAATTTGTATTGAATTTAAAATATTTGGAATTTTACAATAAAAATTTTAATAAAGCGCGGAACTTGTAGACATGACTTTTGTTTTGGGCGAGTCAGGCAGAAATTTTTTACTTGCCAATAGAATTTATCACCAACGTTATCCTGAAAGAAGGATTTCTGATGTTAGCAGCTGCCAAAACCTTCTCGATAAATTTCTGGAAATGTCGAATATAAAAAAGTGAAAGAATAAAACGTGTTGTGAATGAAGAAAATGAGTTTTCTGTGGTGCTGGCAACGGTTGAGAATCCCCATGTTAGTCAAAGAGAAGTTCATTAGTAGGAATAAGTAGACGATCTGTGGGTCGAGCCTTAAAAACAAATAAGTTGCATGCATAGAATATTCAAATGCACCAGGAATTATCTGATGACGATTTTCAAAAGCGCCTACAATTTTGTAATTGGGCCAGAGGTGAAATGCAACATGATGTCAACTTCGTCAATACTGTTTTATTCAGTGATGAGGGAAACTTTTCATAAAAGTGGATTTGTTAATAGGCACACTTTCCACTATTATGCTTCGGAAAATCCTCACTTTTTTACGCAAATTGATAACCAACACAGATGGTCTATAAACGTTTGGGCAGGAATTATTGGAGAACATGTAATAGGACCACATTTCTTTGATGGTACATTAACTGGAGCTATTTATCTTCATTTTTTGGAAAACGATCTGCCACAATTATTGGTAAATCTTCCCTGAAAGAATTCGAAATAGGATGTGGTTTCAGCAAGATGGTGTGCCAGAACATTATTTAAATGTAGTTAGAGACCACTCAAACAGTACCTGCCCTAATCAATGGATTGGAAGAAATGGACCCACTAAATGACCTGCTACATCCCCAGATATTACAAAAATGGATTTCTTTTTATGGGGATACGTGACGGAAATTGTTTATAGAGACTCACCAACAGCAGTACAAAATATGGAGGAAAGAATAATAACTGCCTTTCATCTATCACACCGGCAGTTTTAGGAACAGTGGGAACCTCATTTTAAAAGCGCATAGAGATGTGTGTCAATCAAAATGGGCAACATGTGGAACATTTATTATAATTTTTTCTACTGAGTTATTTGAAGAAACCTCTTTTTTAAATTTATTTTTGAATTTTGTAATTATTGCTCAATAAAACGAAATTGGTTGCAATTAGCTCTAAGGAAGTACTTACAAAAATGTTCGTATTTCATTTCTACGCGCGCCAATATCCATTGGCTGGATGTCGGTCTCGATAACTAGGGCCGAGTAGGACTATTACTCTTTGCACCTAGATTATCTCTGTAGACCTGGACCGGCCTTCGTGATAGGTGGGCCCGCGTACTTCTACCAGACCCAGCTCACAAATGTGAGATGTGTCGTGGTATTTTCTGCGGACCTCCCCTGGTCCTGGCTGTTGAACCTCGCTGGCTGAGGTCTCTTCTGGCGCTCTTCTTGTCTTGATGTTTTCTTTCTTCGCCAGCTTGTCACCCCCGGGGGTAGTCATCGGTCGAGTTGGGTTTAGGAAGTTTTGGCTGGGACTGACTGCCGGTACGTAGGACATCAATTGATATCCTACCCCGGATCGTCGGAAAGGTAAGGATGAGCTGTGTAGCTCGGGAGTGTGGAGACCTAAGTGCTTCTTTTAGCACTTTCGATCTCCACGGAGCAGGTAGGACAACGGGCGTTGGATGGTATGTTGTCCGACGCCCGCAAGGAGGTTGGGTTAGGGTTGAAAACGTCATGTCTCTGGTAGTGGTGGTCCGTCCTGGCGTATCTGAAACAGATCTGTTAGCGGGAAATAAAGGTTATACTTACCCGTTGTCCAGTAGCTGAACCCTCGGTCGCTTGTGCCTCGGGGCGTCGGCGGGGTCGTAATCAGTGGCCTGTCTGATCAGCGGGTTCCCATGCTCCTCGGCTTGGGCGTACAGCTTCTTCGCTCGTTCCCGGATGACTTCAGTGACCGTGGTGTACTCCAGGTCTCTGACGATGTCTGCGGTTCTCACGTACCATGGGGCGTCAACTACCGTCCTGAGGGCGATGTTCTCCACTGCCTGGATTCTCTTCATGTAGGACTTCGCCTGGTAGCCCCACGCTACCGAGGCGTACGTCAGCTGCGGCCTGATGAGGGTCTTGATAAGCGTGAGCTTGTTCCTCAAGTTAAGTCGGCTCCCATTTCCCGTCATTGGGTAGATTAGGGCTCTCGTACGTCGGGCCTTAGCTGTGATGGCGTCCGTGTTTTGTCTCCATGTTAGGCTTCTGTCCATGACCACGCCAAGGTATTTGACGGTGTCGTGCCATTGGATGTCCTCGCCGTTCATGGAGACGTGTCCTGTGGGAATTTCTTTCCGCACTCGTCTGAAGAGGATGGCTTGGCTCTTGTCGGCGTTGACTGCGACTTTCCACATCGTGCACCATTCTTCCAGGAGTGTGGCCGCTTCCTGGAGTTTTCTGGTTGCGTCTCTGGCCTTCCAGGATCTGGCAATCAGGGCGGTATCGTCTGCATACAGGGCTAGGGCTGTATGGTCGGTCCGGGGGAGGTCCGAGGTATAGATGGCGAACAGGTGCGGTGACAGCACCGATCCCTGTGGAACTCCCGCCTCCACGGTCCTGTAGGTGGAGAGTTGGTCCGAGATTTTCACCCTTAGCTGTCTGCAGTGTAGGTAGGATCTCACTAGTTTGACGAGTTCGATGGGGTAACCCATACTCATCATTTTAGCTAAGAGACCGTCGTTCCATTTGAAAAAATTGAGAAAATTCAATTAAAATGTTCTTAATTGAAAAATTATGTTTGGCCACCCTGAACATTTTTAGAAAATAAAAATGATTAAAGAACATTAATTAGATGTCTCGTAACTGGTATTCACATAAGTTTTTCGTAAAACCCATAATTGTAACTGTGATGATTTTTTTAATATCCATCTGCAGATTGCACTATTTCAACAAAAGAATTCATTACATCCAAGTGGTTGGGAAATATTCAATGCTAATATAGGAATAAATAGAGCCTAGAAAGAGGCTTAAAACATGTACTGATATACATAGCATTCCATTTTAAAAAAGGCACTTGGTCCTGCAATTTCGTCTAGGCTCGCCCTGTATGTTCGCCCAGTTACAAGACTTTTTTTATCCAGTTTACTTGCAATTTTTTAAAAAAATTTTAGCTGTCGTAGAACTCGTGATATCGAGGTCCGACGCACTATTGCCCCACCGCGCCAATATCCATTGGCTTGATGACGGTCTCGATAACTAGGGCCGAGTAGGACTACTACTCTTTGCTCCTAGATTATCTCTGTAGACCTGGACCGGCCTTCGTGATAGGTGGGCCCGCTTACTTCTACCAGACCCAGCCCGCAAATGCGAGATGTGTCGTGGTATTTTCTGCGGACCTCCCCTGGTCCTGGCTCTTCAACCTCGCTGGCAGAGGTCTCTTCTGGCGCTCTTCTTGTCTTGATATTTTCTTTCTTCGCCAGCTTGTCACCCCCGTGGGTAGTCATCGGTCTAGTTGGATTTTAGGAAGTTTTGGCTGGGATTGACTGCCGGTACGTAGGACACAGTAAAGGTGTGTCCTACCCCGGATCATCGGAAAGGTAAGGATATGAGCTGTGTAGTTCGGGAGTGTGGAGACCCTAAGTGCTTTTTTAGCACTTTCGGACTCCACGGAGCAGGTAGGACAACGGGCGTTGGACGGTATGTTGTCCGACGCCCGCAAGGAGATTGGGTTTGGGTAGAAAAACGTCATGTCTCTGGTAGTGGTGGTCCGTCCTGGGGTATCTGAAACAGATCGGTTAGCGGGAAATATAAGTTATACTCACCCGTTGTCCAGAAGCTGTACCCTCGGCCGTTTGTGCCTCGGGGCGTCGGCAGGGTCGTAATCAGTGGCCTGTCTGATTAGCGGGTTCCCGTGCTCCTCTGCTTGGGCGTACAGCTTCTTCGCTCGTTCCCGGATGACTTCAGTGACCGTGGTGTACTCCAGGTCTCTGACGATGTCTGCGTTTCTCACGTACCATGGTGCGTCGACCGCCGTCCTGAGGGCGATGTTTTCCACTGCCTGGATTTTCTTCATGTAGGACTTTGCCTGGTAACCCCACGCTACCGAGGCGTACGTCAGCTGCGGCCTGATGAGGGTTTTGATAAGCGTGAGCTTATTCCTCAGGTTGAGACGGCTACCGTTTCCCATCATCGGGTAGATGAGGGCTCTTGTGCGCCGCGCCTTGGCTGTAATAGCGTCCGTGTTCTGTCTCCACGTTAGGCTTTTGTCCATGACCACGCCAAGGTATTTGACGGTGTCGTGCCATTGGATGTCCTCGCCGTTCATGGAGACGTGTCCTGTGGGAATTTCTTTCCGCACTCGTCTGAAGAGTATGGCTTGGCTTTTGTCGGCGTTGACGGCGACTTTCCACTTCGTGCACCATTCTTCCAGGAGTGTGGCTATTTCTTGGAGTTTTCTGGTTGCGTTCCTGGCTTTCCAGGATCTGGCAATTATTGCTGTGTCGTCTGCATACAGGGCCAGGGCTGTGTGGTCGGTCCTGGGGAGGTCTGAGGTGTAGATAGCGAACAGGTGCGGTGACAGCACCGAACCTTGCGGGACTCCCGCCTCCACGGTCCTGTAAGTGGAGAGTTGGTCCGAGATTTTGAGCCTTAGCTGTCTGCGGTGCAGGTAGGACCTCACTAGTTTGACGAGTTCGATGGGGTAACCCATACTCATCATTTTAGCTAGGAGGCCGTCGTGCCAGACCCTGTCGAACGCTTTGGCAACATCTAGGAACAGCGCCGCGGTGACTTGCCGCTGGTTGAACCCCTTAGTAATCTCCTCGGTGAGGCGAAGTACTTGCCCCACCATGTATATTCCAAATTGAACAGTGTGCTCTCAACTTTTAATGACAAACTTAGCTATGCATATATAATAAAAATACATGCATTGTATCTATAATGATACATTTTATCTGTTTGTTTGTCTGAGACAAAAAAAATTGATTTATTCAGGGGATATCAGAAAAAACAAAAGCACGCCCTACATAGTTAATATAGAGTTACCATACATTTGATTTGTCTGTCCGTTTGAGACTAACAAAAGTTGATTTTTTTTTCGAATGTTAAAAGAGGGAAAAAATCATATTATTCAGATCGAGCAGTGTTTTCTACAACTTTTGGTCATATAATAAGGAATACATGTAGAATACCTCGCTACCTTCCGCTTAGTTTTCCTGTCCGTCTGACACCCATAAAATTTGATTTCTTTTTGAGGTTGAAATTTTTTTTTTAAATCTTATCTCCTCAATTGAGCAGAGTGTATTCTTCAACTTTTGGTCATATAATAAGGGATACATATAGAATACCTAGCTACCATCCGTTTAGTTTGCCTGTCCATCTAAGGCCCATAAAAGTTGATTTGCATTTGAACTTGAACATTTAAAAAAAAATCGTATCTTTCCAATTGAGCAGAGTGTGTTCTTCAACTTTTGGTCATATAATAAGGCATACATGTAAAATACCTAGCTACCATCCGTTTAGTTTGCCTGTCCATCTGAGACCCATAAAATTTGATTTACTTTTGAAGTTGAAATTTTATTTAAAAAATCTTATCTCTCCAATTGAGCAGAGTGTGTTCTTCAACTTTTGGTCATATAATAGGTATACATGTGGAATACCTAGGTACCATCCGTTTAGTTTGCCTGTCCGTCTGAGACCCATAAAAGTGGATTTATTTCTGAAGTTGAAATTCTTTAAAAAAAATCTTATCTCTCCAATTGAACAGAGTGTGCTCCTCAACTTTTGGTCATATAATAAGGAATACATGTAAAGTACCTAGATACCATCCGTTTAGTTTGCTTGTCCATCTGAGACCCATAAAATTTGATTTGTTTTTGAAGTTGAAATTTTTTTTTTTTAAATCGTATCTCTCCAATTGAGCAGAGTGTGTTCTTCAA